>VZZY01005046.1:284475-361503 GCA_013400335.1 Eurystomus gularis
TGGCAGGAGAGCAGGGAAGAAGAAACAGAAATGTAGAGATGAGAAGGGAATGGGAGGAATGGGAAATACGAAGTTTTAGAAAAGAATGAAAGCAGTTTGGATAAGAAGTCAAATACTTTGGCTTTAACCCAAACCTTAAATTTAAACATAAAGAGGTTATATCAGTAGCATGAAGGCCCAAATAAAACAGCTCAGAAAGTAGTGGAAACAGCCAGATAAGAAATCAGCCATCATCTATGTAGTTTTTTTATTTGGAAAACATATCGAGCAGATTAAAGCATAAAAATTGCAAACAGTCAATATTATATCACCAGCAGTCAAAGCAATATTTCTTCCTTCCTTCCTTCCTTCCTTCCTTCCTTACACTGAACCAGAGCTTCACCTCCCACATCTTAATGTGTAAACTTTACTGTCAGAAGAGCTGGCTGGAAAAGCAGAAGCCAAGGATTTCCACAAATAATTAAAGCATAAAAAATAAATAATGAATGATAGCTGCCAGAGAATATTCTCTCTTTTGCAGATACAGCGAGAGGGTACACAGGAGACCTAAGATAATCAAACATGCTCTTTTTTTCAAGTCACAAACTCATTTTGCTTTCTCCATTCCCACTCCCATATATGCATCACATGTTCCACTGATTCTATAACTACATAGAGCTGGACCCCAGGAGGGTCCAACTCTGCCCTTCTTTTGCTAAGCAACGCTTATGCGAACAATCACAGAGTGGGATGATTCTCATGAGTAAATTACTAGCCTATGTCAGAAAAAATGCAGAATCCTGTGATGTGAGCATTGTTTCTGCTGAAGAAATAAGGCACATGAATTCTAAATTAGGAAGAATATGCAATTCACACTTTTTTGTTATATGGAGATGTGCAAATAAGGCAGAAAATGCTTCCAGTTACTCTTTTCTGATATTTTGTTGTGTTTTGTGGGGTTTGTTCTTAAGTTCAACATAAACCTACAAGGTGGAAAAATCCAAAAGAGAAGTCATTTGCAGACCTTTATAAATATTTAGGGAGGAAAAATCAATCTCCAGGACTGAGTCACCCTGTTTTCCTTGGGAAAAATATTGAGAGCCTTCCTTCACTTTAGAGTGTATTTTCTATTCCTGATTTAAAGCATGCCTGCACTTGAATATGATACAGTCCTACATAACATGTTCTTAGTTGTGTTTTTTTTTCTACGGGACCCTTGCCTTATTCAGCACTCAGGATAGATAATGTGCTAGGGAAACATCAGCTGCAAAGGTCATTATTTTTAATAGATTGCCTGAATCATCTGGAGCAAAAATAAGATGTTTAGTGAATAAAACAGATGACTTCAGGAGGATGACTTGAGTCCAACATTTCCTAATGTTTAAGTGCTATATAATACAGTTTTCACTTTCTAGATCAGATTGCATGTAAGTTGTATAATTTCTGAGGTTTGCAACAAAGCACATTAAAAATTAGAAATCCTATTTCTGCTATACAGCATATCTCCTCTGTCCTGCTGCACACCACCAGGACTGGGAATCTCACTGAGCTCTGCACCAAGGGAGTAACTTACAGACACGATAGGTCTCCGAGAAACACTACCACCAGGGAAGCAAACCTCGGCCAGCAGGTTTCACTGACACTGGTGGCAGAAGACTTGTGAGATTCAGGATTCTTGCCTTCTGTTTCAGGATTTGAGCAGAAAGGAGTCTGCTCAAAAAGACTGAGACTCTATTGCTGGCACTCCCAACTGATCCTTTATGCCCACCTCAAAACATATAGTTTGTCCCTGGCTCCATTTTGCCCCTCCCGGGTCTTTCACACTTCCACTTTAATCATTTGTGTTTTCCCAGATTCTTTCTATGGACATTTGAACCAATGTGATGTCTAGTTTTACCCATTAGACGTTTCCCATGTCACCTCCCATTCTTCCCACACTCCTCTCACCTAGCCAATTCCTACTTGAATTTTCATTCTACTTAGCACACTTTAGTCTAGTTTCAGGTGCTCTTTCACCTCCAAAGCCTTATCCCAAATTACTCTCAAGCTGTGTGTGCCCCTTTTTCCTGCAACTAGACTCAGTTTTCTTCTCCTACCCCATCCCATGTTCTCTACTTGTCAGCTAGCTGCATTTCTTCCTAGCCTCCTCTTTGCTGCCCCAGCCCACTCTGTTTCTTTAAATACACTCCTTATCTTCAGATTCTTCTGCCCCACTTCAACATCCTCCATCATGTCCTAATCTGCATTTCTTGACACATAAAGATGTAGCTTGTCTTCTTTAAGTTTGAATGAGGCAGCAGTCCTGCCACTTGGCACCAGTAAGGGAGGACCAGCACTGAAAGGACAAAGATGACAATCTGCTTGTTGGTACCTCTCCAGGGTCAAACTCAGCATAATACAGGCCAGAGTTGAGCCACAGAAAAGGATGTTTTCACCCTGGGATGGGTGCATTTGGACTGACTTTTCAGCTCTTGAAATATTAGCTGTGACATGTCTGCTGATAATGAGGAAACTGGCCTCTTTTCAAAAGTTTGTGCAGTTGGAGAGTCCTTGGCAAATATCAATTAGGAACAATAAAAAGTTTTGTCATGTATTTCCGAAAACACATTTCCTTGCCCAGTTTCTAAGTTCCTAGTATGAGCATCCTAGAGGACACTAAAAAGGCTGAAACTGTTATTCACCAAGTTCAAGATCTTAAAAAAAAGTTACTTCTATTTAACTTCCAGTTTTGAGAGGAAAACAGAGAGATAGGGGCTTGTTCCAGGAGCCCTTATCCCATTTTAAGACAGGTGACCAAGAGTTGGTTGAGATGGTGGGACCGTCATCTGCATTGATGTTGGCTTCAGGTGGCTGTGGAACTGAAATGCAAGCATCAGGAGATCAGTGGGGTAACCAAGTGGTCTGCTAGAAGCCCTGGGACTGCATGGGGAACTAAGATGTAGCCTGGACTTGAACACTCACCTTTGGACAGCTGAAATTCATCAAGCATCATATTATTGAAAGTGGTCAGAAGTCTAAACATGGCAAAAGATGACATTTTGCCCACTTATTACCTGTCTTGTACCTGGGTACCTTGGAAAATGCTGCAGTGAGACCCCCAAAACTCCTCAGGCTTTAACTGGACTCTGGTCTTCCATTATCAAAGGAAACCATGCTTGTTTTAAGCGCTAAAAAATGTATTTTTTAATCAGAATTTTTCAAAGTTCAGTCCCAGATGGTTAATTAATAAAAAAAAATAATGTGTCTATTACTTTTTCTCTCCTTCCAGGAGGGACAAGTACAGTTGAAATTCTGGAGAAATAAAAAAATTAATTAAAAATGTAAATATATCTCAAACTAGTTTAAATATTAACTGCTTGTTGTGAGCAAACTGCCTCTGTTTTCCCATTTTCTGTCAGCTGCTGAGACCACCTGAGCTACTCAAGCAGCAATTTAAAAACCCAGATGCTGCAGTGAGCACATCCTTGCTGAAGGTCCATCAGTCTGAAATCCCTTCCTCAATTCCATTCCAAGGAAGCCTGAGTCAGTTGACCTTCAGGGCACACTATAAAGCTTATTAAATAGATGAACTTCAGATAGACTCAAATAGATAGACTCTGGAGAAGATGTTTTGCAGTGGTAGGTTATGCTGGTATGAGATGGCATAAGCCACTTGCAGGAAAGAAGCGCAGACTGAAATGTGGGCCATGAGGGCTGGGGAGGATATGTGGCCCTATCAACATAGACCCTATGCAGTCATGGCTGTACATGTATATATGTTCTGTGCACAGAAATGCCAGAAAATGTGTATCTGACTGGCTTTCTATATAAGCTCTAGAGCTCTATTCATTTTATTGCATCTTTCTTTCATTGCTTCTCAGGCAAAGAGGCTGATTTTCCCACCTGTACCTCACCCTCATTTGCCATGTTGTCCAACCATTTCTACTTAAAAAGGAGATTCTCCATCCTCCCTATCTGCCCTCCAGTTAATCAAAATCCTCTCTTTTTGTAGTTTTGCTTTACCTGGCTTTTTATATATGGTTAGTTAGACCACTCTCTTCTTAGGTATTCATCCTTACTGGAGTTATTTAAGAGAGTCTGAAGTGCACAGCAGTGTCTCAGCTGTTTATCATTCAGTCTCCCTGTTTGAGCAACACCTTACTTCACCAAGAGGGATTAGCAGAAGAATAATTTAGAGACTACTCACCAGAGTAACACTCCCCCATCCAGTTTCTCAGTGGATGGACAATGCCTTAAAGAACTCTGGTCTGACAGAAGGAAGAAATCCCAGGAGACACAAAATTAATGAAGCTGTTTCCTGGTGTTTGTATGCAGGGTAGGATTTGGTATTTCCTAGGACACAAATCTCTATGTAATATCTCCATGTAAATTATTTGATATTGAGTAGAGGTGAGTTCACTCTGCAATGTTTCCATTAGCAGAGGCACTGATATGCCCTTTTCTTCAACCTGTCTACTTTATATTTGATTTATATACGTATATAAATTTTTAAATGAAACTTGTCAGTTCTTACTGTATTTGAGACCTCTAGCTATTTATCAAATTTGTCCAAAATTGAGTCAGTGGAGCCAGCAGTTAGAAAGGTGGACATGCACACAACATGACTCTGTAAGTGCCGTTTCGTCGGAGATCCACCTGAAAATAACAGGTAACAGCAATGTCTGGCATAATACCAGATTCTCTCTATCTAGTGCTGTCCTTTTTCTTCTGCCACTGAGATGAACTATAAGGGAAAATATTTTCCCCTCCTCCGTAAATCTGTATGCTGTAATGAGGCCACCTTTAGTGGGAGCTCCAAATCCTATAGTGTCCCAGTTTGGTCTAAGTGTGGTAGTTTCTGAGAACCTCTCTCTTGTCCACATTGCTCCATTTTTCCTAGGTCTTAATGTCCACACACCATGCAGAAGTAACAAACACTGCTAATACTGTTCTGATACCACATGAAAGAAAATACCTCTATAGACTTTCTTTTAATGTGAGCACTGTTCTAGTTTCATTGTATGATAACCAGCACTGTCATAATGAGATAAGCAAAATCACTATCAGCCATTTTTCTTAGAGATATAGGATGTGTAAGAAAAAGCCTACATAAAAAGTCACAGAATGATTTTTTTGCACTGATAATGATGCTTGCCTGGCTTACTACCAATGGCCAAACCTCTTAGCACGAATACTGAAAGGGTTTGTGGTTCTCTCTTTGTGTCTAGAATCTTCCTTCCAGGTTTTGCGTGAGATCAGGAGTTAAATGGTAGACTCTCATGTGTACCAGCAAAGGAAATGGCTGGTCTCATCCTTCCCAGAACTGCACAGTTGTGCCTCTTCCATTTTGTTGGCTTCAGCATGCAAAGGATGGAGGCTCATTCAGCTGAAAAATAATCTTTTTTTTCCCCCTTAGCCTTTAACTGGACAAGCTCCTTGATCCTTGTACCTGAGTGCATGCACAAGGGAAGCCCCAGAGCTCACAGCAAAGGTTGTGGGGTGAGGTCCCACATAAGAATGGGAAGGCAATAAGCAATTGGGGTCTAGTAATGCATTCAGCACCTGAGAGTAACTAACTGTCACATTTTTGTTTAAATAATTGTCAACATGCACCCAAAATTTATCCACTCCCTTTAACCACTGCTGTTTTTCTTGTGCAGCATCATCTGCTGTCAATTACAGGATATTTAATTCTGCCTCCTTCATCCTGAGTAGGAAGATATAGAAGGCACAGTCAAAGGAAGGGGCATGGAGTCAGGCCTCTATAGTTTCCAGAGGGCCAGGTAGACATGTGTGGTGAGATCCTACAGCAAAGTGCCAGGACAGTAAGGGTCTGATTCAGAAAAGCCTGCCAGGAAGAATTACTTTTTGTCACAAGCACAAAGGTGTCCACCTGGAGGTTATGAATGAATAAGCTGATTTTTTTATTTTTCAAAGAAACAGGTGTAGTAACGATTGTCAGGACAAGAGCTGATAAGCATCTGAAAAGTCTCTGCATGCATGAAACAGGAGACAACACAACACTTTTACTGATGGTGTGGTGAGCAAAGTATCACTCCGGTCACTGGATGCAGACATTCACCCTGTAAAGCACTGAAACTTGCTGGAGCGGCATACACTGGCAAAGTGACCTTTTTTATATATTATTTTTTACTGCATAGTTTGCACTTTGTTGACTTGGCTGGGCACCTGCTGTAAACTGCAAATATGTTCCTGTCGTCCTGGCTGAAAACAAAAACAGTGAATAGTGTATTTCTTTGGTGGGCTGGAGCTAGCAAAGAGCAAAAGTACCTGTGCAAAATGCTGAGGTAAATCTTCCTGTCCTATAACCTTTCCCAGCTTTGACCGTGGGCTGTGAGCAATTTCCAGTCACCTATATGGGTCCACTGTCAGTTTTTATTTTAAACAACAATTGTTCCCAAATACACAGAACAGAAGATTTCTTTGCTAGCTTATCCCTTAGCATTTCGTCCTGCGTGCTACCAAAATTCACATGCTCCTAGAGCCACCAAGTAACTGTGTGTAGGCTTGTTTATGCCCTGTGCTCCACTTCTTGTGTCTGTGACATTCTCCAAAACCATTAACCACCATTTGAAAGTGTTGCCGCAGTGTTTTCAGTGCAATTGTATACTCTGTGTCAGTCTCTGTAGCTGCAGCTGGGTGCGTGTACAGTGAATTCTTTGTCTTTCTACCCCTAAGTAATGTAATAAAATAGCTTTCTTGTCTCTCAGTTAAATATTCATCTCCTCTGGTAGATGAGTAAGTAAGGTTGAAATACCTTTTGCTTTTGTCTGCACAGCCTGGCAAAGGCATAAGCCACAAGTACAACATAATTATATCTCTGGGTTTGGAGTGGAGCAATTTTTGGAGGAAAAATAAAGACCTTGGATCCTGAAACAACTGTCTTCCATCTTCCATTAAGGTATGTACTGGGAATATACCTCATCTGAAGAGAAAAAAAAAATCCTGCTTTATAAGAATTATAGGAAGTTCCTTGCAAACAGAGAGTAAAGCTCTCTGCTGGTGGTATTTTTTGCATTCAGAGATCACAGTCTGAGACTGGTTTTCTATTTATAGGAGAAAAACTGTACTTCAGTTTCATTAGAGTAGGCTGCCAGTGAGACACTTGGGTGCTCAGAGTAACTCAGAATTGCCACAATAACTGTCCTGTAGAGCACATGTACAATCACCTTCAGGATGCAAAGTGCCATGAAAAATCCATTCAAAATACTGAAAAGTTAAGAACTTATTAAAAAAATATGAAGAGTTAAGTAGAGCTTCATTTCTTTAAGAAATGGAGACACTAAATGCATTTTGATAACACCCTTCAGTGCTTTTAAAAATGTGCAATTACTGATTTTTAAAAATTAATTCCATTCTTCAGAACAAAGACATTGGCATTTTGGATTTTTGGTGCAACTAGCACTCCCATTTTTGACCAGTTCCAGAAGCAATTCACATCTCAGTTCAGGGAAAGCACCTTCTTTGCAGAAAGCATCTAAAAGTAAGCCACGTACTTTCTTAAAACCAGGATATGTTCATTGTTGGATACTGTCCCCGATCAGATTCCTGCTTCATAAATAGTGTTTAAATTTAGTGCATTTTTAAATTCAAATCAGCTGAAGATATCTAAGGAATTAATACTGATTAATGTTCAAAATTCAGCTCTGTATTGGGATTTTTTTACTCTCATCAAAAATTTTAGATTAAGATTCTCATTTGGGTTCTTCTATAAGGTATTTTTTGTGCTTCCCAGAATTCCCATTGATGCAGTGGAGCAGTGCTCTGTGAAGCAGAGTAAAATCCCATGTTAAAAGGTTTCATTTCTGCCCATACCAGATTACACCCTGTACAGAAGAGACTGTCTGGTTAAACAAATTCAGGAGAAAATGCAATGCGATCTTGCTCTGACTGCTAACCAATGATCAGAGCACAGCAGCAGCTGAGACAATGTGCAGTTTTGACAGAAAGAGTTCAACCAGTCTGAACTGTGCCTAGAACTGTTTTCTCCAAAATGTAGCAATATTTGGGTCAATATCATCTTGAGAAGACTTTGCAGACAGCCTGTCATAGTAGGTAGCACTGTACCATGACTATCTGTGTGAAGAAGGAAATCATGTAACTTCCTAAAGAAGCAAGAATTTAAAAATAAACAAGTGAAATGGTTCATTTTAAATTTCAGTGTCAGGTTATGCAATTCCTGACTAATTAGCTTTCCTGCTACAATCTGGAGTTCATCAGCTGAAACAAAAAAGGAAGAAGAAGAGGAAGTGCCTTCCTGAGTCGGAAAGATTCTGCAGCTAGGGAAAAAGGCAGGAGAGATCCTACATGTGTCAGGTGAAGTATTTCCACTGGAGATAGGAAAGTATTCATGCCATTGTGCAAGGCACAGCAAGACCTCATCTGAATTACAGGACGTCCACATCAGCCATCCATGTGCAAGATCGATGTGCCCGGGCTGAAACTATTTCAGAAAACAGCTGTGGGGTAGTGGCGAGAAAGAAGAGCCTATCTCAAAGAAGAGAAGTTAAAATATTTTGTTTGCCAGCCTATCAAAACATGGCCTGAAAAGAGATGTGAGTGCTATTTACTATGGAATAAATATCAGGCAGGGATAAGAGCTATTTAAAGAAAGGACAGTGTTAGGCCAAAACCAGTTTGATAAAGATAAATTTAGACTGAAAATAGGAAAAATTCTAACCATAAAACCAATCAGGTTCTGGAACATCCTTCCAGGAAAAATCAGACCAGAAAAAAATCCAAATAAATTTTAAGATGCAGTTATTTAGCTTATGCAAGTTCAGCAGAATTGTCTATTTAGTTATCCAGTCCTAAATTCCTCTGTCCCTGAAATTTTAGAGACTTGCTAAGATAATAGCATGATTAACACAGTAAGCATTAAGATCCAGAGACTCTATCCAACACCAGCCACAAGCAAAATCCCTGGCAGTGTCAACATTGTGTTATTGTCTATTTGTTGCCTTCAAGCTGGAGCCTTTTTGTGTATTAGTCTCCCAGGTTCAGAGCAACCTATCTAACCACAAGAATTAAGGTTAGAATTTAAATGAAGAATTAAAATTAACTGACCAGAAAAATACTTAGTTTAAAAGCATAATGTTTTTTTTTCACATTGAGAATCTGAGTCCCACATCAGAAATGTTTCTTTTACAGCACGTACACCAAAATGTGCTTTCCCTCTTTTAATAGTACATAAGAATGAATTCTTCGTCATAGACACTGATAAGTCCTGGAGCCTGAGAAGAATTGAAGCTGTATCTCATTTTCTCTTCATTCCCTTCATTTCCCCTTTCTTCCTTATCTTTCTTGGCACTCTTAGACACGAGACAAAAATATGCATCGGATTGCCCAGAAACCTCATTCTGGGGTGGCCACAGGATTGCAGAGACAGGCTGCTGGGGGGATGCTCCTTGAGCCCTCCCCTCACCCCTTGGCTCCACAGCTGAGAGGAGGGCTCCAGGAGCTGCAGCACCTCACCTCTTACTGCTCTCATTTTCTCATCCTATTATCATCTGTCATCGGTCCCAATAAACACGTGCCCTGCTGTCTGAAAAACTTTTGTCACTTTTTAAGCTATTCATGAGCTATTTTTTTTCCTTATGAGAGCCTTGAAAATGTACAATAGTCACAATGTCTTTTCTTTTATTATTAATCTATCTGCAGGAGCCAATTTCTGTATGTTTCTACATGTGCTTTAATTCTCTTGTGAACTAGGAGAAGAGCTGTGTTGAAATCTTTGCCCAAAATTTACATCCCGAAATTGTGGTTAGAGTGGAGCCTCTGTCAGCATGAAGGCCATGTTTGCATCTTGCTGTCATTACAGTAGACACTCCAATGGGAGGGCAGAGGACAAATCAAGCAAAAACAATCCTAAAAGGCATTGAGTAGGGTAAAAGGAAGAAGAGAAATAGCACCAGGAGGTTCTTTGTTAAATCTCTACCAGCCTTGGGGAAAAGCCGGAGAAGCTGAAAGCTGAAGAAGGATATCTGGCTGGAGGGTCAAAAAGCATTAATGTTTGACTGCCATGTCCCCTGGCAGAGTTCTAGTGCGGGCCACTCATCATCTCTTGACTCTGCACACTCAGACTTTGCTTAAGTAGGGCAAGCCATGGCCCTGGTCTGTATCTGTGCCATTTCCAAGGTACAGTATCTCCCTGGTACCCTCCATAGAAATGGGACTGCCTAAGTGTCCTTCAGCCATCAAGACCATTGATGACCATCTGGAGGCTCTTGTAGTCTCAATGGTCTTCCTCAGAAATCCACCCATAGGTTTTCCTCCAGAACATGCCTGGTGTGCCATGCTCAGATGAGGAGCTCATCGCTGTCACCACAGCCAGACTGCTCCCTGGATACTGCTGACACTCTGTTGTGGGCCTCCCTGCCTGGAGCCCTGCCACTCCTCACTGGAGGCTATGCTTGAAAAGATGGTTTGGTTTGGTTACTGGCCAATGAGTTGTCCCAGGCACTTCAATATCGCCAATCTTTAGCAGCTCTTCCTACTCATTATTTTATCACCTTCTTAAAATTTCATTCCGGTGCCAATGCAACTCTCAGGGCACCTCTTTTTGAATGGAAGATTCCCTGGAGATGTACAGAGCACCACAGCATGAAAAACTGGCAGTAAACTACACATAGGTAGGGTCTAACTGGTCACAGAGACCTTCAGAACTATGGGAGGACAAAATATAAATGAGGAAAACTGAGTGACCCTAGGCATTTCAGGCCTTTCTTTTCTTTAAGAGTGGAGCTGACTGCTTGACAGCTGCCAGAGAGCTCTTACACAGCTATATTTAAGACTGCAGAGGAGCCAACTCCCCATTGTTCAAGTTCACATTTCATCTGACTTGATGAAAATTCACACTTTATGAACAAGGTTGCTCTATCAACTGGACTTTGGTGTGGGACTTTGGCAAAAAATGCCATGAAGCAAAGGAGAGTTCAGAAAAGAAAAAGGTTTTTTTTTAATGGACAAATTGTAAGTCTCTATTTGCTATGTGTTCTTACCGCTGCTTCTCACTGGAGACTACAAGAGACAAGGATTCTCAGCTTAAAAAGAATAGCTAAAAAAGAAAATAACTCTATTCAAGTGATTTCAGTCCCTGGAAAGAATCTGTAGCAATTGTGAGCAAAAATTTGTGTCACGGGACTTTCTCAAAAAACATATGGCTCAGCCTTCAAGCACAACCATGGTTCTCAGTGGTTTTGTTTAGTTTTACATTGGCCTGTGCAGCACCTGAAGCAGGGAATGGGAGAATGGACAGTGATCAGAAGAGCCAGAAAATGTATTTTATGCCAAGCAGACACAATCTCTCTATCACTGCTCAATGTACATGCAGCCTCCTCCACATCCTGAGCCACCAAGCTGCATTCAAGCAGCCAGGATAGGAGACAGTATTTCTCAGGCACTTTCTCCCCCCTCCCAAGCATCTTAGCCAAAGGATCTAAGAAATGAGTCCCATGTGTAACGTGAAACCCCAGAAATTTCCAATATTTGGATTTTGGTTCATTTCAAACAATTATTCTCGTACTGGTTCACTAATTTATTATTGTTTTGCACATTTATTCCAAGCTGCATGAGGCCTTTTATGGAGGTATTGGATATGTTATCCCAAGCCCCTATTAACACTAATGGGCATTATGCAGGTGCTTTAGCACAGCCTTCACCTTACGGCGTTTTTGTTACCTTAACTATTGGAAAGTGCATTGCTGTGTACACTGGGTGCCATTTGTGTTTGCGAGAGGTAGGAAATTACCAAGTACAGAATTAGCCCCCATCTGAGCCACATGTATGAGTTATTTGGAAAATATTTGTTTAGTTGCCTTGGAAATAAATAGCTCAAACTTCAGAACAGATTTTTAAGAGGATTCGATAACATGCTCCTAGATGTCCCCTATGAAAGCCTAGTAAGAGGAAAATGCTTTTCCCCCAATCCGCTGTTTGATATAATTTGAAGTGAATGTGCAAAATTTCTCAGCACATCATTTTGTTGAGGATATTTTTACTAAAGCTCATTAGCTTTTAAAATATATTTTCTTGCTCTAATTTTCACGTAGCTAGCTGAACTATGAGTCAGTCCAAATGAGATTTAAAATAGGTCTCAATTTTCTATGCATGTAACTGCTCTTAATTGCACAGAACAAGTTTAGACTGGCTCTGTCCAATTAAGACAAAAGGAGAAAAGGATAATTAAAAATAAATCATAACAATCAAAAGTTGCATTTGCAATTTTGCTTTAGATGCTCCCTCCTCCCACATTTTTGAAGTGGTGCTTAAAAGAAATGGCACAGTGTCTTAAAGATGCATTGTCCCAGATCTGGCAAAGCAAATGTACCCATCTTTGTCAGGCTAAAAGTACTGATCAGATCAAACTTAATTGTGTGTAGAATTTAAATATTTCTTAATTATAACTTTGTTCTCAATTTCGATCTCTTTTTCCTATGACCTTGGACATGTTTTTCTTATTTAAATGTGTTTTAAGGAGACTGTCTTCAGGAATAACTCCCAGATATTCACTTGGCATTTTCAGGTTTGAGGAGGGAGGAAGGAGCAACTTCTGAAATATTTACAGTTTGCTTCCAAAAGACAATGTTTTCCATAACTATTTCTTTGGGAGAATTAGTTGACAAAAAAAGTACTGTGATCTCACAGCTGTGATAAGAAGTATTTTTGGAATAATGTATATTTATGTGCATGAACACTGTGTCTAAACCACATCTAGAACAAATCAAAAGCTACTGGCTAATATGTAAGGTACTGAGCTGATTTTAAAAGAGCTGCTTACAATTCAGAGACATACTGTCCATGAGAGATTTGTTGCAAAATATTCATCAGGTTGCACTACCACAGCGCAGACCAAGGAATGAATTTTACTGAGGAAAACCACTTGTTGTTCATTGTCAGTGTGTCATTGTTATCGAGAGAGCCAGAATAAATCAGTTTGATTTCTCTCTGACTACAATATTTGGTATACTTGAGAGACACAGAAGCAGGTGGCATCAAATACACGGAGGTAAGAACTGCTCCATTCTGTTTTCCTGGGGTAGGCTTCATATCACCTGAGATTAATCACCAGGAAATCAAGCATCTGTTGTCATTTAATTGACTTTTCTGTCTAGGAGGAGAGAGAGGCCTCATTCTGGAGCCAGCATCTAAAATAAGTAACTGATACATCAATGAATCACTGAGGTTAGATAAAGCCCACTTTTTGAGTCCACAAAGTAATAAATGCTTCAAGTGAGCTTTCTGCAAGCTAGATTCAGGATGCCTGAAATCAGTGGGTTTATTTTGTACGCTTTCTTCCAACTTATGTTAAAACTCAGAAGTCAGGGAAGCTCCACAAGAGAGTAAACTCAGTCCTGATACTTAATCATGTGTAGGTTACAGGGGGATCTACAAGATCATTATTTACAGCATGTGCTCTCCTGTAACTAGCTATCATTCTAGCTCTAAACTTTTACTGTTCATCTCAGTTCGCTTCCTATAGCCATACTAATGCATTAAATATTTGGGAAGAAAATAAGATTTATTTCGAACAGTAACATTTATAGTACAAAAGCTAGCATCTTCTATCAGTCCTGTAGAAAACCATGAGCAAATGATATTCTCACTTCCCTGACAAAGCAAGACTTAACATGAGATCTGTATTTTAGTCTATTCATTCCTCTGAGATGCTTTTTCTACCATTTTGTTTATTGTTTTCCTTCTTTCTTGCTGTTCTTAGAGAAACAAACAGCTCTATCTCTTCCCTGGGCAGCATTAGCCAGTGCTGAAGATAACAGCATCCCCTCTGTGACAGTCCCAAGTTAGCCCAAGCTTGCTCCCGAGCTTGGGTCTACCATGTGGTGGGGTGTTACACTATGGTACCAGCTGAGCCACTGAGCCAGAATAAACAGAATGCATTTTAACATAAAGGGATATAGTACAAGAAATATATTCTCAAGTCTTGGAACTGTAACCATGTGTTACCATATTGTCTTCCTTCTGCTCCTTCTGTTTCTTATTTTCACACATTGCTCCATTCTTTTGCAAATCTTCCCTCACAGAATGTTAAGAAACTGAGATCTACCTTAACTAAAAGCTGTTCTGCTTTACATCATATTCATGTTGCTGGGCTGGCTTGTATCTTTCATCTTTCATTTTTCTCATAGCTCTCAACATTTTATATCTACTTCAGCTTTCCTTATACCTTCTTTTTGCCTGCCGTGACGGTTTCCTAATTATTTCTTTGTGCTTGACCATATATTCTGACTTAGACTGGCATTACAATTGATAGAGCTATCATATATCTCTGCAATTGTGAGACAGAAAAAGATCAGGCTAGATTCCATTTCCTTGACAATGTATTATTTCTTCTGTTTTGTTTCTTACAGTGTTTTCTACACTTCATTTTAGACAGTTTCAGTGAGTGGTTCTCAAAGTGTGGTCTACAAATAACTGTTTGACAGCAACACCATGGTATGCAGTCAATGAGCCATGTTGCCTTTAATAGTGTTTTCAGTTAATATTTTTATGATATACGTGCACAGAGGTACTTGGAAAAATCAGAGATGACCGGTATGGAACACAGAAATTCATGGAACTGCTGGCTTAAGCAATATCATTCCATAGTTTCCCACTGACTGACTTCAGCCAAGGCATGTTCTGCTGATGGAGTACATGCTGATGAGGGTGGCATTTTAAAATTAGAACAGAGAGCACCTCCACTGCCACTACAAATCTTCAGATTGTAAGGTTGTTTTGCTTCTGGGACACATAGGAGAGATTGCCTGGTGGTGCAATCACCACACCAGCTCACTCAAAACCAGTAGCCACTACATGTCTGAATCCTTGTGTTGAAGTCTGACCCATATTCGCAGAGAAACAAAGCATTCTAGTACATAGACATTCACTCCTGTACAATATTCAAAGAATTACATTGTCCAAAGACACTATGATTTTTGGCTAAGGAGCTGTAGCTCCTTCCCATCTCCCTTTCATTCTTTAGGGCAACGTGGGAGGAATGAAGCTCCAGGTGATGGGATGGGGGAGCTGCTTCCTATGCCACTGGTTGTTCCCCAGTCATCCGCACACCACAGACAGCACCCTGAGCAGGATCCTGTTGTAGGACACTGTACAGCCCCAGGTCAGACTAAACCATCCTGGTGTCCTCATTGGCTCTGCTGTCTCCAAACCCTTCCAAGACAAGGAAGACATACACAATTCTGTGAAACTGTAAAACATAGATATGCCTTTTGTCAAGCTGTTGGGAATGGAAAATAGCTTAAGAAAAGAAGCCCAGAAAGTGTTATTTTTTCCTATCCAAAATCTCCCAGGAGCATCTTTGCTAGCTTAATTTATCTAAGAGAAAACTAAAATGGCTTCTGCTTACCTCCTCCCCTCTCCCCTTTTTTCATAAAAGAAAAGTCTGCTTATAAAAATAAAAAAATAAGATCAGCACCAGACAACCTGGAATATGACTGTACACGGAAAAATTTCCTAGTATCCCATCAAAAACTTCTGTGAAATTGCTGTGAGTGTTTAAAAAATGTAAGGGGAGAGGTTGCATCCAGTTTCAATTTAATTCATACTTCACCAAAAAGGTATTCACTAAATGCCCTTTATTTAGAAGATCACTGTGAAATTAAAAAAAAAATTCATGGGAGAGAGGAATTCCAATTATTTAATTTCTTTCTCTTTATATCTATCGTTGATATTCATTTTTTGCCACGGTCATCAATTATATACTATATTTCTAAGCTGTGTTCTCTCCTGTCCTGACTTATGTTAATCAATGTGTTTGTTACCATACATCTTGAATATTGCATTTCTCTGGTGGCTGGCTTATCATCATCTATAATTATTCCAACTCCCAATTAGGTCTGAACTCTTCTGTAGTGTTATTTACTTGCTTCTAGCAATGAGACAACATGCTACATCCTTTTTTTTCTAGGTTGGTGCTTAAAACAGATTTCATTTAAAATTCTCCTGGTGATATTACAGTCATTTCTTGTCCTCCTCATTGTCCAGGCCATTGTACCTGAGGCTTTCTTGACCTTTTATTTTCCATTGTATCTTTTATATCTATTTCAATTTTATAGTTATCTCTCTACCCAATTCAACAGTTATTTAATAGTTGAAACAACCTCTGTGCATACATTGAGTGCCATATATGATACAATAGCCCTATAAACAATGCCACATAACTGCACAGCCCATCGAATCATGGATTTAGAAACCTTTCAGGAGAGTTCTGTGAATGTTTTTTTTGAGTCATATTGCCCGAAATCCTGATTACCCAGGAGTATACTCGCACCTTCTAACATCCCAATACCAAATATGGAAGTAATGTAGAAAAATCTAACAGAATGGTAGCTGGAGAGAGACATAAATGGTTGAAAATGATTAAACAAGCCCCGTTGGTGGCCTGTGGATGTAGATTTAATCATCAGCATGTACTAAAAATTCATCTCTTCTAATTGGCTTTTTTTTATTGATGCTTCTGCTGCTGAGCAAAAAAAAAAGTATTTCTCTGTATTAATGTTCAGAGTTCTGCAATTACAGAACTGTGCGCTGTATAGCTAGGATGTGTACAAGATAACACATAGATTCACTATTGTAAAATACCTCCCCAGTACAACAGTCATAATTTTATGGTCAAAAGATCTAAAGAAACAAAAGAACCTGCAACACCTTTTTTGTTCCTCTAGTTATTTTGCACTGCATTGATTTTAAATGAATCTGAATACAGGCTGCAAATCCTGGCTTTGGGGACTGTTGGGGAAATGAAAGCCTTCACTGATCTGAATGAGAACAAACGTGATAAAGGCATGAGGCAGGCTGATAAAAGACAACACCACTCAGAAAGAAGCAAGCCTTTTAAGAAATATCAGATGATTATTTATTATTTCAACTGCAGTATCCTAAGCACTCCAGTCCTGGTGCCATCTAACCAGGTATTGTAAAAGTAATTAACAGAGCAGAAAACCCGTCCTGAGAACTCACCAATAAGTTATAGTTTCTGAATGCTTTATTCCTTTTGTTTGTTTGTTTGTTTGTTTTTGTGACAGTAAAGCTTCAAAGATTGGAAGTTTCAGATTACTGTCTTCTGTGCAGGCTCTGTGCTCTTTTCTCTGCAAATGTTTGTGAGCTGCTTTTGTGGCTCCATAACACTACATGTATTTCCTTCTACTTTAAAAGATAATTTGCAATAATAGTAAAAAGTAAGAAAGTAACAATAAATGTATAAGAACCCTTACAACTAAACAGTATTTCCCTCAGCAATAATTGGCACAGTGTATCATTGGTGTACAAATCAATGTGTACTTCTCCATTACCAATTGCTTCTGTATGACTTTCCCCTCTAATAGAGCTTATTTGTTAATAAAATGAAATGTGTTTGAAAATCTCTCTGTGGGTAGTGAAAAATAAAAGATCTCAGGACTGCTGGAGAAAATTATGCAGCTTTGGGGGCCACATTTTTCTTAATGGCATAAGCATGTTCTTAAAGGCAGAAACAAGAGCACATTGTTTTCAAGTGGAGATGTCCAGTAAAGGACAGGATTTGGAAGGGGGTATTCAAAATTACCATGTTCCACAGCATCTGAAGATTTTTGGCACACCTGCATCTTGATGAGCATCATTGGGGTTTTCTTTTCTCCTCCATTACTCAGCATCAGCTGCATGTGGGGGTCTGAGCACGCCTCCCTAGATCTCATCTCTCCAGTGGAGTCAACAGCAGCATGACTTCTCACAGGCAGCACCCACCCCAACCTCCTGCCCCATGGCAAAGGCACCCAACAAAGCCCACCCCAGTGAAGGTAGCGAGGCCATGGTGGGCTGCACCCATCCTCCTTGCTGTGGGTCTCCGTCAATCAGGCGGCGTGTGCAGGAAGGTCAGGCCCCACACACCGCCCGCGTTGTCAGACGCATTGTTCTGCTCAGTGTGACGCAGCCTCTGCAAAACAACCAGGACGGATGGTTTTAAGTAATTGCTCTGACATAGACTGATTACTACAGTAACAACAGTCGGTTGTAGTTAAGGAGTATCTTTGGCATATGGTATACATTGGCGGGGCCCGGGGTAGGAACGAACGCTTTTTTAATTTTACAGATTGCTCTGTGTTTCAAAATGCTGGCATTTTCTTTTCCTTGGCTTTACAGAGAAAATATCAACAACAGGCATCTGAAGGAAAAAATTAACAAATATTGTTACAACTAAATGAATTCAAATCAACATATATCACAGCTGTTAGGATATGCCATACAATCACAAATTAGTCATCATTGTTACTGCAGGAAATACAACATTTCACCTCATAAACTTTCAGCTGAATTTTCCCCATTGGTAAAATCCAATTGGAGCCAAATTTCCAGTTGAGCCTGGAGCTGCTTTTAAATACTAAGGCCTATGAGTCTGTACAGCCTAATTCTGGGGTTTATTTTTTTGCCACAGAAATGCTACTTACACCATGTTTGCATTTTTGCACACCAGGTCCTTACCGGTGAAAACAGGTTCTGCTCCAGGTTGTGGTAGATGGGCACCTGTTGGTAGAGGAAAACACACCCATTCAACCCATATAATTTCCCTTCTTTTATTTCTTTTGAGATCCCTCCTGCCTAGATATACAGGAAGAAACTTCACATGAACTAATTAAAAAAAAAAAGAAAGGTTTGACAAATAGCCATCATCTTTTTCAGAAACAATGTTGAATATTGCAATACATTGGTCTAATGGTACTGTATATTTTAGATCACTTCTGCTTAGCAAAAGGAGCACCAACAAACCTCTTTCTTTCTCTTTTTTAATACCTAGAGATTAACTGTTCTGTGCTGATCACAGATAGGACCCTCTTCTATCTCTATTCAGATCAACATATGCATAGCCCTGAAACAGAAAAGAGGGGTTTTTTTTTATGGTTTATATAGCACTGTGTGAAAGAATATATTCTAAGGTAAATTCTTGCTCACCTTAACCATACAATAGTAAATGAATACTGTGGAAGTCCCTTTATTGAGGCTTACTTTGAAATGCAATGTGATATTCTAATAAAAAATTAACTCAGAAACACTTTCACCTTCAAATAAAAAGATATTTTCTAAACATAAAAATGTTCAAATGTCTAATTTCACATAAAACAAGATAAAATATAGAGGAATAAAAACAGGGTAATAATGTTGCAACCTAGGAGGAGGAAAAGAGAATAAAGGAAATGTATATCTGAAAGACATTGACTTTTTTTTTTTCTGTTTTCCTTGTGATTATTTTTATCTCCTCAGCCTCTTTGGCAGAAGTTTTAAAACACCACTTTGTAAACACTCTGAAATGTATTTTTTATGAAAGGTAGCATGTTAAAATATTCATGGGAACTTGCATGTTATTGAGTCCATTTCCAGCCCACTTTTTTCATTCAAAGAGTGTTATGAAACAGTTTAAAATTAAAGCCATTTCTATTGTAGATCATAAACTTTTATTAAATTAGACTTGAATTATTTATGATGTGAACTATTTGATCTATACTATATCTGTCATGGACGAAAAAATCTGGATGGCTGAAATGTTATCTCTGTTTCAAAGAAATCAGAACTCTCTCCAAAACGTAACAAGCCCTCATGCTGTTTGAGTGTTAAGACTTCTGTGCTAAATAACGACAGGAGTCTGTGTTGTTTCTCAGATCTGTGTTCTGTGTTTGGATTGCTGAATTAGGCGCAAAATAATTGGCAGAAAACAAAACTGAGTATACATCTTAAGAGCCTCCTGCTCACATTTTACAAGATTAGTTAATATATCTGAAAAAATATAGGAAATACTATTTTTTCCATGCTGATAAACACCATTTCTTGAAAACAAATACCTTTTTGTGATTCATAAATTCAGCTATGTAATTGTACACCTGTGATAGGTCAAGTGCAGGCCAGAATATAAACTTAATAAAATTCAAATATCATTATGTAAAAGTTAATTATATTAATCAGAAATTAGTTTAAATTTATTATGTCATTTCAAGATGGTGAAAAAAAATAATATAGTCAAAATCACTTATACAATGGTATAAAAGCTTAAGTCCATGTCTCATTAAATATAATATAGAATGAACATGATTACCCATGAGATATGCTCCTTGCATTTCATTAGCTTGAGGTAAACAAATTCAATACACAGCATGAAAAACTAAAATGCTTAAATTTCTTATTTTCATCCTGTAACACCATCCTGGGCAGGCTTCAAGTTCATCCCCATCTGAGGTACAGGGTGAAATCCTGCTCTTGGCGTAATCTCTGTCTCCCATGGGACTTAATCATTAACTCCCTGAGTTCAGCCCTTAAAAGGTGGCCCTGTCCCACTAAAGCCCATTCTGAACAACAAACACTGATCAGTCCAGTGGCGATATCCATCCACATCTGAATGCAGTTCCAATGAGACTACAGCCTTTGCAAAAGCACAGTCTTAACCAGGACACACTAATGACTGAAAACATATATTTAAAAACTCAGTGCCATCCAGAGCACACAGGGAAAGTTTAAAACCCTAACCTAAGTGAATTGTAAATTCTTTTTGCAAAGAAGCCATATATGCAGCCCAAAAACTCATTCTCACAGCAATAGCACCCCAACACCACCGTGCCGACTGCAGGGAGGGCCCAAAAGCTGTGACATGGCAATATTTAGACACTGAAAGGGAACTGTGGGAGTCTAGTGGTTGTAAAGCTGCAAATCTTTTCCTGTGAATAATTCTTTTCTTGCAGGAAACTGGCTCTCCCACAGATTATCCCATACTTCGAAGAAAGGGATATTGAACTATATTAATTACAAAAGATTCTTTTGGGGGTGGGATGAATTATGCTCTAATTTACTGAAGGTTCAGCTTAAAAGTCATATAAGACTGTTGAAAGTTAAGTCCCTTTTAGCTGGCTCACTTAATTTTTTTTTTTTTGTTCCAGTTACCTATTTAATAATGCATCTATGCATATATCACCCCTATTATTAATAGTAAATGTGCATTTCAACATGTCAAGTTTTCCTAGCCCCACTTTTGTAATTTATTTTTTTTTTAAATATAAAAAAGCAAAGGCATTTCCTAGGGCACATGCTGCCAGACACCCAGCATTTATCTTATCTTAGTTGATGACTTTCCTTTTATCCTGAAATGATTTGACAATGACTCTATGATTTCCTGTACAAATTACCCTTTGAAAGTGGCAGTGGCGCTTGGCAGCGATCTTCACTTAATTACTGAGTGGATTATTAGCATACGGCTTTTTTTCACCCCTTCATTTCTTTATATCTTCTAGATTGCGCTGACAGTTCCCTTTCATTGCATGCTTTAACTCACTGAATACTAAACATTATGCAGATTGCAGCTCAGAAGTACCCAGTCTACTCCAGCCCTCTTCCCCCACTGTCTGTGCTCTGCATCAGCCCTACTTGAAGAAGAGTAATTTGTAGGTCAGAAATCAATAGTGTGTCTGGGAAGCGCATTTGTGGGTTCTCTGCTTTAGACTGAGCAGAAATTAATGTTTTAAATAGAGTGCTCATCCTAGAAGGCAGCAAGATGCATTCCTTCATTTTGCCTCATTTCTCGTGAAATTTCTTATGAAATGTTTTTTTGTTTGTTTTTTGTTTTGTTTTGCTTTGTTTTTTGTGGTTTTTTTTTTTTTTTGTAATTTATCATCCTAACTGTTCATCAGGTAGCAGGTATAGCTAAAAAAAACCCATAATTTTTCCTTCCCAGCCAACACTTCCACAGAAGGGTGCTGTTATGCTGAACTCCTTTGTCAGACATACATTGTTATGTATTATTTGTCAGTACAAGATAAATGTGAATTATAAATCACAAAGATTTCCCCCTCACTTTCTCCCTGCAAGGACTCTTCAGAGGCTTGGACACTAAGTAACGTACAGGTGCATGCATGTCAGGATTTCTCCAGCCACCTCTGCTTTGTACTGTTTGTCTGCTGGCTGTAGAATTCCACCCCAGAGTGCCTTCCTTGGTCTTAGTTATGCATCAGTGAAGATAAACAGCTTTTTCTGGTTCTTCTGGTACCTTGGCTGTGAAGGTGCTGCTGGAGCCACACAGTTCAGCATTCATAGATGTAGGTGATCTCTTAATACAAAACTGGCTTCATTTTGCTTTCATGAAAAGTCTTGAGATTCAAAAAGAAATGTCATCCTGAAATAAGACAAAAAGCTAGTTTCCTCTCAAATGGAAATTCAGTATATTACACATATTAAATTCAATATATTAGAATACTGATTTATCTGGAAGCTGAGAATTACGAGCTCTGTGCTTTCTAGGAAACTCAACAGATCGAGCTGGCAAAAACCCAGGGAAGCCACATTAGTAAATAGCCAGTAAAACTCCCAGGTAAGCAGTAGTATGTTTTCTTTACGCTTTTTTCTTCACTCTGTGGACAGCTTTGTGAAAACAGGAATATATCTATCAGCTATTTCTATTTCAGTAAATCTATATTTTCAGAGGCAAAGGCTGCTACTGAAAGTGCTCATCAGAACTTTTAAGCCTGATGTCCTTCAGACTCATTCTTTAAAGCCATGTACAGTCAGTAAGTGAAGCCTCCACAGCTAGCAAAGCTACCTGGCCTCCATGTAGGTCAGCTTAGCAATGCGTGTCCCCCTCCTTGTCCTCTTCCCTACGCAGCTCATACATGCTCCTTTTCCTGTCCATGATCTCTGTCCCATTGTGTTGGCTTACTCCAGCCAGTCCAGCCTGGGTGTAATATCTTTTCAATTATTTTGTACCCACCAGACTTGGAAATACAACCATGGTGGCTGCTTGCATGCTGGCCCATGTGTTTGGATCTACCTTCACCTGGGCCAGAGTGCTACTGGGGCTTCCTGAGGTCTTTTTAGATCTTTATGCAGAGACTGGAAAGCAAAAATACTAATATGGTAGGCAGAACCCTTTCATCGGTCTTATTCTAAAGGTACAGATGTCCTGAACAGCAGAAATAACTGAGCTAATCAGTTCAAAAACAACCATGGCTTGATTTCAGTTTTTCCACTTGGACTATTTTCTTGCTTCACAAGAGACTTCCACATAGCTTTCTTCTGAAGAATGAGGTTGGCTTCGGCCACAGGTGAGCACTCACCCAAGGCTTGCTTTAAGTCTCACCTGCTTAGAGGACCCTCACTCCAAGTGTGGTTGTGCCTTATATTGTGCTAATATAGCCACCCTGCAGCGTCATTGCAAACGAGCTTTGTGCAGGGACTACCAGGGCTTCAGCTTTTTTTTTCTGCATCCAAAACCAGAGAGGAAAGATCTTTAGTCATGAACAAATGAATCCATCCACTGAAAGTAGGGTGCAAGTCCTACAGTTCAGAAACATTAAAGTAGAACAGTGTGATGACATCTCAAGGCCAGTGTTGATCTCATTAGTTTAGGTACAGATCACAGCAGAGCTGCAGCAGCAGCAGCAGGCTCAGCATGTGCTGAGACCCTACCAGGAAAGCAGGGCAAATAATCGGGTGGTTAACCTACATTGTGCTTTCTCCTGCTGTGCCCAGACACTAACACTACCTGGGCTATTCAGCTTAAAGGTAGTTCAAGTGGGTTCCCAGTACACTGCAAGCACCACAATGAACTGAGTATGGGAATGGCTCTTCTGGCTCTCTTGAGGGTGAAGGGTACCCATATAAGCACAGCAGCTCACACACTCCTCAGCAGTAGGACTGCTCTCCCACGGGATAGTGTAATGGGAAGGAAGGAGCTTGAAAACACGCAATGGAGTTAACTCTGCAATAAAATCACACCTTTGAAACAGTGGTTGGTAAGCCTTTTGGACCCTCAGAGTTTCCTAATGGCCATCACATTTTCTCACATAATTTGACAGGCTTATCTTCCACCTTTGATTATGCTGTGAGGGCAATATGAAAACTACAGTGTAAAGTCATGCAGCACATGAATGGCACTTTACCATAATCTGATGGGTGAACAACATTTTGGGAGCCACTGCCTTAGTATGTACTTCAGAACACATTTTAAACTTTACTTAAAAGGGAGACAGCTCTTTCTTAAAAGCCAGGTCCTGAAGGTGTCTTAGTTCAGTTTTCATTATAAGTGAGCAGAGTCACCAACACGCTGTGCAAAAATCCAGGTAAAATCACAAGATATTCTAAAGTAGTACATGTAGGATTCTCTTCTAATTGTTTTGAGGAGTCTTTAGGCAATGACTTTCAAGCTTTTTTGTAAGTATGAGGACTAGATTTTTTTCAGTTTTTTAATGAAAGCTGATAATTAATGTAATAGGATGGACCCAAGCACTTTAAGAATTTATTAAAAGACAAATTTTCTTGAGATTTACAGCACAACTATGACACCTGGCAGGACTGGGTGCTAGTGGACTGTGGTCTGTGAAAAGGCTGGAACTGGTAAGACCCTGTGAAAAGTTGTGAACCCTCTGTGTGCCTGCCAAACATTTTATCTTTCTTTCTCTATACCTGATCTCTGCCTCCAGAGGCCTTTTTTTTTTTTTTTTNNTTTTTTTTTTTTTACAGGCTACCACACATCACTGTAAACAGAGCAGTCTCTCGGGGAGATTTTAATTTCTAGCATTTGCTGAAATGCTTTAAAACCTTTAAAACACCATGCATTTCCAGCACTGGAGTTGTCATCAAGAGGTCCTCTAGATAAAAAGTACACTCCTAGGCTTTAACTCAAAGCTACAAAGAGTTTTCTCTAAGCAGCACAAATGACTCTTTCAAGGACGTGTTAGGGTAAACTGGCTCCCAAATTACTTGTTTCCTTAACCTCTCAGTCCCACTTGGTCCTTTTCTCTCATAAGGCAAAATCATTTTAGCCTTTCCCGTCTTAGAACAAAAACAAAACAACGAACCCATCCCTAACCCTATATGTTTCTTCAGTTGCACATCCAGACTCTTTTCTGTTCAGCACCTGAGTCTGCTATGCGCCCAGTCCAGGGCCACTGGTGGCAGCTCCCACCAGCTCTACCTGGTGGCTCCAGATCTCAGTTCTTCCCATTCCCCTGAAAGCTCGAGATCATCATTTTCCTCAGTGTCCTTAACTCCTCTTCTCAGTTGTCCTCATGTACAGTCAGTGGAGGGTTTATTTCAGTGGGGACTTTTCTGTTATTTTAAAGCAGTGGAGGAGTTTTCCCATGTTCATTCTGGATGTCTGTGAAGATGTTACCAAGCTCTGGACTCAGTCCCCTTCTCTTTACTCCACGGAACTTCAGCAATTTTATTGGTAAACTCACACTGAACCACTGCTTCATAAAGATCACTGAAAAATCTTCCTCTCCATTCCTGGCCCAGACAGATAGATGGAGTAACCTTTCTACTTTAGGCTTATCTCAAACCAAAGCCTTGGCCTGTTTCTTGGAAACTTTCTCACAAGTCTCTGGTTGTCACTTCTAGCTCAGGTTGGCTAAACCAGAGATTTCCATACTTCAACAAACCCTACTTCTGCATGCTTTTTCTATTGCCTTGAATACTAACAGCACCCTGCCTGTAACTCAGATGTCCAGTTCATCTTGGATCACTTTTTGGACCTCAGAACTTGGGCTGGATATATATTTCACACACAGAATATCTGAAGGATATTCCCTAAACCATGGCTTTTCTAATCTCTCTGTGAGAAAGAAATTATTTTGGTCTTTCATAATTTTGCATCACTTTCCTTTTTTTATTATTTTTTTTTTCTGATAGATTAAACATAGTCCCAATGGTGGTCAGTTGCTCAGATCATTTTCCTAACCCATCATTTGGATTTCATTATCTGTTCTAGGAATCTCTCTAATGTCATCTTCTTTCCACTACACAATCACCACAGCCTATCTCTGCCTGTAGTTTCTTATGGTGTGACTGTAAGGATGCCAGCTCCCACCCACATTCAGCTCATTTTTACTTCTGTCACTTCTCCAATACATAAACAAGCATCATCATCCATTTTCCTATATTGCCCCTCACACCAAAAAAGGGTCATTGTACATATCTGCTCAGTGTCTTCCTTCAGATTCTTGCCCTGTAACAGTCTATCATGATAAAACACTCAATGCTAGTCAAACACAGTTGTGCAGAAGCCCCCATCCCTCATGCTGTTGCTATTGTCTCATTTTCTTCTCAAGCAGGACTCGAAACAGTCATCCTCCCACTCCAGTTCTCATTTTTCTTCTCAGTCCACTCACCTTATTTTCTGAAACTTGAGTACTTCACAAATGAGGGTTTGAATTGTCCCTACATATGGGATTTCCTCTAAGGAAAGCAGCCTCAGTGGCTCTCAGTGCCCATTCATGTGCCTCTCCTGTGCTATGTGCATGACTCCCCTGCCTTACAAGTGCATCACAGTGAGCCAGAGATACCATATAAGCAAGACCACTTCACAAGGAGCACGAAGTGCTGAGCTTGAGCTCCTTTACCCTTCTGGGTCTCACTTGGAATTAACACTAAGTTCCCTGAACAACACTGGTCTGTGCAGGGCAAACATGCCTTTAAACATCACTTCCCTATAGTTTTTTGCTCACCTTAAGCACTGCAGAATCTCATTCATTTTCTTCAGGAAAGAAGAAAGAGCTCTTGTTATGATGAATTTGAAAAATAGTATCTTCTGGTGGGTGGCATACATCCATCAGTTCCCCGATACCTGATGGCTGGCTATTTTCAGCATAGAAGTCAAATTGTTAGAATATCTCACCTATTAAAAGACAACTGCAATTATCCCTATTTCTTTAGCAGAGATAAATTAGGAATATCTTTAGTGTCGCATCCTATTGTGTAAATTAACAAGTGAGCTTGGACCTCACCATCCTCCATTAAAATCTCACTGTGGTTCATAATGTGGTGAAGCACTTCTTCCCCCAGGTCATTCTGTGGGCTAATCAGAGAGTCAAGCAGAGCTGAGTGCCTGTGTTTTTCCTTTCCTCTTCCTTACACAAAAGACAAACAAGTCAGCCTGTGACACTGTGTTGTGTTACAGTGAGAGCAAACTGCTGAATGGGGTATTTTCTGTGACACACTGAGTAAGAAACCTCACTAGAATGGAGAAGACATGTTATGCTCCTTTGTCTCCAGATCACTGGAAACAGCTCCTCTTGCCCAGCTTCTTGCTACAGCCTGAAACACCTGATACATATCTCTACAGCGGCATTACCTAGAGCTTCTCTTGTAGGTTCCTGGAAAGTGAGGGTCAGAAACACTCTGCTGTTTTAACATGAAACAGAGCAGTTATTTAGAGGCTAAAGACATTAAATGGAGAATTCATCTCTGATAGATTTCCTCCAAAATGCAGGTCTAGTTCTATCAGGGCATTTAAACAATTTCCCTTTAATGCCACAGAGCCAGTTTTTAAATGGTTTGGCAGGTACCATATGCAGCAATTATAGTTTTATTGAGTGTGGCTTGCTAGCATTGCTGAATTTGGATTGGCTACCATCTGTTTAGAAGCCTGGAAAAAAAGTGCTATTGCCTAAGATACTATTGCAGGTTAGAAGTTTCTGTGATGTTCTTCAGAACCTGCCTTAAAATATCCTGGAAATGATGGCTGAAATAGCAGCACTGTATCTGAAAATGTATCCATAACCTGAAAGGATATTATTGCAGGACTAAAGTGATAATGCAATCTGGGATAAATATTTTAAATATCATAATCATCATCGTCATCATTAGTATTAGTATTATCAACATCAAATATATAACAAGATAGTGGAGACTTACTGTGCATTTAGGAAAATGTCAGTATAAGACAATAGATAGACGTTTTAGGCTAAAATGGAAAGGCTTCCAACCTGGGGAGAATGAGGCTGACTGTCTGGATGAGGAGTCAGGTAAGTGAATATGAATAAGAAGTGACCTTTCACAAGAGTGTATATTGGGTATAAAAACAAATTTCAGCAGAGAAGAACTGCTGAAACAAAAAACTTCTCATCTGCTGCATTCTCCTTTGTGGGTCTCACCGCCCTTTTTTGCTTCCTAGTCCTTTGGCCCACATGAAGTTTTTTTGGCTCCATAGTTTTGCAACTATCTCCATAGTTGCAAACAGAAGACATGAATATAGACAGTAAAAGACCAAACAAATTTTTGGGACAGAACATTTTACACAGGTTGAAAAGTTGAGCAAATTACTCTGAAGCAGTCTGTGACACAGTGCACTTGCCCTGCTTTTGGACTTGCATATGAGAAGACTGAAATCACCTTCACTTGATTGCAGCATAAAATGATTTATTACATTTTTTTCTGCATTTTTTCTATTGTCTGAAGGAACTGCTAATAGTTTCCTATAACTGCAAAAAAGTTCACACACTGACTGAGGTAAATTCTCTGCAATTATTATTTTCTTGATTGTATGACAAATGTGTGAGGCCTTCTAGGACACTTATCACGAATGATGATGTAGTTTCCCTTTTTGAGCTAGGCATATCTTTCCAAAAAATTGCTTTGACTAGAAAACTAAGCAATACAAGGAATTCAGACATGATTCTTCTTTGGCACTTTGCACAGCTGAATGGAGGATTCCCAACACAGTGTTTATTTGTGTCAAGCATTTTATTCCAGCAAAGAATTCAGGCAAGCTCTGAGCTCTCCATCCCATATAGACTCTTCCAAGGGTATCGTTGACTTTTCTGCTGTGCAATTTTCCAACTCCAGTATCACATATGCAAGATGGGTTGATGTGCTTACCCCAACCTGCTCTCAAAGTCCATGGTCAGGTATTACTTTGGCCAGTTTTGTTCTTTCTGCACCAAGGCTGTGACACGTGGTGGGAGGAGAACACTGTCAGCTGATGGTTCCAGAGGTTTGATATCCTACTACAAGACTTCCAGTGTAAATATTTGCATATACAAAGATCAAAATCATGGGTCTTTGGTATTTACATAAGTAAATGTTGACAGTCACTCATGTCAAGCACACATGTAAAGGTGTAAGCATAACAAAAGCAAATTTATTTGTAAATGTGATTGAATTTACATGTGCATTATGGGGAAGCAGGAGGAGAGTGTTTGTTTTTCCTTTTCTGACTGTTTGCTCTAGCAGAACTTGTGCCATCTCCATCCTTTCTTCATTGTTTTTGCCTGCTTTTTTTAGTGTTTGCCTGGGGTATCTTAGCAATGGCCAAGACTATTTTAAGGTCTTTGTGCTAGCAGCCTCCTTTGAAAATATCTGTTTTGCCTTCTGGGGAAAAAAACAACAACAAACCACCAACCAAGAAAACCTCTTTTATTATGCAAAACAGTTACAAGAAAAGAGATAAATAGGAAGAAATGGATAATAAAAGAGAAAGTGCTTCTGAGTCCACCAGTATGGTAGACTTCCTAATTAGATCCCCAAATACTGACAAACTACTGAAATAAATACACATTCAAAAGGTAAAAATGTTACAAAGCACTAACTTGGCGTTACTGGGGTTTTGAATGGTTTGATCTTTGGAAGTTGTCAGAAGGCAACTTCAAAAATTGAGGCTGGGCTTTCAGCATGCTCAGAAAAATCAAGCTTCTTTTAACCAGCATATCCTAGTCTCCCAGGAATGGATGCATTTGTGACTTGTCTTGGACAAGGAGTGCTGTATCATGCTTGCTATTGCAGATAGACTCGCCACCAATTAATTTGGGATGGCATCAGTGGCAGCATTGCACCACCCTAGCAGTATCCCAACATGTCCTATATTTCATAGATTATGCTATTTGTAGTTATTTATTCTTCCAGTACTTCCAGATACCGAATTCATTACATGCTGTTCAAACTAAGATGACCAGAATCATTGAACATGTTTATCAAATGGCCAAGTGATTGAATATGTTTATCTAATCTGTACTGTACTCTGTGAGGTTTGTTTTCTTCTGGAAGATGGTAGACTTTAGATGGAAGAGAAATTTGTCTTAAGATTCCCCTCTGCCCTCCCTCAGTACTGTATCAGCAACACTGCAAGAGAAATATAGTTGCTGTATTTCTTTGGGCATATACCAGAAAACCCATGAACACTTAAATAAGGACCAAGAGACTGAATTTTACTGTGAGCAAAGAAGAAATTTTAATGCAAATAAGTAACAGGTGGCATAAAAGGTTGTAGTGCTGCATCTTCTGCTGAGTAAAGCTAAAACCCTTCAGCTGGAACATTGCACTACCAGATATGGAGTAGAAAGCAAAGGAAGTTCAGGGAGAAACCCCATGATCCTGCACAAGCCTAACTGCAGGTGTCTATGCCCACCTGGTAGGATCTTTTCTCACCTTGCAAGGCAGTGTTGAAAAGCAGCACTCAGCCTTGGACTTGGACAGTGTCTTGGTGTAAAGCTGTGGGTTTCCAGCTCTAAGTGTGTTATCAGCATCTCATAATATCTCCAGGTCATCTCCTGTGAAAGAGGAGTAGTTAGGCTGCCCCACTCGATTATGAAACTTTTAAAACCAGGAACTATTTTTCTGAGGGCAGCATTAGCAGCAGGCATCAGCACAAGGCAGCATTGCTAGCACAGGCCTGCACACCTTGGTGGGTGCTGACCCCCTAGATCAGCTCCAACAGTTGGACAAATACAAGGTAGGAATTGCACTAGTCCAACAGCAGAAGGAAGTACACTTATTATGCAGCGCTGCATTTCCAGAGGCTTAGGCAAAGTCAGTTATAGTCTAAGGCAGCTCCCACAATTGTTCGGGCTTGAGGGTGGAGGGCACCCACAGGTAATTGTTTCAATAACTACAGGTTTTTTGGTCAGTCAGTTATTCAGCATGTGATTTAATTCTGTAACTGTGGCACTTGGGTCTCTGAAAATGCATTAATTTCATGTGGTTGCAAACCTCTGAGACCAGTTAAGCTGTTGCCTGTGCTATATTAAGAGTGAGCATTAACTGGTAGGAGAAAAACACTGGTCATCAGACCTCATGAGGAGCAACCCTGAGCCTGTTGTAATCCTCCGGCTCTGCATCAGCTCCTGCGAAGCAGTTTCCCTCTGTGACTCAGCTAAGTGATGCACCTGGTCATCAGGCTTCAGGTTTCATCTACATGTTAAATGTGTATCATCATACACAGTCCAATTCACAAAGAAGCTTTGAAATATGATTCATTGTTTGAGACTGGTTTGGTATTACTGGATGGCAGTTCATACCAGAAACAGGAAATTATTCGGAGGGGAGGGCACCAAGGGAAAAAGTTCAGAATCTCCTTTAATAAGGCACTAACGCTATTTATAAGCACAAGGGGATGTACAATTAAATCCTAAATGAAATATCAGCTGCAAGTGCAACTACAAATGAACCACTGATTCCTTAGACAACCATATAGTGTTTCAGATCTCCTAAATGCTCTGCTAGGTATTGGATTTTAGGCTACGTTATTACTGGTTTGGGTTCAGTTTTTCTCCTTAAGTCCTGTGGGGCTGAAGTTTGCTTTAATGCTCTTTGGTCCCCTACCTCCACTTCATATAGTCCCAGATTTCAGAAAGCAGGCAAACCCAATCCGTTAAGCTATTACTAACCTTGTTGTGATACAAATGTGATGGATGTAAGATAAAAATATTGATAAAACAAGCTGAAATGACTTAATGACTTTTCAAAAAAGGTAAATCAAAATAAAATAATTTTTCTTCAATTCTTTTTAATGATCTCATCAAAATCAGCACATTGAGAAATTGCAGAGGTCAGAACCTACAAGCAGCATCCAAATTTGCAGAGAGATGGTTGTGTTTTTACAGTGCTAGGCTCCTCAGTCCAAGTGTCCACACCAAAGGTAGTTTTCTGCTTTTCCCTGGTGCTCATCATTCAGTGTCTCCTGCTGAGATAAGCACTGCAGCCACTGGCTGAACAGTCCCTGGTTCCTCAAATCACACCTACGCTGCATTGTTCTGCAAGAGTGTGGGCCTACGGTGTGACACACATATTCAGGATCTATTAAGGGTTTTCATTATACAGTCTGTCAATTCTGGATTTTATTACCCTGTCTTTATCTACCTCACTGTTTCATATAACACATTTGTCTAAGTGGGCAAAATTGATTTTACCAGACTAATTTTGAACTGATCATGTTCCTCACTCCAGCCAAATAGACTATCAGGAGGCCAGAACAAAACAAACTGTAACTGTAGGAGATGACAAGCTTCCTGACGGACTTCCTCACTTCACTGTGCTATCCTACTGCTGTCTACATTTGAAGTAACTTTATTAAAGCCAAAGGAAAACCATATTCAGTTTCTCTTCAAAAGATCATAAAGAGAGAATAAGTAAAAGCTATATTGTAATTGATATTAACATTGACATTAAAACTGTCATTACTTATTGATAGCTTAAGAGTGAAGATGATTTAGGATCTGAGCATGTACAGTTAATAACTCACACACCTGAGTATATTTTTTCTTTGTAGAAAGGCAGAAGTTTGATCCTGAACTTAAGCTACCCCACCACCCTGACTCCAGAAATTTTAGCAGCTTTTTCCTTGGCCGCAAAACAAAAACACTCCTGCATCAGTGAGAAGGTATCGAGAGGAGACAAGCTAAGCAAAACAGCTGCTATTTACTTTTGTTCTTAAAGGGGAAGACTTCAGACTTCCCCATCGAAAAAAAAGAGGGCCAGAAGGTGTGAGTAGTAGGAGCTTTCCCCCTCAGCTTTCACAGGGAATTCAAACAAATAAGCCCACTTACAATGTATTAGCAACATTCATGGGTGTCCTATAACCAGCTGGGGAAAGGAAACAAGGGAATCGAAAAAAACCCTGCATTTTTAGAGAAGATAAAATGACACAGCAGAGCAGCCGGGAGAAATGCTCATCCCTGGAGGTGTGGGAAGGAGAGGAAGAAGAGCTGGGGAGAACCAGCTAGGAAGACCTGGCAGGTATAAAACCATCTATGGTTTTATATGGGGTTTTTTTGGACAGCACTTTATTCCTGAGCGTGTATGCTTCTAGGATATCATAGGCAAAATCTTTTCCTCTACATCTAAGAGACATACATGTAGCTCTCTCCTACGGGGAGCTGGCAGCAGGTCTAGATCATCCCCTGTGATTTTGACCATACTTATTAGACTGACAAACCACACGCAAATATAAAATGAGCATGTTTTTAGTGCAGTTTTCCTCAAAAGATCTTCTGCCTTATGTTTGCAATAAAGGTAGCATAGATGACACAACAGTTGCCTATCATGGATACTGTACTGAACGGTATCAAAGAGCTTTAGAATAACAAAGAAAGTGTTCTGTGTTGAGAAAAACAGCAAAATCAATTCAAGAGCTGTTTTAATTGTTGATGTTCTTTGAAATTAATTAGTTCTGCATGTGCATATTTTATAGATTGTATATACATATACAAGACATATCTTTCTATATATGTATGTATATACATGCATACATATGTGTAGCATACATGCACATATGGATGCATTTTTTGTTTACTAAAGATAGGATTTTTATGGCAAGATCTCAGGGTCCCGATTTCACTAAATGCACTCTCCATAATTAGTAACATGTTCCTTGTATTAAGCAAATTTCCAATAAATAAATGCATTTGAGTTTTAAATCTAGGAGCTAGGCAAAAAAAAAAAAAAAAATTCTAACCAGAGAATTAAGAACATAAAGCTTTATTATTAGTTCTGTATCTGTTATAAAAAGGCAAAATTTTACATTTTTAAGATGAATCATAAAATATATGTTTTGACATTCTCCTTTTGCATCCATGTTTCTAGTCAATCTCTAGTAACAAATGTCGTAAAAAAAGAAAAGATTTTATTGTAGAAATAGATAAATCCAACTCATGGAAAACTTGCTCAGATTATAACCTTGCTTTCAAATACTGTGACTTCATAGACAAATCAGCTTTGTTTTCCTTCAATTACTCTATGTCTATGAGTCTTTAAGGCCTCTTTCACTAACCATTAAGGTCAATGAACCACCACTAGTGGTTTTAACTATTTGACCAATGTGCAAATAAAAAGAAAACCAAAGTGATTATTTTACATTGTGGGTGCCAATGAGACACTCTCTTGAAATCCGGCTTCTTCTCAAGCTTAAATAAAAGACAAACACTTGCTGATGATTACGGTCTTTATGCAAGAAACTGTGACAACAGAGGCAATTTATGTACCTAACACATGGTAAAGATATGTATTTAACAATTCAATACATTTTATCTTAATGGGGTTGTTTACTGAGAGGACTACCTAAAGAGGGCCTACAGGAAAGCTGAGAGGGACTTTTGACAAGGGCATGTAGTGATAGGACAAGGAGTAATGGCTTTAAACAGAAAGAGGGTAGATTTAGATTAGATTTAAGGAAGAAATTCTTCACTGTGAGTGGTGAGGCACTGGAAGAGATTGCCTGGATGCACACAGGTTGTGAGTGCCCCCTCCCTAGAATTGTTCAAGGCCAGGTTGGATAAGGCTTTGAGCAAGCTGCTCTAGCGAAAGTTGTCCCTGCTCATGGCAGGGGAGTTGGAACTAGATGATCTTTAAGGTCCGTTCTAATCCAAACCATTCTATGATTCTATGAATTAGCAAGTATTGTGGTAATTACAGTAGCTCAAATTATGGGATATACTAACAACTTCTTGTGGTTCTGGTAAAACTAATGCTAAGTGGTTAAGATGATGGCTACCAGAACCAAATGGCTGTAAAGTTTGCCTCTACTTAGCCTAGAGTTAGGCCTTCAGTTGGAACAGCTTTCTTGAATTAAAAAAGCAAAGATAATACACAGTAAAGTGACAAAAACTACTTGCAGCAAAAATGGGGAGCACTGGTTTCTCACTTCTTCACCTTGGCAAAGCAAACCCCACAGCTCACATGTAGCAAATGCTATACAAAATGCCCTGTGACAGCTGCCAAAAACCAGGAAGCCTCCCACCCCAGAAAATACAGACATCCTTTTCTTTTTCCCCATCCCAGCAGTCTCCAGGAAGGTGCAGAAGAGGAGGAAGATGCTATGGGTGGTGCTGGGAGAGCACCAAGGGCCCTCAGCGGGTGGGATATGCTGCAAGGGCAGCTTGCTCTCGTGGTTTTACTGCCCGCCCCAAAGCTGCACGCTTCCATTCACAAGCCCTTTTGTGAACTGAGCTCTACAGGGCTCAGACAGCCTTATAATGTACTCTGAGGTACGAGCTGGAGAGCAGCCAAGGCCATAATCAGACACAGTATTATTAGCCCAGTGCCGAGCCTGGAAAAGGCCAGAAATGTATCCCAGAAAGGAGCTGTGGCCCTTGAGCAAAACCACAAAAACAGGCAGTTGCCGAAAAGTTGGTGAAATAATTAATTAAAGCTGTCGCTAAGCCCAAGTTTATTGCAGAGAGAGCATTGCAAATCCTTGGCGGGACACGGGTGCCTGGGCCCTGGGGCTGGCAGGTTCCCCAGGCTGAGGATGCTGCCTGCCGTGCCGGAGCCAGTGTGCCGAGCCCAGCAGCCTGGCCTCCAATATCAGCTGGGGACAGACGTTCTTCTGCCAGCCAGAGGAGCGCCTCTGGGACAGGGGCAGTTCTGGGAACAAGGCATGCAAGGAGAAATACGGTGCTTCCCCTTACTGTGTATAAAGGGATCAAAAGTTTGGCTGTTTAAAGCTTTTCTTCATAAACTTTAGATAACACCTACTTGTGCATAATTGCTTGACGTTGTGACTGCATATATTTATTGCTACATGAGTAGGAGTAACCAAACCACCACTTAATACACAGATTTGAAACCCTCTTGGTTGACAGAAATGCAGGAAGGATTCAGGCTCATTACTAAAGCAAACTATGTATTTTTTTTCCCCAGGAAGGGATTTTTCTATTTTCCCTGAAAACGCAGCAGTTTATCAAGAAGTCAAACCACACACAGCCAGACTTTTGTTTGTAGTCCTTTACTCCTCTGAAGGACGACTGAGGTGATACTCACAACATGCAGCATGTCCTTATATCACTGATCCTTCATTGCTTTGGACACATCTTCATGGCAATGGATAGCAGCCACACTATGTTATTCATTAAAAGCTTCAAGCTTTAAAAAGCTAAAGAGAGAAATACTAAAAATATTGTTTAAAAAAATTAGTGAGTAAAAATCCTTTTTTTTTTTTTTCATAGGATAGGCTTATTTCTTTTACAGTTTTCAGGTTTTATTGGAAAAGCTAAAGCCAATAAGCCACACTCTTTTCAACAGCTGAGCACCAAAAAGTCTGCTTCTCATCAAAAGTATTAAATACTTCTTAAAATACTGATAAGAACTCTTCCTCAAAATAGTCTGCCTTTTTCCTCCTGAAAACTACTGCTTCAGGCTGCCCATCAACTGGGCAACAGCTCCAGCCATTACCTTTGCATACTGTTTGTTTTTCTAAATCAAGCTATTTCCTCTTCCTATCAGCTTATTAATTGCTTTAGGGCTGTGGTTACTCCTATCTCTGCCTTCTCTGCAAAGTAAATTCTAAAAGGCAAGATAATAATTACTTACTTACTCAAGCCCAGTGCAAAGCTATTGCAATTTAGAATGATCATCCTGTAACACAGTGCTTCTTAGCTCTTTCTATATGTCTTAGTCTACAACATTAACTACAATTATAATCTTAACTCGAGTCTGTTAATTTGTTATTAAAATTATCACTAAAATACTGAAAATGTGCATATGCATTTTAAAGGTATGATATATGTGGGGTTTTTAAATAAAATAGAATGGAAAGTCTCATTTTAAAAAATCTGAATTCTTAATTGATGGTTTATCTTCTTACTATTTGACTTGTGATAACATACACATGCTCAAATTGTAATTCACAGTTGAGACTGAGCAACCATTTTGCAAATAGCCTTGCAATGTTGGAACAACGTTTGTGCACAGAGACCTGATCACCTAGTTCTTTGAAATGAGCAAATATTCGATTCTATGTGGGTTAGAGTAAGCCTATAGCTATGTTGACAAAGCGAAGAATCCAAGAACTAGAAAACTACAGTTTGGGAACCAGATGCAGCTATCATCTTAATTTATTATATCCTTGGTTTTGTAATTACTCCAATTGTTGTGAGAAGTGCACTTAGGCATTTTTATGTTAAGAAAGCTGCAGGGAGGGCAAAGAAAAAATAATTAAGAAAATTTTTACATTCTAAACAAGTGCTAAAACATAGTTCCTGAATATCCCACACTGACTGGATCTGTATTTGATGGGTAAAAATCCTAGACTTTCTCTACCTTTGGTGCTTGCCCTGACAACAGAACTAACTGCTCCCAAGAATGATAAAGGCCACTGTTAAGACTTCAGGAAGCTAAGGTCAGATAATAAAAAATATGAACTGGCACTTTATAGAGACATTATTTTTATGTTTTCTAACCCAAAATAAATATTTCATTTAGGGATTAGAAAACCAGTAGAAGCATTTAGAAATATTTCAGATTTTAACATAAATTATACTAAATCAGTTGCATAGAAATATAGCTACCAACCTGTGATAGGGAGAACAAAAGCAAGTACTACCTCCCTATAGATTTAAACAGTCTCATTGCTCATTGAAATGCCTGGAATAAATACACCATACTAGCCAATCCAGACAAGTTATCTATATTTAATTATTCTCACATAAGAGCGTTTTTTTAAAGGTGGAGCAAAGTTATGATCTCTTGGATAAGAAGAGTTCATATTGTTGAGAAGTTGGTTGAGAAACAGGATGCAAAAACTTTTGTTTCAAAGTCTGTCCTGATACCTGAAAAATACTGATTTTGTAATTGCAGTTATAAAACTCTAAGAAAAGTGAGGATTATTTTCTACTATATGTAGATGTTTATAGCTCTGCAAAATGTTAATCCATTTGGTTTTAAATCTAAAGACACCTAAATCAGATTTTCAAACTGCACAAGTGTTCACCTTTCCATATCTAGGTCTTAAACATGCTAAGAACTTTAGTCACAGATACTCTTGTGCCTAACTTTAACATAAATTTAAAATACTAAGTGAAAACCAGCAACAGCATATATATATGTGTGTGTGTGTAGGTATGTTCATGTCTATGTATATTTGCATACACAAGTTTATTTCAAATTACATACTAAGCAAAACCTCATCTTGGCAGGAGAGGGAGAAGAAAATCCCCTATCACAGGTCAACAGGAACAGAGGCTACGCCTGCAACAGACTAAGTAGAAATCCTGCAAATAGATAGCCATTGTCTCCCTGATGAGCCATATCTACCCAACAACCCAACTTCCATCTCCATTATCAGTTATTGAACAGATGGCTGTTCACAGGACTGGGTGAATAATGCAAACCAGTGTTTGCGAACATTGGTTCAAAGTCTGAATGGCTGTTTGATTCAGGCTTGTTCATCCACTTGTTATTCAGTGTTCACAAACATTCATCCTGAATGGGTTTCTCTTCACATGGATGTTTGGAGAATGGGTCTTTTTCATACAAAAACCCATATTCATGTGCAAACAAGCGCATTTGTGTGTGAACAAGGGTGTTCCCTATTCACCATTGGTTATTTGTGCTTCTCTACCATTATTCCCCTTTTTGAAGTGTTTGTTGTCCAATCAAGGTGCATGACCTAGGTGATCAAATACAAATCAAAAATTAAAGTAAGAAGCAGTCAAATTAAGCAGTTCATCACGGTCTAAAAATAGTTCATCATCTATTAAAATAACCTATTCAGAGTAAAGACAACTTGTAGATTAGAAAAAAAAAGGACACTATATGAATGACTATTCCCCCAAATTTAAAAATGTCTGCAAGTTTTCTAGAGATTAGTGTATTTAGTGCAACCTAGTTACCTGAATGAAAAATCCTCAATCTCCTGTAAGCCTGCAGCTCAAACTGTGGTCAGAAACAGCTGTGTTAGCTAACAGATGCCAGTTGCCTTCTTCCCTTCTCCTGGAGGTGATCATCAGAATGAATTGCCTGCTTTTGCCTTACCTGAAGTGAGCACTCACCCAGGCTAGCTCGAACTAGCTCCAGCTGTGGTCCAGCTGTGATCCCAGACCAGGAGGCTACGGTGGTCCTGAACCCCGGGCAGGAGGCTCCCACGTTCGGCTGGCTCAGCTCAGTGACTGCAGTGCATTTGAATGATAACTTCTGACAGAGCTCAGACTGGGTCCATAGGAAGTTTTCTGATTACACCAATTATAAACTCTACAATAAAGTGAATATCTAGAGTATCTGGATTGAAGTGTCTATCTGGATGTTAATATAGAATTGGCTTCTTCCAGTAACACAATTCTAGAGGTCTAAGACTTTAGTCACAGAAAATAGTACAAGCAATGACATCACTACCAAATACCAGTATTTTAACTCATTCATTCAGCTATGTCTATTTTTTAGACTTTATCAATATTAATCTTCTGAAATTAAGATTCTTTCTGTCATCTTAACTCCTTTTGAGAGTATAGATGAGATGACTACCCTGGGCTCTATTACTGTTTTGGTTTTTTTCAATGCTTGAGAAGCAAATGTAAATTTGGAATGAGTTCTTTGAGCCTTATCTGGGAAAATAGGCTAGATGTGAAAAGCTTATTTTCACACCCTGATACTACAAGACCACTAAGTTGATGCCATTTATTATGTGTGGTTGTCAGTTACATAAGAGCTAATTATGAATTATTAAACTGTAGAAATAAAGCTACAACAGATAGCAGTGGGCTATGAAATCTAGTCACTTCTGTGACCAGGACTTGGTAAGTGTGTCTTTGTTGTGTCTACTGCATAAAAGCTTTGTGGATGACTGTCAGAAATTCAGTATTGCCCTGAACTGTAACCTCTGCATGGTGACATCCATAACCAAGTGACCTGCTGCAGCTCATTAAAGTTAATGTAATGGATCATTTGCTTCTAATTGTATTCATCAGCAAATTAGACTCACTTTTCACTTGGCAGTAAGAGAGAAGAATATAGTTAAGTAGTATGAGTGAAAAAAGTATATTCTTCTGTATGTTCCTTTGCTCAAACTCGTGAGTATCTCATGAAGTGAACTAGGATGAGATGACCCTGTTATAGCAGAACATGCTTTTTACACATGTAGATTGAAGATGTTTAACGCTTTACCATCCTCCTTTTCTAAAGTGAATGCTAGAAAAGTGCTTTTTCACTCATATCGCCTGAATTCCTTCTCAGGGAAGACCTCAACTTCATAAAATACTGTATTCTGCTATTGCAAATTAGTCACATATATCAACAGATACATTGTTAGAATACATGTTGCATTGTATTAATAGCACTTCGCTGCTAAAATTATTTTATAATCTAAAAATAAGTATCTAGTACTTGTCATTGCTTTCCAACATACTTCAAGATCATAGGAAGCAGCACATGTTACTTAAAAGTTACATTTCTAAAAAGAAAATAATTTCTAGATGGAAGAAGCCTGTTCATTCTAAAGCCTTGGGAGGGGTAACAAAGGAGCAGTATTTTTGCTAGGAGTAGCATATACTTTTTATTCAGGTTTTGCGTTTGTTTTTTTTTTTTAAACCCTTACATTAAATGCAGACAATGTATTGAAATAGTGTGTAGTCAGAATCATTGTCCATTATACATTTTGAAAACAGGGAATATTTATTTATGCATTATTTATTATTTGGCTTGACCAAGTTAGGCACTTTATGAACATTGTGGTCTTACCACTGTCATATTCATTCTCCCTTCTAAAGCATTTTCACAACGCAGCTTTTAAACTTCTGGGGCATAGCATCCCATACCGTGGGACCTGCTCGTGTAATGACAGACACCAAAATACAGGTAATAAGAGGTTATCCTGGATTTGAATACTTCACTGGTCCAAATAATTTGTGTTTATATTAAGTAACAGACAGATTCAGCAGGCCACCAAACTTTCACATATATTTTTAAAAAGAATTAATATCTACAGTACAATATAGTGTATTTAGTAAGTAGTATAAAAAGGAAATAGCCAAACCTATTCACGGTACACAGAAGACATATTTCTTTCCCCTTGCTTACACACATTGTTTCAGCCTGCTTCCTTGTATGTGGCTCTGAATAGTGCCAAGATTCATGTGCAGATTCAAATATCAGAAAGGGATATAAGGAATATTTCCTTCCCACCACATTGCGTGAGCCAGGTTTGGCTGTTGTTTATGCAGACCCTTGTCTCTGTGGATTGTGACCATGGAAAAGAAAGGGATTAAAGGGAAGCTGAAGTGGTGCGAACTGGCCACAGTTCTCACACCATCCTGCCATCCTCAATGGACATCATCTGACATGCCAGCAGCACTGGCTGGGGATGGTGAGGCCACCCCACATAAGTGCACCACGGTGGGTTCTTCCCTGAAAAACAAAACTGGAGCCCACAAGAGATGACAAATTGTGGGCGTGGACTCTGACAGAAAACTATGTGGTAAAAATGGGCTTCTGGTTTTCCATACCTCTGCTGGAATGGATGAATCAAGCTTTAGGAACTTACAGAGGAATGTGCTTCACTATTCACATGCTCAAAAGTGAACCCTAGGTGCATGGGTTCAAAGCCAAGGCTGCTTAAGTTCACAGATTCTAATTTATAGATGTGGTACTGACATATTTATTGAGGAAGAGTTTGGAGATACAGCAAAGGTCAAAAAGGGTGATAAAACAGGGACTGAACAGAATTCTTCCTTAAATACTGAGAAGTCTGAATTTCTCTTACTAAATGTGAATATTCTTCACTGTCTCTTGCCAAAGGCAGAGAATATAAAGAAGCTAGTATCAGGCATTTCTGACCAACCCATAATGTAATTTACTACAAATCTGATGAAAATCTGTCCTGAGGAGATTTACCTTCCAGATTTTGGTGAAGTCAGTATGCTTATGCTTTAGGTGAATCTCAAGTACTGACAAAAATGCTGTTCTCCAGGAAAGAAGCTCAACCAAGCAGTCAGAGCGGGAACTGGGTGATCCATCACTAACAGGACACTTAACCACATCCTCTGATTTTTTCATTCTGTAGGCTTTCATTCTCCTTGCAGTATGCCTGTCTAAGGATGGACTCCTCCCTTACCAAGCACTGATCTAAACCAGCAGTGCTCCAGAGCTTGCATCAATACTATTTGGAGAAAGTTAATAGACTGTAGAGAGTGCAACATATTTGTATGATGTAACAGGAGCTATTTGCAAGCTGTTTGATGGTTAGTTAAGGCTAATATTCCTTTTTTGTAGTAGCTGAAGAATGGGCTGACTGGAGACTTTTCCATGAAGTATTTTGCCCTTCTGTTGAAAGTGTTTGTCTTGAACTGAATGTTTCAATACTTGAAGCTAAGCATCTGCTCCAGTGCTTTCCTGCATGAAGGCCTGTGTTTCCAGCTCCTGGACTTATCTGATTTCTGATCAAATGTATTTTCTTACATTTTGCTTTCTCCATCTGTGAAATGTGGAAAATTAAACTTAGCTATCTCATGGTGGTATGGAGAGTAATTAAAAAATGTTTCTCAAGCACTTTGAGATCATAAATTGTACTATTGTAGCATTTAGCAGATGTGATTCTATCACACCACAGAAAACAGTGTTATCAGAGGGATCCTTATGCGTTCATGACCAGATGCCTCCACTCAGAAACATGTTGCTTCATGAGTCATAGTGGACTTAGGAAACTTGTGTGCCCCAGAAAGGCTGGCAGGAAAGTTTGGTCTGGTTTCCCCCCCTCATCAAAGTTACTTACCTGTTTAAGGGAAATTAAGGGGGAGGTCAAGAGCATTTTGTGTCCTATCTGATGGGGAGCAGGATGCTAAGGTGAAACAGGGTCTGCCACTATCCTTCAGGTACAAGCAATTGTTGGGCTTGGGCTGAGGCTGTGCCCAAAGGCTGGGTGTGAGCCACCAGCTCTTTTACAGACTGAGCAGGGTGCCAGGTGTAAGGGCACCCTGCCACCTCCCAGCTGCTTATCAGTCCATTGAGCTCAATAACCACCGTTTTCCTTAAAAAAAGACCATCCTCCTACTTCCATTACAGGTCTTGCAGCCTAACTAACAAAACCAGCTAGAATAACAGGGAGTGATGACCGACTTCCTAGTATGTCATGAATACTGAATATTCTACTGAATTTCCTCTTTTCTAAGAAAACATTAATAAAACCTATTTTCATTAACATTTAAGCATCTGAGTATCTGAGTCACCTTTTAGATGCAGAGCCATCCCTTTTTTTTTTTTCTTTTTTTTTTTTTTCCTCTCTTTTAGGCAAGAGCTCATTGTCATTCTGAGTGAAGAATCTGGGTCCCCAGGGGTATGTTTTGGAATAAATTCATGATGCTCTGCTGTGATATGCTTGGTGAGACTGAACTGTTTACAGTGAACTCCTGCTTGAATCTCTGCCTGAATCTCTGCTTCATTCTTGAGAAAACCAAAGCTCTAGAGCTGGCTGGAAAACAGTTGTTTTCCTATCTAAATTGAAAAATAAAGGTTTACACTTACTACAAGAGCTAAAAGATTTCTCTTTCTTCATTGGCTGCTCCTATTGAATGAATTCCCTCAACAACAACAAAAAGACATTTTACACAATGAGTTGGTGGTTTGTTTTATTTACATTGACCACTACCCCATTATCAGTGAAATCTGTTTTACTGTAAGATTTCCAATTAGCTCTGCCACATCAACATCCTACCTATAGGAAAAGATAAATTATTTTTATTTTCTTTTAAATTAAAAAAACAATATTTGTTGAGTAAATAAGCATTACTTTTCACGTACATATCTGAAAGTATTCATATATACAGTGGACTCAAAGATACATTGTCACTGCCACACCCATTTAACCTACTGTACAGTGGTTTATAACCATAAATTATGATGGTTTAATAAAGATATCATACTTGCCCCTAATGCTGCATCTGATAACATAAGTCAAGGTAGTATGATATGAAGACATCATAAAACGGTTTGAGAAAGGAAAAAGTCATTACAGATATCAGTCTGCCAGGGTAAATGGAAGGTAAATGGTAAATAGATTATATGAACATGTGAAGAATTCTTTTTCTTTTCCATGCTTTCTTTTTTTTTTTTTTTCAATTCTTCTGGTTCAGTGGAATAAAATCTTCAAAACAAAACACCAGGGCATAAGAATGCCATTAAGATGAATAAAAATAGCACGGGTAACTCCTTAGTGACAACTGACTTCACGGTGCCAAAATCACACTATTTTATTGACCTAGTTGAATTTCTTCCCCTCAGAATCAGAAACTTACCCAATTTCCTGCAGGAATGTCTGTACAGTTTTAGTTTAGTTTACTCATTAATGTTTCAAGCCTTTCTACCACAAAGGAACAGACACATGAAAGTGAAAATGTACCTTTTTTTCACAGCAGGGAACCTTCATAATGAAAACTTGGCATGCACACCTGAGGAGAACAGTAAAGCTTATAGAATTTACATATGAGGATTGTAAAGCTTTTTTTGCAACTGCAAAAGAAAGAAGAACAAAAAGAGAATATGTGACATTTTGGCACCAAGGTTATCAGGAAGACATAAATTTTACTTCTGTGTTAAGAGATGCAGAGAAGACATGTAAATATGTAATTTTAAGTGTTCTGGGTATCTTCTGCATTTTTTTCCTGTACATCCATGACAACTACTATTATTATAGGATTTTATTCTTATATTTCTCTGGGGTGCTGTATAGAAAGGACTCAGTTTATCTTCAGGATCTAGGGGAAGAAGTTCTCATTCATTTCAGTGGGAGATGGTTGAAGACCCAAAAGATGTGAGAAATGGATTTAAAAGCCTGGGATGTCTTTTGTTTACAGGCAGCTAGTTACAAGGTTACATTTTTCCCCTGTTTTGTCTGCTTCTCAAATTTGGGTTTCCATTTCAATATCTGCTGGTGTTTGGGAGATTTAATTATTTATTATCTACAAATTAAAATAAAGAAAACTGAAATTAAATTAATTTGGTTATTTGCTTCTAAATACATGTAACACCTAGGCAATTAAGGCACTTAAAGATACCCATAAAAACTAAGATGATGCTATCTTAAATGCATGTATGAATTTTGATGGAAAACAACCCTCCGTCACCATCTATCACATTTTGTCATTTACATCTTATTTTCCTGCTCTGTATTTCCACACACCACGACATCTGTAACAACCCATGTTATTCCTATTATCAGCAGGTTAAGTTTTCTTTACAAGTCATCTGTAAGTAATTCACCTGTGGGTATTATTTAGCTGCTATATTAAGAGGGAGAAAAAAACAAAACAAAACAAAACAAACAAAACCAAAGAACCACCCCCCCTCCAAAAAAACCCCAACCAAAACCACTTTCTTACACCTTAAAAACAGACCTGATTTCTGAGCATTGCCTGATTTAATCCTCACAGGGATATCAACTCACTTCAACTGCCTCAGCTTCCCCATTTTTAGGCTGGGAATAAAGTCATGCTTCCTTTCATAAAATAGCCTAGTTATTATTTGAAGTTGCTAATTATTATTCTATAGGTAGATACAAGCAGTTGGCAAAAGAAACAGATTTAAAGGTATATTGCCAGCATAAAACCTTTTGTTTCATCTCTAAAATATCGTGAATCATTTGTGCTAATGAGCCACGGGGACATTTTTTTATATCTTACATTCATTCTCAAGTTTTTGCTGAACTTTTCTGCTGTTTCTGCTGGCATTAGGGATATCTTTGTACGTCTGCCGATGTCTGACTAGTTCGCAAAATTGGCGTATTTCCTGTGTTCATGAGTTTTCGCCTTTCTAATGCTCTATCACTAAATACAAATTTTGCATGCATTTAAGGTCTCCTTATCCCCCAGAATAGTCCCCTACTATCAATCTCAAAAAAATGCATCCATTGAAATAAAACAGACATCAGAATTTGTCTAACAGAGTACGAGTATGTAAGTATTCATTAAAAAATAAATTCAGACAAAAGAAGGTATGTAATGAACAAATGACAACCTTTTAACTTGCTTCTCTACAAATAACATACAGTTTATTCCATTAATCACAAATATAAATTATAGTATCTCTGATGCATCTAAGTGTCTACAACTGGGTAATGAGTTTTTGACAAAACAGTGTCTCCTTCCCACTAAAGAAGTCAGTCATTTCACACTACAAATGCAGCTTCCTTCCCAAGGGGACATGAAACCTTTTAAGAAGTGAGGTGATTATGTCTCTTTTGTCTTTGTTTGGAAAAAAATACCCCACCCTTAAACTTGTATTTAGTTCATTTCACAGAACTGTAGAAAAGCCTAAAATAAAATTATAAAAAGAAAGGAACAATTCAAACAAAAAAACTGTTTCAAGGGCATCACTTAATATCTGATCAGAAGTGAAAGGAATAAATCTCCAGCCAAAAGCAGATCTCCCACAAGCAGAAATTTTCAGGAAGGAAAAAGCACAAGTCAGAGGAAGAATTTTTCCCAAGCAATTGTCTGTAAAGGAAAAGGCATACACACACGTCGCATCCTGTCCTTGACCATATGTATCCTACAGGGGCGCGAGTTCCCTCTTGTTTCCATCCTGGAATAATCAACTGCAGCGCCAACATCACAAGCAGGTTCATAAGTCTTTATTCCTTCAGAGTTTGGCTGAAGCAGTGTTGGGTCCTGAAGACCAAGGGGCACTCAGTGCTCCTAAAGACACTAGTCTTTAGAGGAAGGAAAAAGTTTCCCTACTGTTGTAACTCGAAGCCTGGGGAGAGAGAGCTGCCTCGCAGCAGAGGAGCCCAGTTCAGCCCACAGCTTGCTGCAAGAGGATGCTAGTCCCTCCGCAGAGAAGCTGTTCATTAAAATGCTGTTTCTGGTCCTCCACACCCAGCATGGAGCAGGCTGAGAGGAGGATGAGTGCAGAGGCATGTGCTCTGAGGGAGGCTGGTGAATATTACGTGGCACAGAAAACCAGATCACTTTCTCAAAGGTACCCATGTGCATTAAAGCCATTTAATGTACCTGTTAACACCGCAGCACAGGATCTTCCCCAAAGTGGCTTTCCCGGGAGGGATTTATCTGAGATCAAAGACACGGTATCAGCTGACTGAGAAAGGACTTGAAGTATGGCTCCAGAGGAGCTACTAAAAGACAGATCCTCAGAGCCATTTAGTCACCTAACTCCTTTGAAATCAGAGAGATCTGAGCATTTTAGTAACTGGGGGAATCTGAGGGTGGGACTGGCTTTCAGTAAGCAGCACCATATTTTTAATTCATAGAACTTCCTCTCCATCCTGGCAGGCTTTTGTCTTGCTGAGTGAAACTAATAGGATCTGTGGTCAGTTCCTAGAAATATACTTTTTTTTTTTTTGTTAAGAGAGAACCTGTTTTAAGATGTTCTTTGAAAAGGGGAAAAAAAAAAAAAGAAAAAAGTGAAAGCCCATATTTTCAAATATCTGTTTTCTCTTGCATAGTAGAAAATAAAAAGCAAATTACAGTATTGCCAGCTATCAGTCCAAAGCCCTGCAGGAAAATGAAGCTATATCAGCATATGCAAGAACCTATATTCTCCATATTACATCACGGATGGCCTTAAATTCATCTGGCTCAAGGTTGTCCTTTGATTGGTATTCAAGTGGAGTGGTAAGTGTGTGCTCTCTAATCCCTGCAACACATGGTAATTTTTTCATTCTCTCTCTGTCTCCACCTGTTCCATGGTCCAGTGGAGGGCTGCAAATCCTATCAGGGGAGTGCAGCACTGCTAAGCCTGCTTCCCTGGCTCCAGTCCATCACATGTGCACTCAGGCTGCAGAGCACCGAGCCAGCTGCAGCCCAACGATCATGTTATCAGATGACGGATGGCTTCATATCAGGTGTTTAAACTGACGAGCTGCCCCATCTGGTAAATGATTTGGGAAGTCTGGCCTTGCTTGATGAATGGAGAAAGTGACAATGCCAATCAGTGTGACCCCTGCAGCTTTCCTGCTGCCGGCCCAACAGCCACAATCAAGTATATCCCACTGGTTTACTTTTTCAATCCCATTGTCACTCTGCTGAGACCTACTGTCACTAAATTGCCACTAAATTATATCATTAATCCAAATATTTTCCTTGTAAGAACCTTCACAAAATGCATACCACACCTTCAGCAAGGCTGGAAACCAGGTTAAGTTGACAGCAGATGATGCAGTTATAGATGCTGGGGGGGGGCTGTTAAAGATGATACTGGTAAGCAGGCCAGTGACATAATTATCGAGGCACTTTTTATTACTCCCTTGAAATTAAAAAATCATGGGGCTGAGCATCGAACATCAGGGAGGCATACGATGGACTAGATTCTCACCTGGCACTGATTCAGAAAATCACATACCTTTAAAGAATGTGACGAATTCCCTCTAACACTGTTTAAAATTACTACTGAAGTACTATTTCATAATGCAGTATTTAATGTCTATTAAAAAATACATCCTGTCTTTATTTAAAATAATATTACTTTATTACTTAAGTCTGTGAAATATAAATTACATAAACACGGGAGCTTGCACTTTCACGCATTGTTAAATTTTCAGCCATGTACTGTATGCATTTGGCTTAGTTGCATTGTGTATCGCAAGCTGGCTACTTATCATAATAGAGACCAAATAATGGAGACAGGGCAGAATACACGGAGACTACAAAAACAATTTTCAGTACAATATTTATTTTAATCAGCAATTCAAAATGACTTAACTGGAGTTGTGAACAATCCAAATGCTATTTTGTTTTTGTTCTCAACTTAAAAACATATTTTTCTCCTCAGTCCCTTGATACATGTGGGTTTTTGTCCTTCCCTATTAGAAAACCACTTTCTTAAAGAACAAGCAGCAGTGAATAAACTAAACAAAAGAGATAGACTAATGAAAATGACAGCACAGCAGGTACACTTGTGATTTGGTGTCATTCCTCTTTGCATGCTGCAAAATTGTCAAGCATTTCATATATAAAAAGTAAAACCTTCTATTCCATACAGGATAACTGCTGCAAATTGGCAATGTGTAGATATTTTAATAACCAGGCAAACAGCAGCAGCTACCTGAGGTATTTATCAGCCTGCACATCTTTACATTTACTGTGGATCATTCATGATCATTCCTTTGTGTACTGTAGTGCTTATCTGTAGAGATTGTACAACGTGATTTATGTTTTGCTAAGTTGTACAAAGCAGTTTTATCACCGAATCAGGGGCTAGAATTTCAATTTTATTGGTTATATTTGCATAGGTCTGCCTTAGGTAAACTTCTATCATACATATGACATAAGGAATGTATTTGGGTTTTATTCAGTGATTAACCGCAAAACTTAGGAGGCAGAAGGAGATAGCTCTCATATCTCGTGTCATAGAACAGTATCGTTCGTTGTTCATATTGGTATACACAGATATTCAGAGTTTCATTGTATTTACCTAAAACATGTGATATGTTGGAATCCTACGACAAGTCAGAATTTCCTTTAAAAAGATCATCAGGATTTAAAACTTCTACTAAAAAAGTCATGTGGCTCTTCTCACATCCCTCCTATGACCAAAGGACAAGTTGTGATGCTCTGATAACCTTTCTTCTTGTACTGTTTCCTTTTCTTCCTCATAGCAAGATTGCAATGTGTAATGGCAAGCCTAACACTTGTCCTTCCCCAGAGAGGACTGAAGGTACAGAGGAAGAACTTGCATAAATTAACACAGTCATGTCAATATTTACTGGGAAACCCTCAACACATTTTCAGAAGGAAGTCCAAAGCCAGGTAAGAAAGGAAAAAGAGAGAATGCTATTTTGCTTCATTCACCTCTCACCCTCCCTTCCTTTTATGTCTCCATCAGACAGAAAAGATATTAGGAGCCATAAGGTCTGGCCTAGGATTTCTGGGTCCTGAAAACAGGCAGTGATTTCAGTTTGAGTTTTGGGTACATAAGGAACACAGAAGCCTTTGAAAAATTAGGTTTTTGTAAAGAAAGACTATATAGAAGTGAAAATTAATACCTAGTTGTTTTAAAACTGATCTGTATGCGCAACACAAAAGTATAAATGACTTCACCAAGATTTATTGATTCGTGTCAAGGCATCATTACTTTTCAAAGTGTGAAAAATGATCATATATTTATGACCTGCCGACTGAAGCTGTTTTGTGAATTAGCAAAAGCTCTGGAGAGGAGCAGCCTAATTGCATTATCATAGAATCAGAGATGGTTGTCAATTTTCCCCCATTTAGCTTTTCTCCTTTAGTTTGTTAAAATGAAGGTGCCATACGTTGGTTGAATTCACTAATACCCTGATGAATGAGGTATTTTCCCAATAGGCTCACTACGAGTATAAACAGTGAATTAGGGATGATAGGTCATCAATCATATCTCCTTGAAACAGATCTTTGCCCTGAGATTATTTGTTATATATTAAGAGCACTTACAAAGTTATCATAGAAAACACTCTGATGAAAAGACACTAAGTTGACCTTAATTCCTTCTTAGTGGGTTTGTAAGCGAGTTTGTCTGTTCAGATAGGTAGCCCTGTGTGATAGCATACTCCTATCTAGTTTTTTTTTTTTTCTTTAATAGTCTTTGTTTCTTTTACCTTTTAAAAGATGTGTAATTTTTGTAGTGCTCCCCTTTGATGTAGCTATACATTATGGCTGAAATTCAACACCTGCTGAATTTTAAGTGAATATTTGTACAGGTTAGATGGTGTTTCTGTATTTCAAGAGCTATACTGGTTACAATTTTTATAGGAAATCGTCATTTACATTCCTCTTTGGAAAGGTATTTAATCATCATTGGGGTTGCGTCTCCACATACACTGTAAGCAAGCGTTTCATCTCTATTGATGAGCACCAGCCCCTGGTGGAAGTTAAGCATATGTTTAAGCAGTGTCCTGGCTGGAGGCACTTTCCTAGATGTTACCCTTAATTTAAACCAAAAAAGGTCAAAGGCAATCTATAATTCAGAGTACCTTTCACCTCCTGCAATGTGACTGTGGCTGGCTCCAGCTGTGCTGCTGAGTCAGTGGGGGAGGCAGAGCAGGAATTCATCCATAATAGCGTCCTGCGACCAGGGCTGTATCACGTGAGGCCCCATAACAAGCTGTGCTAATAATGTGCTAACAGATGCGGGAGGGCTTCTGCTCCCAGCAAATCTGTGACTTATCATACTTATTAAGCTGGAGGTAAATTTGCCCTTCAAAGATGTGCATCCAACACCCACTGAAATCAGCAGGAAGACAGTGCAGCAGGGCTGGCGTCAGCGTTGGCTCAGCTCATTCTTTTCCCCAACTGCTTACTACGAAGCTCCCCCATTGTGTCCCTTTGGTTTTCAGCCAGGAAGGTGGTATGCTGAGAAGATGCCAGCAATGGTGCTCAAGGCAAGAGCAGAGGAGCAGAGTGTCAAGTGATGCCTCCTTCCCCAAATATTGGGTGTTCCCCATCTCCAAAGTGCTGCCTTTCAGGAGGTGCTGGTCCAGAAGCTGTACTTCACATTTAGTAGTCCTCAGTGGACTAGTTTTCCTATGAATTTGGATCATCATCTACTGGAATGAATTATCTCAGGCACAGCAGCATGGTAAAGAGGGGACAGCAGGTAAACTGGAGCAATTATAAAGATTTGGGTGCTGGGTTTATAACATACTTACATCCAAGGGTTGGGAGTTTTGCAGACAATTGTCTTCACTTGGCAGTATTGCAGCCATCATCTTCAACAGGCAGCTCTCTGTACTCTAGAAACTGGTCCAGAAGAGGGAGCATCATTCATTTACCTCCCTGATGAGCAGTTGCTCACATTGATAGCTCTCCCACTTATTTTAGAGATAGAGATGTATTTTAAATTATTTTTTTCCCATCACAGGCTTTCAAACTTGTCTGTAGCCAGCACACTTATGCTTATGCAGTCCTGTCTTGAATGGTATGGCCTTATTTAATTCCCTATGCCCAGACTGTGGCTGGAATATTTTCAGACCTCAGATACAAAAGAGTCACTTTTATGTGTTGGTCATATTTAAATGCATTCATGAAAGTTTTTGTAGTTGAATGTGAGGAACACAGCCCTCACTGCTCTCCTTAATTACATCATGGGCATCTTTCTGAGAAGTCCCAAGGACGCTTTGAAGATCACCACATTATACATGAATTTGGAATCCTATTAATAATTGAATAATAAAACCTTTGTTCACACATGTTTTAAGGAAACCCAAAGGAGTGCTAACACGGTGTTTATGAATTAGGCCATTTTCCCATTAGGCAACCAGCTAACACCTCTAACACATGAACCTGTGATTACCAAAATGCTAGACGTTGAGGAGAGAAGAAAACTGATTCCTGGACTGAAGCAAAAATCCCACAGAAAGAAAAACGTTTGTGAGACTTCAAAGGCAGTTTGTCTAAGGAAAGGTGAGCTCTTGCATAAGATAAGTAAAATTTCCCATAGATTTTATCAGTGAACCTAATCCCAAGAGTGTGGTTTTGTGTTTTTTGGGGGAAGCAAATTCTTCGGAAATTTTGCTGCATTCGGATTCCCATCACTGGCACCACACATGTTGCAGGACTAGGACTGCAAAGGGGATTCAGACTTGCTAATCACCGAACTGATTATTTTAATTATTCAGCAGGCTAAAGGATGGGTCAAGTAGGTATGATAAAGTCAAGAGGATTAAGGTAAATGTGCACACAAACTGGGGGAAGAAATGGCATGGTACCGATTGCCCCTTTCCTCGCTGTACTCTGCTGGCTGTGTCTTTAACAGCCCTTAAAATTCACGGTGAAACTTTACAGACAGAAAAGAGCTTTAAGCAAGGGAAGAATGGTAGCGCTTCCATGAGGTTAGTATTTCCTTTGAGAAAAAGCAGGGAGGTTTAGGAGAATGGGGAAGGTGTTATTGTAATAGAAACATAAACTAAAGTGGGCTATTTCTAATTTAACAATGGGTGGCCCTGTTTTTATCAGTTTATGGTACCGTGTGTTTTTGTCTTCATGAGCACTCTTCTTTTGTCATTCAGCTATATAATCACCACCCTTTGTAAGATAATCACAGGTAATTAACTTTGTAACTGTTCTTGTCCTGTTAGACTAGTAATTGCCTGTCTCTGAATCACATATCTAGGAGGTTTCTCAGATAAAGGAAGATATTCTCTCAGTAATTTCAAGTCTTTTGACAACTGATTGAGGGCCAATTGTTTTACATATGGTGATATACTTATGGCAATTCTCACTTTGATAGTCGTTCTGAAAGGCTAGACTGAGATTGAACCACACATCCCAAAAACGCAACGCCTGTAATAGTGAGCTCTGAGCAATCTAACCAGAGCATTTAAATTCTGCTAGGTTTATGTTCTTTATAACTTTGATTTACCCTTAGATGTACTGCATTGAGGACTAAATGGAACAATTCAGGTCTGAATAAAGAAAATAACAATAGCTATATCAGTTCAGAACAAAAGTCCATCTTACCTAGCAGTCAGTCCCTGAGAGTAAGCTAAGCACCAACAGTTGCTTGAAGAGGGGAAAAAGAAAAAAAAACACAACATGGCAAATATAGTAGTATCTTCTCAGAATATGTTCCTCCAGAAATCTGTATCCCAAGGGCATTTTGACATGCAGGTATAGTACTTTAATTGAATAGCCTTATGTGATTTTCTACCACGAATTTGTCCACTTTTAAATAACTTTTTAATGCATCAGGCCTGGATGTATGTGACGTTTTCACATTTATTCTGTGATTTGGAATTTTACAACTTAAGCTCTAATTGTATGAAAGACTGCATTCATCTGTTTCGTGTGATGCCCCTATTACTCTCCCTCCCAATATACCTTTCATAATTTTGGAGATGTGCATCGAATTTCTCTTCAGTAACTTTTTTTTTTTTCCCAGCCAAAAAAGTCCTACTCCACTTACATGTTCCTCATACAGAAGGAAAAGGGAATTATCTTTGTACCCACCATCCCTGAATGGGCTGCAGACTAACAAAGCTGTTGTATGTTTTATTGCCCAGACATCTTATACTTGTTATTACTCAAAATCATGTGACTCAACACTTTTTTTATCTGACAAGTTGCCACTGCATTAATAATTATTGGAGAGGGAAGTCAGGAAATGTAAATATCAATCTCTCATCTTCAATGCTGTTGTTGCTTGGTTAGTTGGCTGGAGTATTTTTAATTTGCATTTTAATCTGAGCTGCTTAGCTTCTGAAGCTTAATTCTTCTTGTACTGATGCTAGGTTTTGATCACTGTAGCAGAAATGGCTCATGTGAAATAATATCTGGGGAAAGTAACATCAGGGCCACTTTGTCTATTTGTTATTGTTTTACTTACTAAAACAACACCCTAGAAGAAAGATGTCATTGTAGCCCAGAATGGCTGCTCCAAGTCTAGCAACTTCAGAGGAACTTCCCAGGAGGAAATGAAAGAAGGCTTTTGTAAATGCTCTTCAAGAAGGCTCTAGGAAAAGACTTCTGGAGGGAAGAAACTGGAAGGCAGCAGCCCAGCTCTCCTAACCTGCAGCCCTTCACTTGATGGGTAGCAAGACCTTGAGCTCTCTGCCCTGGCGTGCTGCCTCCTGAACAAAATGAGTTTGGAGTTTTGCTCTTGAAGTGCACCTAGAAACATTCTCCAGAAACACCAATTTTAATACACTGCTTAGTGTTGTGGTCAATTTAAATGAGACTTTGCTGCTTTTACTGTCTGAAGAAGGGAATATTTGAGAGAACTGCCAGGAACCACGGAAAATAAAACAGGCTATTTGCAGAAGTTTGTAAACTGCTGCAGTTATCAAGACATAAAGTTCTATGTTCATTGGTAACTAAATATAAACAAACTTTCAATTAGTTTTTAAGAACATGGCAGAGGAAATGTTGGAGCATTTTATATTCAACTAACTTCAATTTAGTATAGGCTAATAAAGGTTTCCCTATAATAGCCATCATTTGTATTAAAAATTCTTATTATTACAGAAAGAAGTGATTTTTGTTAGGGCTCAGAATGTTGAAAGTAGGAATGCTAGGAATATCTGTATGTCATGGTAGAAATTATCTTTTTACTTGAGTTTAATTGAACACTGGCAGAAATTTCTCAGGTATGTAGTAAGTCTCCAGCACATGGAACATGGTCTGCATATCTTAAGATAAATAATGTAGTCTGGCTCAGCTACAAGTTACTTCACTAAATGCAGCAATCATTTAGTGAAATTCTGTGGCCTGTGTAATAAAAAAAGATAGATTAGATTATCATGATGGTCCTTTCTGGCCTTAAAACAAATGGAATCTATGATACAAAATTAGCTTCATTCAGGTTAATCATCACTGGCTGAATTTTGCCACCTTTACGTGTATTAAGACTCATTCATTTCAGGAGAATTACTCACCATTCTGGGCACAGGGAAAGAATCGGACCTGTCTTAATGAATGTCATAGTGCAAAACAGGTTTGAATAATGAGAGACATTTGAAACAACCTGATGGCTTATAACTAGTATATTAACTATATGAAGTACCAAGGTGAAAAGGCTTTGTTCCCCCCTTTGGCCAGTATCCATAAAGCTCAAAACACCATTGTGCGGAGCAGAACAGTGGGGTAAATGCAGGGAAGGCAGGAATGGAAAACCTATGCCTCCTCCCCAGTGCAGATCAGTGCCTGCAGCATCTTTCTCTATCCTCTGCAGTGGCAGCATGGTGGCAATTGGTGGCAGAATAGAAATCACACCGACATTGCTTGTACACCACAAAATCCCTGTGCTATTCAGAGGTTGATTAAATGTCCCAAGATAGAATTCAACACCTGGCTGAAAAGTTTTGCACCTGGCTTCAGTGCTCGACTCTCATACGAAGAGGAGCAGAAGGAACAAACCTTGGACTTCTTCCAGCACTGCCTTTCAGAGTTCTAGTGTGTGCAAACAGAAACAGGAGGTCAGCAACTGAAGAAAGCATCATTGCCACAACAGCCACGGCCAGGCGAGGTGATCCTGTCTGCATCTGTCAGTGGGGCTGTCACTTCATCACTGCTGACTTTGGAGGCAATGCTAATGGCTGAAGGTTTTCACGTCCCTGCTTGTCTCGTTTCCCCATCCCGCAGTGAACTACCTTGGCAGTTGTGTCAACACAGTATTGTGGGAAGGTGTGTTAGGAACCAGACCTGGAAACCGGCAAAAGAAAATTATTTCTATTTTAAAAACCCCACATTTGGGATGGAGGCACTTTTTAACCCAGACCAATGCACTGATCTCCACCAACTAACTGCCAAGAAAGGAAAGCACATCAAAGCTGGAGAGAGAGCAAATAGCTGGAATGGGAGGGGAAGATGGGCATCTCACAATCTACCACTGCCCCTAAAGGAAGCACCCCTGGTCCTGTGGCTCTGCCACACTTCAGGGTAAACAAGACGTCTGTACAAGACTCTGTATAGAAGAACATTGTCACAGGAACAGGATTTCGCATTTCAAAAGTAACCGTCAGCTTAGCCCCAAATTCATTTTAAGTACTTCAGCTTTGCCCTGGCGTTCATGTAGCAGCAGCAGTTAATTTTCCTGTGACAATGTTCTATTCTACTGACATTATCTCTTAAGTATAAGACTATTCTATTAAGGTGGATGAATTGAATTTCATTTCCTCTCTCTTCAAATAATGGCATTCTATTCACATTGCTTTCAGTACATCATGGCAGAGTATGGACTTTTGTTAAAGGCTGGCACCCGCTAATGCTGTTATAGTAAGGGTAGAGATTTCCATTATAAATCCTCTTTTACGGTGTTTTAAATCAGCTATAAAAGTTCCCTCCAAGATGAAACTTGGCACCAGAAAAAAAAAAAAAAGAAAAAGATTTTTTTGAAGTTAAGAATGATTTGGCTTGGTTGTTTTAAAAGTCTTTCAATTGTATAAACGGGAAAAGTTTATCATTTTAAGACGTATTTAAAATTTCTATAAATCAGCATCTCTTCAGCTCAAGGATATAGTTTGACATTTGTTCATAATGTATTCTAATTGCTCTTTGTGTTATGAAAAATAGCAAGTTCTTAAACTTTGAAGAGTGTGTCTCCTACATGTCAAGTAACTACTTTTCATAAGGAGTTTTACTGCATATATTCTAAATATGTTTTTATCCCAAAGAGATGTTAAAAATAACTTACTCATAAATCTGCCTTAATTCATTATTTCATGGTAAACTTTTAACACTTACGAAACAGCTGTTACAGTCAATATTTTTTTGTGTTATAACAACTCCCTGTTTAAAACCCATGATGCATCCTGATTCAGAAAAACACTTAACCAGGGCTTACAGAGCAGGACAAGGAGCAAACAAGACAACACAGCAAAGCAGCCCGTTCTCCCAGCCAAAGTGGCTGGGCTGGAGGACCACATGTTCTCGAGAACATAACAGCTGTGGGCTCTCTCTTCTCTGACTCTGCCATCATCTGCATGTCCCCTTCAGGCTTTTATCTCTGAAGCATATGCATTCTCGAACACACCATTCACTACATCACCCTTGAAGAAATCCCTTTGTGGGGAGGCTGTGTCACAAAAATAGTGAAGAAAATTCTGGACTTAGAAAATTGAGTTCTAACGCTATCAAAAGATATACCGTTTTACCAGCAGACACAATACAGAGCAGATATGCAGGTTTTTAAAAGCAATACACATCTGTTATTTTTACACTTTATAACTTTCTAAATTATTGCGTCTATTTGATACTTTTCAAATTGCTGACAAAGTTTGAAATGTATGTAATTCATTATTTATTGAATATTCATTGGTCAATAGAAATGCCCACCTACTCTGCTTTTATTCACAACCCTTTTCATTAATCCCACAGTTTTTGCTGTACCTTAACGAGCATGATATTGAAGTCCAAACATGAGCTCTTCTAATGCTCACATATGTTACATCACACTAAAACTCACATAAGAATCATTAATAAGTGCATGCATCACAACAATTACACATTATTGTAATGTGCTGCAATCATGAGAAAAACATTAAAACACGTAGTGCTCGCAGATGTCACCAGCTTCCAAACTGAAGCCTGATAAATGCCTGACTCCAGGTTTCTAAGTAGCAACTGGCTTGAGTAGGCATCTACTCTCAGGCTAGAAAATTCAAGGTTAAAAGTCAGTCTTTTCCTGCTAGTGTCCTAAATATATGTTACATTCTTCCACAGCTATTCATGGTGAGAAAAATAGTTTTGTTATCCTGTTGAGGTGAACAGGAAAATCTTCTCAAGGGAAGCCACGTCTTCCACAAAGGCGGAGTGAATAACAATGCCCACATAGACCAGGGGAACAAATTGTATCTTGTCTTTTGATCCAGCATCATCTTGCTAAATTCTTTACACCAGTGTTGCAAGCTGTTCTACCAGCACTGAACTCCTCACCTACATACTAAGCTATGAGAAATATCAAGCTCTCAGATAGCTGAAGCAACAAAGATTATTTTCATGTGAAAGATCCACTGTCCAGAAACCTGTTAGAAAAGCACACTTCAGCACTCAGTGCTTCTATCACCAGATGTGTGACACAAATCACAACAATCTTTGCCATTGACCAACGTGCAAAATATAAAGCAACCTCAAAACAAGCTTCTCATGTGGGATTTTTGACATTAGCTTCCACTTTTTGAGATCATACCTGAGCTCTGCAATCTCTTTTATGACTTTCTGATATTCTTGCAGAAGCCTATATTTGGTAATCATGAGAGAATAATAACATACTAGTCCACACAGCTAGACAATATCTGAAGAACAGCATGCGAGAAGAGCAACAATAATAATTTAATTTGACTCTGAATTTTGCTATTTGTTGTTTGATTCCTACTGTGGAAAATACCAAAAAAAAGCACACAGCAAATTTAACTGCAGACATGCCAAAATGCCTTAATGATCAGGAAGCGGGGGACTGCACACATGGCTAAAAGAGGCCTGTGTGCTATTCCCACCCCTAAGTAAACACATGAAAAATTATTTCCTCTTTAGGCAAAAAGCTTGTCTACATGGAAGAGTAGATTGGAAGAGCTGTTTAAAAATAGGAGCAGCAATAGGGTCACAATACAGACAAACCCTTAGCATGTTTCCAGTCTTGTAGAAAATTTCTGACCTGAGAATGACCACAAAAGTCCTCAGAGTAGGTTTTAGGAGAGTCACTTTGCTAGATCCCTAGTGGTGTGAGCTGAATTCCTTGGAAGCTTTTACAGAGGAGAATGAGCACGGTTATGCCTGTTGGGTTAATAAAGAGAATAAAAAAGAACACGAACCACCCATGGTGATACTGTAGCTAATGTGTTGCAAGAAGGAACAAAATCAAGGTCTTCAGGTGTCATTCATAACAACATTCATACAAACTAGTGGAGATATGGAGACCTTTAGTCCCTTTTCCATGAAGGCAAACGGTATAATAAGTAACAGGCAAATATATATATAAAACAAATAATATAGCTGGCTTCAAGGATGGCTTGGATCATCTTGATTTCAGAGGACATATGTGAGGGTGTGGAAAGGCAACAATTTCTTGATCTAAGAAAATGTGCTAGTGAAAGCAGTGCAGTTAGTATAAGAACACATGCTGCCGGTAAAATAAGACATTCATGGGCACTGGGGGTCAGATGTGCTGACGCTTCCGAGATAACTTGATTGCGAAATTGCTGCATTAATGTTTTAGAGGAAGATATGTAAAGTTAAAAAAAGATAAAACCATCTTCACTTTCCTAGCTTGAGCAGTTTAAGAGATGCTCAGCTGTGACTCGAGAGGAAAGGATGCCAACTTTCCAGCGTGCGTGTGCACATTTCTTTTGCTCATAATTAATAGCCCCTGTGCTTGCTAAGTTTTTGGAAAGCAGCTCGCAGCCTACCTAGGTAATGCCTTCTGACAACGTTTTGAAGATCAGTTATGTCATATGGCTGCCTTTTAGAAAAAAAATTGTAATGCATAGCAGTGCCATATGGCATCTCTGAAGAATCAGCCGGATTGGACAGACATTCATTGGATAAAGTCCCACAGCACTTGGAAAAGAATGTAGTCCCGTTGCCAAAATGTGGCCTTTGTTAATCTCCTAACTATTATTGTGCAGAAACCAATTCATCTGTATTAATTATAAACAAATTTTAATTACTTCAGTAAAAGCTCATTATACAAATATCTAATGCCAAACAAGCTGCCTTAACCCTTTGTGAGGCTCCATAGAAAACTTTAGATGTTTTATTGTGGATATTCTGAGAAAAGCTGAAATTCCAGCAAGAGTACAGAGTACAATTGTGTGACATTTATGTTTTCCTCTTTTCATATTTCATGTTGTATGTGTGTTTTACAGCTTCTATCAAAATACTGTGTCTGTAGGTATAGAAGGTCATTTACACACCAAATTTGAGAACACACAATGGAACCTGACATTTTCTATTGTTTAAGATTTCAAAGTAAAATATAGTCCACTTAAAATTGCAATGATTGGCAATGGCAGGAATAACATGGCAAACTGCAACCTGTTCATAGCAAAGTATTCACCACTATTCAGGATTGTTTGCAGTTTTTCTGTCTGGCTTGTAGACCTACCCTTGACTAATCCATATGAAATGTAAAGGCATAGTGTTTGGGGGCAGCTCAGGTGCAGCTGTTGATTCTGCAGTCTCTATCCACCAAGAGACTATTGAGTCTTTTCCCTCCCACAGGAAGATGTGTTTTACAGTAAAGTTAAGCCAAACACTGCAGATAGTTACATTCACCAAGTTTTTTGTGCAAACTTTTCATCTGTTTTCCATGCAGACAGATTTATCCTCTCCAGCCTGGATTCTTTCATTTGTTGGAGTCACTTTTTGTGCCATGACACAGCATTCCTAAATCCAGTGTAGCCTGCCCAAGGGATTGGTCACCATAAAAAGGGCTCCTGTAATTTCACTTTGCCGTGGAGGACAGGCAATGCTCTTCCTTGTAACTTGGTTATTGTCAAGAAATGCTGTAAGAGTCTGGAGAGGTTAACTTGTTCAGACTGCTCTGCCACATGACATATTAACACAATGGGCCCAAGGTCAAGAAAACACAAAGAAGGACCCTGGAGTTTTGCCATGAATTTCAGCTTTGAATGAAATCCAAAACTCAGTGGAAAAAAAATCAAAACAAAATGAAAACCCAACTTTCTTCATTTGAAGTCAAAACCATCCAACCTATCTTAACTATCCATCTTACTTAAATTATTAGAGCATATATAACCTTAGAGCATGAAACCTTTGCAGTCTTAAATCTCTCTGGGCTTGCTGAAAAATTGACTCACCTTAATGAAACCTACAGGAGTTTGACATACTGAGGGTTACAGGTGATATTTCACAATTATATCTATTTTCTTATTTCACAGAAATTTTCCTATCAGAAAGCATAATCTTAAAAATTCATACTTGTGTAGGAATTCTTGAATAATACGTGAACTTTGGTGCTGTCTGTGGTTTTATTTCAGCGCATCAACCATTTTGTGCTAACAAAGATTCTCAGTAATATTCAGATCATTCTTTGGACCTCAACAGCTTAAAACCACACTCAGTGGCCAGTACGTAATGGCCTTATGACCACTGAATGGCCTTATGGCCAATAAATGGTCTTGTATGCAAGGATCAGTCTTTAACATTAGGGACCATAAATTCCAATGGCCAGTGCAAACTGCTGAGCAAAGATGTTCCTTGGCATAGCAGTCTGTTTTCCTGGAAATCACTGACTGAAAGGTTGTCTAGAGAGCTAATTTCTTCTCCTTAGAAGACAGAGAGAATTCAGAGAAGGAGAAATACGAAGTGGACAGTTTTTGCTAAAAGCTTGCTAATCCACTACACTTCTAGGAAACCATATCTCATTTTACACCTAAATGTACTGGCATCAGTACATTTTAGATCAGTACAGTAAAAGATGCTGAAATCCAAGGACTTTTCAAATATTAAATTGCCATAGATAACTACTTCATTTTCTGTTATGTTTATGGGAAACTTTCCTCTGCATTGAAAATTAACATTAAGATTGAAAATGTCAAATCTGAATGCCTAAAATCAGATACCTATGACATACTGAGATACCTCATTCATAGCTGGGTACCCAGAGATCCTAACTATAGAGTCCTCACTGAAGTAATAAAAATAATATATGATCTTTATAAATAAAGCAAGCAATCTGTTTGTGGTTTTAAATACATATTTATGCACTTCACTTTAAACAGCCATGATGATATTACTGAACTAACTGAAACACTTTAATAAGGGGCAGATGAGGAACAAAAGACTATTTTCCAATCCTCTTCCCAGAGGTTCTGTGTTACTAGGCAGGTCATTTTATTTCAACTAAGTTACATAAAGAGTATGTTTTCATTATATCCAAAATAAAAAGCATGGAACCAGAAATTCTCAGTACTGAAAAATCAAATACACTGTAGAAAATGTATGCTGAAAGTCTTACATTACATTTTATGTTTTGCCTGCTTGGTCTTTTTTCCCATTATCTCTTACAATTAGGCCTTAGTAAATTGAGGGTTACAGTAAAAAACAGCAAGAAAGAATCATGAAGCTGGCAGGACTGACTGTGCAAGTAGCCAGAGCATCTGTTTCAAAACAGTGCCATGAAATGAAACTGCAGGGAAGAAAATGCATCAAGGAAAGAGATGCATTATCAAGAAACCAGAGGCAGTCAAGAGGAAAAAGCCAGAGAAACCCAAATTAAAAGTGATACAGAATTTGGTGCCACCAAAATAGGTGACAGGCGATGCACTGACTACCAAGGTTAGACTGGCTTGGGCCTTGCTAGGAGAATGTCAGCAGTGAAAAGCACTTAGCATACCACAAAAAGAGCAGGTATGTGCTGAAGCAGCCAACATGGAGAAGTCCCTTATCAGTAAGCTGTGCCTTCTTTTTGAAACTGCCAGACCCTGACCAGAGCAACAGCTAGGACTTGTATGGGATGTGTTTATGCAATTTTTTTTCATGTTTGTCTTTGTACTATATTGACTGTATAATATGCAAAAAATAATTAACCAGGAGAAATTAAAGGCAGGCCATCAATTCTCAAAGGCCAATTTATATCTGATCAATAGCAGCAGGGGAAGCTAATCTGGGAAAGTAGAAAAGAAATTACACTTTGCATGTCAGACCTGGACTATTATTCTGTGCTTGTGTAGGATTACTGAGACCAAAATACCAGGGGAGAGGTCATAAAAGTAGTAGGATGCTGTGCCGCCATGTTGGATGTGTATTAAAGAGCCCTGGTACATCTTGGGACAACGTCCTTGCAGAGAATACTGCTATTTCCCTTCAGCAGCTAAAAGAGCTGGGGCTTCTAACGGTAACAAGCTCCAGTATTTGTGTCAGACCACATTCAATACGCTTTTGTACTATCAGCTAGGGAGAACTCTATGATGGATCTTTGTGCTCCAGGTTAACAAAAATTCCAAAAGGAAGTTGATAAAAATAGAAGATGCCATCATATTTTTTCTTGGGAAAAAGAATAATTACAAAACCTAGCAATGTGAACCACTGTACTTTTCTTAGCTTTTATATGAAGCAATTAGCACTGCTCTAAAATTTACCACAGCCCAAATTAATAATAGTTTTATTTTAAAATTTTTTAAGGCTGACTGATTAATACCCTGGAAAGAAACCATTTCTGATTTCTGCCTAGTGTGTGAGACTATTTTAATTTCTGTGATGCTGCGGTTTCTAAGCTTATGAATAGGTTTGGAGAGGTTTCCCAATTTTGATCATTTCACATTAGGGCAGTTGCAGTTTGAAGGGAAGTGTGCCTCGACACTGTTGCCAATGGCCCCTTTGGGCGTAGAGCTCTGTATTCATGCTCTTTCCTTTCAATGATGAACTCCCACATGTGTTGCAGAGTAGGTTATAATTTACTGGGAATCAGAAGGTATGTAACTGTTGAGATTTTGGGAAGAAAAGCTGGTGGCTTGTGACTATTGAAAGTCTTGTCACCAAGAGAAGAATGTTCCTCTGTGGTTCTCCTTTGGGGGCTATCATAAGGCTGCATTTGTTGAGGGGTGATGGGGTGGGAGGCTGTCAGTGTAGGGCTGGGAGCACCACAGTGGTCCTGGGTGATCCTGTGCTGGTGAATTTCGGGGTGTTTTGTGTGAGTCGTAGTTCTTGTTCACACTGTGCCTTCATTTCCTGACCTGGATCTTTTTATTTAATGTGAAGTGAATCAGTGAAAAACACAACGTAAGAGCAGAGCTTTATGATAATTATTAGAGAATCTGAGAAAATGTTTGTAGTGTTAAACACCGTGATCATGCACTTTATGACATGGTACCATTATAAACATTTTGTACTTATCAGAAAGCCTGTGAATCATTTCCCCTCATTTTCTTTCTTACCAAGAACCACATTCACCACAAAAACAGATCTATTCTTGATTCCGCTTTAAAGAAACTATGCTTGCCAATTCTGCTGAGTGGTTGAAAAAAACATGTGTCTCAAAATAGTATATTTGATAGTGTGAGTACCCTTTTAAATGATCTGTGGTATGTTTTGCTAACGATACCAATCCTATAGTGTTGCATAATAACATCCAAATAGTGAAATCAGTTTCCTGAGAAAGACATTTAGTTAGTCTAGAAGAATGACCCATCCTGTGTAGGAAGTTGATACATACAGAAATAAAAGAGATGACAGAGCTTTTCTTCTCTTGTTGCAATTTATTTTATATTATATTTTTATCTTATGAAGTCCCATATTTACACACCATGAGTAGAGGAAACGATAGAGGGAATTCCTTACTCCCTCTACTGGGAACAACCAGGAGATCCACTACAGACACCTTCTCCTGTATTCTTACATATATATTTACTAATGTGTTACTTTGCTCAAAGTCTTTTTTTATATATAATAAGATCTTATTTCAACATATGCAACTGATCCCGTGTTGTTATCAGCTCCTTATTTCTGAAAGACTGCAGGCATTACTGCACAGTGCATGCCATGCGTAGGGTAAATCTGACCACAGGCAAGTTGGCTTTGCTTGGTTGCTGAACTCTGTGTCTCAGCAGGGAAGCAGGATTACTGCTGGATGAGCTGTAGGCACTGTTCTGGCCTCATCAAAATTGGTAGAGTGAGATCTGACACAATCAACAGTATGCAGCTCCACCAGAGCAGAGTGGAGATGGCGGTGGTCTTTTGTGCCCTCTATAAAGGTGTAGATCCTATATAGGAGCAAGATCTCCTGATCAGCAATGGTGGCAATGGCAGTGAGCTCCATCCCATCTGACTATAGACAGCAGAGCTGAAAACCCTCACCTGCAATGAGCGGATTTGCACTGGAGTGTATTTTGGAAAGATGTTTCTGTGAGAGCTGGAGCAGAGCAGCAGAGCCACTCCTGGGTATTGCTGGCTGTTACAGGAGAGTGAGGTTTTCAGCGGATAGGTTTGTGCTAAGATCCCTATGACCATAGCACTGACAATTTGGTACAGGCTGTAACCAATGTGTTGGCATATAAACTTGGTCAGATTTCATATTTCTGATAAAAAGATAATGACTTCGATGACTGGCAGGAGAGATGAGGGATCATACTTTTTTTTTTTTTTTCTCCCCAAATCCTGTGTTCTCTGTTACTCTGATTCTCATGGGAAATACAAGTACTTGCTAGTATGGAGAAACACTTGCAAATACAACAAAACAAGTTTTATTTCCTAATTCACAAGGCCGGAAGTATGAGTATGATTATAGGAAGAGCCATAAACCACAGGGAATTATTTTTTAAGAAAGACCACCATGACACACTGAACATCATCCCCAGCATCACCACTGGCCTCTAGAAGTTACACCTGTGAAACAGAGTAGCTCTTTCTCCCTTTTTATACTGTTTTCTGACAACATATCAGAAATCAATTATTTAATAAAATGTAATGCTGTCCGGATTTCCAGATGTGAATATGGCATATGTGAAATTAGTGCTGCAGAAAACTTAGCACAGGGAGCAGTGAAGTACACTTTAGCACAAAGAGTAATGATGTGCACGTTAGCACATCCATTTATCCAATATGAAGTGAAGCAGAAAATATTTATAAATCATTTGTCTTTCTGAAGGAAGGTGATGCTAATACATTGCCCTTAACACGTTTGATAAGCACATCCTGATGTAACTTAAGTCTTTAGATAGTCTCAAAATGAATACAGAAAACCTTGTGGCTTTGATACCAACAAGAATGAACACATCAGAGAGCATCTGATATGTAGGATTGTAAAGAACTGACAAATATGTCTCATAGAAATCTTACAGTAAAAAGCCAAGGTAAAATTTAAAAAAAAAAAAAAAGGAAAAAAAAAAAAAAAAAAAAAAAAAAGTTGAATAACTGGCATAGCAATAAGAATTTATGAAAAATGAAAGTTTCTGTGAAAAGGAAGGGAGGGAAGGGAGGGAGGGAAGGAGGGTGGGAAGGAGGGAGGCAGGAAGGAAGGAAGAGAGGCAGGAAGGCAGGCAGGAAGGAAGGAAGCAAGGAAGGAAGGAAGGAAGGATGTCCCTGACCTTTACTGTGGAATAGAAGCTGCAGGCACCAGTGGGAGAAATTGAGGACAGGTAAGCATTTGAAATGTAAATAAGCTGATACGGCCAAGACCAGTTTTGGTTTCCTTGTCCTGACTTCCCTGAGGAAGATGTCTGTAATTTCCACTTTGCTTTGGTGATGAGGAATCAGAGTTTTCATCAGACTCTTGGGCTTTAAGCAGCAGAAAGGTGAGACAGGTCTAGAACATGAGCAATTTGAAATAATTTACTGTGTAGCCCAGAAGAAATGTGGAAGCAATTTGAAAGGAATTCCTGATGTCTCCATTAAGAACAATGGAAAATAATTCCTCTCTCTTTACCTTTTTGTTTTTATATTTTTTTTTAAGATAAAGCCTACAAGTCTAGGGCTACACTGAAGGACCCCAGGGTAGTGGCCAAAAGCTCAGCTGGGTGGACATGTCACACATTGAATCAACATCTGCTTTGGTTATTAAGGCAAAGATTGTATGCTGGTGATTTTTTTCCCCTAATGTCACTACAGCTAGATCTTTCAAATAGGTTTTGCACAGTGCACACAGGAGGTAAGTCTGGGTTGGTGAAATCCGCCGAATTTGGGAAAAAGTCATTTAATCCAATTGAAGTAGTGTATGTTTCTCTCATGCCAAGTATTGCTTAAAGGTGTATTTTCCAGAGTTTAAAAGAAATCTTTGTAGGATGATAGAGAGCTACAGATTAGAACTCAGAACTGAACTGATACTTGGATTGCTTCTTTGGTAACAGCTGTGGTGAAAAGCCACACAACTAGGCTTAAGAGGCCTCTTCTTGGTCTGTTCTTGTCAGCAGGAAGATATAATTCACAATCAACCTATACGCCAATATCCTTGCAAGATTCAGGCAGAGAATCATACAAGGTCTACTTCATGACAACAGTGCTGAAATGAAGACGTCATTAGAAATACTGCTTTGATCATCGGTTTGGCATCATAGATAGCTCTGAGTGTAGAGAGTATATAATTACAATTGTAGGTTATTCACAGTTTGAGAAACATTGCAACATTAGGGCTAACACAAGTTCTGGAGGTGAAGCTGCTGGACTAAAATTAAACAGGAGAATACAGGCTATGGGAGTCAGGGTATGTGACAGATAGAAAGCAGAATGGAAGCAGAAAAGAAAAATCAAGACTATATTTGAAATACTACCATACAAAAATGTATCAGAACTAGTATGGTTCATCAGCATGATAAAATTTGAAGCAAATTCATATTTAACCTCTTGTTAAAAAGGCCAATCTTTTTATAAACTGCTTAGAACAGACACTGAAAAGAAATGGGATAAAGAACAGCAGTGTGCTTTGAGAGTTTAAAGGCTCTATTGACTACATCTCCAGTTCTGATATTTTATGATGTTTCTAAGTCTACAGCTGTTTCAGCAGATGCCAGCAGCTATGGTCTTGATATGGTGCTACTCCAATTACATGGACATGACTGGAAACCTGTAGCTTATTGTTCCAGATAGCTTTCAGATGCCAAAATCAAGCATAATCCAATAAAGAGAGAATACTGGGCAACCATATGGGCATACAGAAGAATGATATAGTATGTTCTTGGTCTTGATCATGTCTAATGATACCCATGTTATTAATAAGGTACTGTTTAGACTGTAGAGATCATTCATGCATTTGAAATACAAATTCCCCTTCTGCAAAATCTGCTCACATTAATTTCATCTGAAAACTTACGGAGATCACTCTTGTCAGTAGAAGCGGTCATCAAGGACAAAGTGTAAGTTGGTGTCCTTTTGACACACCGGTATCACTGCAGAAACCAGCTGGGTTAAACAGATCATATATGAGTTATGCACAATTGCTACGTGTTTTTGCAGTGAACTAACCCTGCTAGCTCAGGCATTTCTCAGTGACTGTCCACAGCTTCAGCAAGGTAGAGAGATCACTGAAGTCGGAGAATAGTTGCCTATAATCAACAACTGTTCAAGTTTCCTATATCTTTTTTTCCCTAATAATTGTAGTTTGTCTATTAGGAGCAAACTCATGACAAAAGACACATTAGGGATGAAGGAAATTCTCCACTCTGAGGGTGGTGAGACACTGGAACAGGTTGCCCAGGGCGGGTTGTGGATGCTTCCTCTCCAGAGGTGCTCAAGACCAGGTTGGACGGGGTCTTGAGCAACCTGGTCTAGTGGGAGGTGACCCTGCCATGGCAGTGGGGTTGGAACTAGACGATCTTTGAGGTCCCTTCCAACCCAAACCATTCTATGAATCTATGATTCTAGGGACCCTGATATTTACCCAAATGCAGGGCAGTATATTGGTATAATAGTTTCAAGCAAGTAGCTCCAAAACCATGGGTTAAAATCATGAATCTAATGGAAACCAGAAGGAAATAATTCAGACAACACCCATACACACAACATTAACTGGCAGACTTTGGGAAAGAATAGTAAAAGCAGCACCTGAGGGAGAAAAATGTCACGTTGGTTATTTGGGGTTTCTTTTTCTTTCCTGCTTTTTTTTTTCTTTTAAGATGTTTGGCTATCCTGCTTTCCACTCATTCCATAGGTAAGTAAAACACAGAAAAGTGTGTATATATATATACATATATATATACTAGATCCTCCATGAGATATACGTTGTCTGTGAGGCCTAATTCAATAGCTTTTGTGATGTGGAATACCCCCAAGAGACCACATCCAGTCTGTTGAAAATCTTCTGTCTTAAATGTCTCAGCTTAAAGGTGCTCACATGAAGAGATGCTAAATCTAGGAATCCTCAATTTTTCTTCTTTAACTATTGGAATGAATCAAAAAGCTTATGCAAATTTAAACTAGGAAATGTTGTTCTGATATAGCTAAATTAGAATGTATACTAGACTCTCTCAGCTTTTTTCATTGGCTGTTACTGACCTCTGAAATGCTGAATGAGTGACAGCGATTCCAATAAGGAGATAATTTTGTTGAAGAATGCCAGATTTAATAAACAGAAATCTCCAGCTTTAAAATTGGAAATCTGAAGGAATCAATTTCACGGAAGTCCCAGAAAACAGAGAGACTGACTTCATCTAGAAATCACTGAAGCCTACAATTCATCAAGATCTGCTATTTGCTGCTGTGTAGCAAATTTCTCTAGAAGATTGTTTATGGATTGAGAAAGGCAAAGGGAGGACATGGGGAGATGTACATTGTTTCTTCAAAACAATATGAGAAGATAAACAAGCAAGACTGGGAAGCTTCCAGGCAGAAACTGTTAAGAGAAATAGGAAAAACAACATCAGATCTATTGCTTGAGTCTTATTAAATAAAGTTTGAATAATCACTCACTGTGAGAAGAGGGAAACACTTCTGTAAATAACCATAAAAGTATCCACCATCTCACAGTGATCTAGTCAGTATAAAAAAATTCTTATTACATAAAATAAGAAAAATTGAAAAGGACAAAATAGAAGCTCATGGTTTATCATCAAACAGATAAATACAAGTGATTCATCAACTCTGATATAAAATCTGAACCTTTTTTTTTAAATTTTTCTTGCAGATTTGCCACATCAGAGCTGAAGAGCAGGACCACTGTAAATTCTTACTTTGGCCTCTAATCCAGGGAAGATGTCACAGTTATGAGACCAAGAGCGAGCCCCCATTTACGTGGTTCTGTAAAACACAGGTATCAATACCCTTCCTCAGACTCACGGATACCAGTGTGATCTCAGAAATGCACATATTTAATCAGTAATGGTCTGTTTCTGACACGGGACCTTCCAAAAACCTTATTTTCCAGTTCTTTAAGCTGCTTGCAAAGTGGAATGGGCTGCTATAAGATAGACCTTTGGCAGCACCACCAGTCCCGTAGACGATGAGAAAAGCTCAGAAGTCACATCTTCTTGAGTCTCATGGATGATTTAGAAACACAGTTTATAAGTTGTGTCACTCCTGGCAGCGAAAAAACACAAGTCAAAGCAGGGAACTGAATCTTTTATACATTTTAACACATTTATATCTTGCAGACTAAAGACAGTTTCTACTTTTGAAATTTTTTAAAATACCTTCTAAATTTTACTTACTTGGTTTCTGTTATGTAGGACATAACTATCAAAAACATTATGTTTACTTTTTTTGCCCATGGTTAAAAGACAAGTAATAGTGTAAGAAGGAAAAATGTTTGAGCTAAAAATACATTATTTGAAAAGAAGAATATTTTTAGTAATAAGGTCTGTGAGTGTTCTAGTTCGGCTCCTTTCCTAGGAAATTGGTGGCCAAACACGTCAGTTATTTCAGTGAGACAGAATCAGGTTGTTTCTGCAGACGGGCCATAAATTATTATGGCACTTCAAATGAGATTTTGACACATTCAGCAGCACCTAATTTCAAGAAAAGTTCCAATGAATTGACGGAGAATACACCAGAATTGGTTGCTACTCAGTTCAACTAAAGGTGGCTGAATTTAGCTCTTTCTCTTTTTAACCATTTAACGTGGGTTTTCTTAGGCATCCTCATTGTTACTTTCCCTTTAAAATGTAGTTTTGTGCATTGCACTGTGTGGTGTTAAAAGTGTTATGTTTATTTCCTCATTGTTCTATAAATAGCATCTCTCACACTGTGCTTTGCTCTTTCTGAATATTTCTGTATTATGCTTTATTTACTTCCTGTGTCCTCTTCACCTCCATCTTTAAAAGCTTTTAAAAAGAAAGCTTTTGCCAGCGAAAGGGGAAAAAATACTTTTTTGCCTTCTATAAGACATAATTTTTTCATTACTCCTACTTTTCCTGTTTGTCTGAGAGGAGAAACAGTAACTGATGAATCAAAGCATCTTCCCTGTAATGATGTGCATATGAGACAACATTTTAAGTTGCTATTGATCTGCAGATAACTATTCCTTAGCAAACCAGATTTCATCAGTTTCTTTCTAAAAATAAACCAGGCTTTAAATAGAGCCCAAGAAACGAAGTAGCATCAGACTCAGTTATCTAGCTGAGTTTTTTCCACAGCAGTCTGAAACTTTGAAACACTGTTTTTGTTTGCTATGAGACTTGTTTATTTTTTTTAAATACAATACTTACTTTATGTTAGTGTGTGGTTTACAGCATAAGCTGTGTCCTACACTCTAGTTAAAACTTGAAATTTAAATTGTTGTCTTGTGAATTCTAAAATAGTCATGGAAGGACTATACCTGAGCAAAGCAAAGTCTAAACTTGATTTTGATTCACATGTGCACAGTCAAAACATGTAAGTATAAACACAGGTGTAAGCACAACCTGAAGGAAACTAAAATACCAAAATCATTAAGTGGCTTCTAGAGTATTATGGATCTCTTTGCAGGGCTTTTCCAGGTTGTAGAGACACATACGAATTTTGAAGCAATCACTACAATAAATACTTCCTTCAAGAACACTTTCTTCTTCTTTTTCCCAGACAGAGGCTTTAAAACCTACCTTTGTTTAATTTAGTTTGATGCAAATATAAACAGTGGTTGGGGGGTGTGTGGAAAATGCGGCTTCAGTTACATCATGCTGAGGTCATGATATTAATAGAGTTCCCAGCTAGACCAATTTGGTTTTATTTACAGCTGGAGACATGGAGATCTGATCTACCAAAAGAGGAATTCACCTCTCTATGAAATCTGAATGAGGCAGATTTTCAATACAGGAGCAGGTCAGTGTATTGGTTAGCTGCAGCCCGCAGGGAACTGCCGTTATATTCCCAATTTAAGCTTGTGTGTCAGTGGAATAACGTACTGTCAACATGTCAGTGAAAAAGATAAGAGAGTTATGTTGTTAGCCTTCCATATACAAAATGTCACCTTACTTTTTAGGAGACGTATCACCGAGGGACTCTGTATATACAAAAGGAAACCTGGAACAGATCATGCGCCATGGATTCGTTACTTTAGAGTGGCTGTGCATCATTACGTACATTACAGATGGTTGCTGTCTCTAGTTAAACAGCAGGTATATTTAAAAAGGGAATGTGCTGGCCTTCAGAGGTTGTCCTAAAAGAGGTCCCCCCTTCCCGTCGAAGGCAAGGGTTCCCCAGCCTGCAGCTCAGCTATTGAGGGACTTCTAGTGGTGTTTAGGTAAACAGCTTTGTGGCTGCTTATTTTATTACTGTCTGATAATAGGCCACTATTGTTTATTGCAGGTGGCTGCCCAGCAGGCGGGAAGTTAAGGAACTGTATGCATGTGTGTTAGGGCAACGGTTTCCCCCTGTTAGGCGAGGTATCCTGTGTGAGAGCGTGTGTGTGTGTTGTGTGGCAGTTAATACAGCACTTATTGCTTCCAGGAACCTCAACAGCAAAACGTTTCCTGCTCTTTGACACTGATGGAAACCAAATTTATTATTTCCATTTTGGTATTTTCATGTTTGTTGGAAAAGAAGCGCTAAGCCTGTATTATTTCAGCACAACCTATTATCTTGGTTTCAGCACAGACAAAAAAATTTCAGCACTAAAAAGAAATATTTTCTATTTAAAAATGCATCTAATGTTAAATATTCGTTTAATAAATATTCAATACACATTTATTTGCATAAATAAACCAAACAGTGGATTAAGACAAGATAAGCTTTTTGCTTCTGTGGAAAACTTTTCATAACATTTTTTCTCCGTCTTTTTTGGTAAATATTGCTTTATTTAAACAGTAAAATCTTCTCTTTTGGAAATATTTGGTTTTTTAATAAGAAGCCATATTTCACTGAAAATGAGTGACAAACTGGCATTCCCACAAGTGAATGCTAGTATATAAATTTTGTTTACGTGATCTTTTCCAAAATAACCCAGCTCCCCTTTTTCTGTCACTGTGCATATATTCTTCTTCAAAGTGCTTCAGAATGCTGCAACATTAAAGGGGTTTTAGGAGTCCTGATAATGCCAAAAGAATGTAAAAAATGTCCTTAGCATATAATTTAATTAAGGAATACTCCAAATAAATGTACACGAAGCAGGGCCAAAATCTATCATGTCAGACAAGGAGAAGACATCAGAATGTACATCAGTGATGCTTATAAACTCCTGAAAGTAGATAGCCTCTCTTTTTTTAATTTGGAATGAACTTAATATGTTTTCCTCACTACCAAAAACCAAGGGTAAACAATAGTATGAGCAGAGAGAGAAGCAGGTAATATGTCAGCTCTTGCAGCATGTACATCACCTAGTGGACATGCTTTGCATACTAAAGGGTGGGGATCTATCCTGCTACTGCACATTTTCTGCTCCCGTTCTCAAGTGCTAGTCCCAGCGCATGTTTCCCCCACATGCGAAGCTGCAAAGCACATCCAGCAACTCCCCAGTCACCTGCCCCAGCCCTGTCGCTGAGCCCTGGAGCAGGGCCAGCACTTCTGCAACATGGGACTTTGTGTGTCTTTGCTGCTTTTCCGTGCAGGATTTGAGGAAGGATTTAGCCTGTGCTCCAGCTAAACTGGGAACGATTTTCTGAAGAAATTACATGCAACATTAGAGTGAATCCTGCCACAGTCTCCAGCCCGCTGCGGTCTGGACTGCATGACCTACAAAAGGTGCACGACAGACTCAAACGATAACAAAGCCTGGCCCACGCTAACATGTAAAATATACTTGTAAATTAGAGGGAAAATTGGAAAAACACGGTTAAGGGAAAGGTTCATACGCTAAAGCTATCAAGGATCCAGTTTAGCATCCTATCTGACCATTTCGTTTTATATGAACATTCACTGTGCCCCTCCATCCAAAGGAGTGCTTGTCAGACGAGTGCTGGAGCAACTACACACAGCCCCACTCCAGACGCCAAGGCCCAATCCAGCTCCGATGGAAGCGAATAGTGAGATTCTTGCGTGCTTCACGGAGGGTGAAACTGAGCCTTTCAGAAGTGGAAGGCGCTTTAATAGAAAGACATCGCTCAAAAAACATGTACGGACTTAAAAGTCTGCATAGTTTGAGTGGAAAAGTGTTTGCAGAGATTGAGCTCTGGATGGGAACATGTGACAACGTGTAACACTCTGAGCTGCGAGGCAGTGACAATTAGAAGGGATATACTTGTCTCTATTTTTAAACAGCAATGAGGTGAGTTGATATATAAGTTCTCTTCCAAGAATTTCAGTGCAGATGACTGCCCATAATATAATTATTCACAGTAAAGAGTAAGCCATGTTTCAGCTCTGAACATTTGATCGGTCTCTGTACAATCAAAATATAGTCAGATTTGGACAGCCTAGCAGGATATTTCTGACTTCCATGTGCAACTATACTTTTACCAGCCTTTCTCTCACACAATGTCACACAGTGATACACAGTGTAAATCCTTCATATGTCAAATCAGACATGGCATCTACAGTCTGCAGAAAAAATCTGCAGGGTGTAAAGTTACCAAGTATTTGTGAGGTCTACTGTGAGGCTGCATTTTTTTTTTTTCTTCCTGAAACATGAATTGATCTATCAAAGAATATGTTTATTTTTCTTTTTCACTGAAACATATCTACTTTCTCCAGGAAACAAATAGAGAAAAGAAAGAGGTAGGTAACAGAAGTTTGCAATAAGCCAGGCTTCAATCATCAGCTTTGCAATATAATGATAGTACTTGATAGTTACAATCTTTTCTTATTTAGGAATCATATCAATTTATTTTCCTAGCATGTCTGAGAAAAATGTAGTTGCCATGAGGTGGTCAGTATTTACTACTCTCTGCTCTGCTTCATTATCTGGGTAGGCTTTGTCCTTACTGGGAGCGGTGGGAAATGCTGTGCGATACGAGCCAGGGCTGGGGCTTTAATAGGTGATTTCTGTCTTTTTCTCATTATGGAAAGAGAAGACAGAAGTCTGTAAACTTTAATCAATTTGTAGGTGGACATTAAATTGCTAATAGCTCAGACTAGAGTTTCCAGAGTTTCTAAATATAAGCTGATGTTCCTTCCTTATTTTGGAAGATAATACCTAGAAAGTCGACTGATGTTTTAAAGTGAAGGTACATGCTAAAGAGGAAGTGCTGTGGGGTGTCTTTTAAAGCTGTAAACTGAGAATTAGGACTCGGTGTTCAGTCTCTGACACTTCAGGAAAACATGCCATGGGACCACTGACAAATTTCTTATTTATTTTTCAGCTTATACATACAATAATTAAGATTAAAGTATCATGCCTCAAAGATTTTCAGGCTCAAGTAATGTTTCTAGATGTGCCATAGACAAAGGAAGCCTTGTAAAATTTGATATTTGTAGATTATTTTACCATATTTGAAAATACTTAAAAGAAATTTCTCCCATAATTTTGGCCTTGAAATAGACCTCTGTAAAACAGGTAGATTTTAGGTTAGAAATCAGTGTCAGAGTAGTGGCTTCTGACCATTTTTGTAAAGCGAAATCATAGTAGACCAAAACATGTCCTGATTTATGCTCTGTTGAGCTGAATTTAGTCTGAGGTAAATTTGACCCTGTATTACTTTATGCCAACCAGTTCACTAAAGCTCCATGTCCCTAAATTTCTGCAAAAAAGGTCATAAAACAGATTTTAAACATATTTTCAAAATAAACCAAATTTTCAAAGCCAACCACTGAGGCAGATAATATGGCTATAAACATGCTTATAAATATATATATATTAAAAAAATGCCTCCCTCTCATTCTGGTAATGTATGTGTTCTTATGATGAACACACGGAAAGCTACTTTGCATTCAATAGGTTTATTTATGTGCTTAAAATTAGGCATTCGTGAATTCGCAAAATCGGGCCCATAGTGTATGTGTGCGTGCGTGTGTGCGCACATACGCGTGTGTGCACGTACATGTACAGGAATAAAGAATGCAGCTTGATTAGAAGTTCTATTCTATGCTCACTCTTTTACTAACATCTGACATTTGAAAAAATGAAGCTAAATGTCCAGGCAGTTCTGACAGTTCCAATCCACTATCTGCACTTTTTTTTTTTACTCAATATATGAAGTTGGTGTGGGCTTGGGGGTTTTTTGTTGTTTTGGTTTGTGTCGGGTTTTTTGTGTGGAAACGCCTTCTTCATATAGCGTCAACATGATAGCAGGAGTACTGGTTTGCTGTAGGTTGTATGACTGACAATAATATTCTCTGCAAAACGTGGAAGGGAATAACTGATGAATCGGAAAATATATGAACGCGTACTGAAATGATTATGTAACGAAACGCGAAGTCAAACGGTGGCATGCTTCTATTAATTGTAGATGATAGTAATTAATTTTCACTGCAGTTGCGATCGTGTCACTGCTTTCAGAAGAATCCAGAATCCCCTTCCAGGAAAGTGTGAAATTGCATCTGGGTTCTGCAAGCCATGAATGACTATAAATTTCTTTAAAAAAAAAGAGAGGGAGGCCTTCCTCGATACTGTACTTTAGAAAGAGGGGAAAACAAAGTGAAAAAGAAAATGATAATTGTTTTCTCTAAGGCTATTATCTAATGCAAAAGCAAACAGTCTGACTGGAAATCAGCTAACAGAAGGGGATTAGAGAGTGGATCTGAGAGTGGCTTGATTTCTAGCACTGCTGTCTCTTCACACAGTGATGAGACACAGGCAGAGCAGCCAGGAGCTCTCCAGATGGCTAGAGAAAGTGTTTGTCTTGGGTTACTGCAGGGCAGTCTGGACTCTTAAAGCCGGGGAGGCATCATTAGGGAGCAAGTTAGATGTCCACCCAGTAAAAGCGAGCGAGCGAAGAAAGAAAGGGTAGGCAGGCTGCCCGAGAGGGACCGCGCTCGCCTATTGTTAACATATACTTGACCCCCACTAACCTCCTCACGACACAGATGTCTCCTACCTCTATCACCTCCCACTGCTGTAAGCCCTCCCCCCCTGCACCTGGGTAGCGGGGCCGGGCCGGCTGCCGGCAGTGAGCTGCCTGCCTTGCGAGGTGCCTGCTGGCGGGGGAGCCGGGCGGAGCGGCGCGGAGCGGCGCAGCCTCAG
>VZZY01005048.1:0-10076 GCA_013400335.1 Eurystomus gularis
AAATATTTTTTTTTCTAGAATCTTTATTTTCTTTAGTTTCAGCTGAAGATTTCTGAGCAGCTTCTAATGGCATAGATTTCTCAAAAGAATAGAATTTTAATGTTAAGCTGCCATTCAGCCTACTAAAAAAAAAAACCCTCTTTGCTAGCAGATTATAAACCAGTCTCTGTGTGATGAGCCACTTGGTAGCAACGAGGGGTAGTTTGGTAGCACCCTCAGCAATTTTGCCAACTATACCAAGCTGTGTGACATGGTCAGACGGACAGGATGCCATCCAGAGGAACCTTAACAGGCTTTAGAGGTAGGCCTGTGTGAACCTTCTGAAGTCCAACAAGGCCAAGTACAAGGTCCTGCACCTGATAAAAAAATACAGGCTGAATGGAGAATGGATTGAGAACAGCCCTGAAGAGAAGTACTTGGAGGTGCTGGTTGACAAGAAGCTCAGTGTGACCTGGCAATGTGCATTTGCGGCCCAGAAAGCCAACTGTATCCTGGGCTGCATCAAAAGAAATGTGACCAGCAGGTCAAGGGATGATTGCTCCCCTTTACTCTGCTCTCATGAGATCTCACCTGGAGTACTATGTTCAGCTCTGGAGACCCCAGCATAAGAAGGAGATGGACCTGTTGGAGCAGGTCCAAAGGAGGGCCTCATAGATGATCAGAGGGATGGAACACCTCCTCTGTGGATATAGGCTGAGAGTTGGGTTTGTTCAGCCTTGAGAATATAAGGCTCCAGGGAGACCTTAGTGCAGCCTTCTAGTATCTGAAGGGGGCCTACAAGAAAGCTGGGGAGGGACGTTTTACAGGGGCTCATAGTGATAGGACAAGGGGTAATGGCTTTAAACTGAAAGAATGTAGCTTTAAATTATATATATGGAAGAAGTTCTTCACTGTGAGGGTGATGAGGTGCTGGACCAGGTTACCCAGAGAGGTTGTGAATGCCCCTCCCTGCAGGCAGGTTCAAGGCCAGGTTGGATGGGGCCTTGAGCAACCTGTTCTAGTGGGAGGTGTACCTGCTTATGGCAGGGGGGTTGGAACTAGGTGATCTTTAAGGTCCCTTCCAATCCAAACCATTCTATGATTCTATGAAATTGCATCCAGCTAGAAATAGAAGTCTATAAGCCTCAAGTTATTTCAACATTAACTAGCGATTAGAGTGGTTGTAGCATCTCTGAACTGTGAAATTAACCTTCTGCCTAGGAAAAGCCTCCTGTAATATTAGACTTTTCAACTGAAAACACAGAGTTAAAAATACAGAAAAATTTATACTCAAGGTGTATTAAACACAGATTCTTCCTTATTATTAAAAGGAAGTATGTGAATTAATTTATGAAAAAAAATACCAAGAAACAATAACTTATGTTGGTGAGTAAATATTATAAGCACCTGTAACGTACGAAAATTAAGTTCAGATGCTCAGGGAAATAGGAACTACTTGTCCTGATGGGAAACAAACCAACCAACATCTCAGAGACCTGGAATGTAAGAGGAGCAAACTAACAACTGCTCATCACAAAAGGTATTTCCACTTGCATTTGTATGGCATACTAGGGTTTTGATGCTAGTATGGTCTGAGAACAAGCAATTTCTACTCATATGCTATTAGAAAGCATGTAAATATGCAAACACCACTGTATTAAGTAAAACATGCTAATTCCATATAATGACTGTGGTGTGGACGACTTAGTAGACCTGCTTTTACACACGTTTCTGTTCTTCTCCTATATTGCACTATGATACATGGATAAATTATATCTATTTACTGTCTAAGTAACACTGGAATGACAATAATATCATATTAAGGTTCATGTAATCTATAACTATAAGTCATCTGTGAGCAGAACAAATCATCTTGCATCCCAGGATTTTTTATCTGCTTCAGTATAACAAAATAGTTTTGAAATTAACAGTCTCCAACCAAATAATTCACACAAGTTGCCTGGCTTTGCACGGTTTTGTGTAACATCATATTGTATCAGCCTGATGAAATGTATTGACGCAGAACATATTAGAGCTGTAAAGAAACCTTTCTCATGTGTCCAACAGACTCAATTCAATGTAAACTTTTCAAAGCACAATGAATGGAAGTGGAGAAAATGTCAAATTCTCTGCGGTGTTGTAAACTAAGAAAGATCATGGATGGCTGACCACACAAATTGTTCTTCTGGCGAATCATAAGTTATAAACTATTTGCAATATACATCTAACTAGGTTCTGTAAAAAGACTGATTTAAATATACACATAAATGCTTTTGCAAAGTATAAAAGCTCCTTTTTCTAGTGCTGTTTTCTCTTTGTCTTAACGCACAAAGTAGTATCACTATCTCTTAAAACATCCTAACATTTTGACATCATCATTGTTCAGAAATTACATGTTTGGTAAATAATTTAGGCATGGTATCAAATTCTATTTAGAAAAAAGGCTTCATGTTAGCACTAAAAGGGGAAGAGCAGAATGGTCAGAAGGGTCTCCAGCTAGCAATTTCTTATAGCTAGTAATAAAAAAAGACCAGAGCTTATCTGTAAAGTTGGTAATATTATAGGACTAACAAAATTCACCATCCATTTCAGAAACAGTAAAGCTCCATTGTATCATATCTCGAACCTCACTCATCTCTGCCGGAATCTTCTGCCAAGGATCTGGGTATGTGTCTGCCAGAGTGGGTTAGTGATAAAGAAGAGCAGCCTTATTTCTTTCCTTCAAGACTCAGGCAAAGTCTCCTTTTCTGTGGTGACAGTATTTTAAAAATAGTTGCTGAATTAATGGCATTTTTAAAATGAACAAATTGCTAATTAGTCTAAACCATATGGTAGGTTGTCCTTGTGACAAAAAAATTAAAATAATTTAATAAACATAAACCACTTATTACAAAAACTCAGATGAAAGCAGGAGTGCAAACTTATTTGCTTGATTAACATTTTATAATAGAAAAGTTATCATTAGTCATATCATAAAATGTAGTTAAAATGCAGAAAATTATTTTTTGTTCATTACCCTTAATGTTCCTCTTGCAGTGAGTGTTCTTTGTTACTATATAATAACTTTAATAAAATAAAGGAATAATTGTTATTAAAGATAATATTTCACTGAGAGAGGTACCAAGATAATTATCTCTACTATGTTGCTAAAACATATACAAGCTATGGTAGTTGAACAGCAACATATTAACATATTAATACTGCAGCTTTAATTACAAGAAATCTGGATTAAACACTTACAGAAACTTCCCATTCATGGCTGAAATACTAGCGTGGCCACAGCCATAGAAAGTGCACATACAGCACAAGACAACTTGGTAAACTGTTCTCAGAACCAATTTGATCAATGACATTATGCTGAACATTTGTGTTTCAATAAAGTTTCACAGAATCAGACTTGTTCATACTCTGAGCAACTGCAGTACAATTGCAATCTAAACTAAAAATGCACGCAAAGCAGAAGCAACAAAATTTACATTTCCAAAGCTATTCTGTGAAGCAGCAGTAAGGAAGATAGAACAAGTAAAAGTGATCCACTTTCCTGTTGTTCTTGTCAGAACACGATTTGCAATTTAATGTTTGCAAGAGTATTCTTGCACTGGTGTTCTGCATACACAGCTCAGTCTTGTTAGAGATTGACACCATTTATGGCAGCAAATTCTGAGAATATAATATGCCACAGGTTGTTCTTCAATTAATGCATCACATTAAAGTAAGACTGCATGAAGCAAACAAGATGTGGAGCATGTTGAGAAGGCAGAAATAAGGAAAAATATAAATCTGTTGACATTTTCAGAATTAACGGCATTGCCAGGATTAGGTATCGTGAGATTTCACAGCCTTAGAGTAAGCCTTAAAGGCCACTGGAGAAAATCTGAAGAAGTCCTGAATTCATGAACCCTAATGAAAGAACCCAACAGTATCTGGAATGCCTAGATAAAAGAGTGAAAGATTTATTTCATTAAAAACAACAACAAAAAGCCCAATAACAGAGGTAGAGGTTGGGGGAACTGTGAAATCTGCTAATGTGGTTCTTGGTTTTCTGTTTTATATCCCTGAGAAATACAAAGAACAATCATGGCAGACCCAAGAAGGGGAGTATGAAGCAGTTGTTCCTCTTTACGCACAGCACATTACAACCCCTCAAAGCAAAGGGGAAGCACAGAAGAAATAAAGACATGCAAAGGTTCCACACTATCTTCTCTATGCCTATATACTTTTAATAAAAATTATGTCTAGGTCAGGCTTCAACTAAGCATGTGCTTTCTCCTGTCCATTTTCCATCCACAGAAGTTCTACAGAAATGCCAATCCACAGACAATTTAAGCATGTCTGACTGTGCATTAAAGCAAACCACCAAGATGTGTTGGTAGGGCAGATACTAGTCTTAAAGGCAACCTTGGACCATGTAAAGCAGAGCAGACAATTGCTCTGGCCTAAAGTTACAGTCTAAATCCTAATGTTCTTCAGTACCAACTGAATTGATGTAGCTTCAGCTAATGTACACACCAAATATATACACCATGTATTACATGCTACAAAATAATGCTTCATTTCCAAAATTTGCAGAGAGAAAGATTAATGCATTTTAAAAGCAACAGCTTTTCTTGTAGAATTGTAGATGATTCATGTGAATTCCATAAAATTGCTGCCTAGTGTAAAAAGACCTGCATGTAGCAGGCTGCAGGAAGCTCCCAAGGGAAATAAATAAGCACCCTAGAGTCAGGCCTATATGCCCTGATTACTACTGCGGTTGTAAAAAAAACCAAAGTAGTAGTTTTTATTTTTATCTTATCTTCAAATTCAAGAATTCTCATTTCACAAAATCATTGCTTTTTAGTCGGATTATAAAAGTTTTCTATTGTCTTTTTATTTCCAACGTAAAATCTTGTCCAAGAGGAATCTTAAGGATTCCACAGGCCCAATAAAGCAGTAGGCAAAGGCCAAATACAGTCTTTCCTTCATTTTACAGAGAAGGGCCTGTTTTCCAAATTTTGTCTCTTTTAAAATGGAAAAACAAAATAAAGTCTCCATGCTGACTTTAAGTTCTTCCATAGGCTGTTACCCTTCAATATATACTGGTTTCCTCAGGAAAATTGCCCTAAAACAACTGGCCACAGCTCTGAGCTGAATTGGGGCTGGGCAGAGGAATCAAGGAACATGCAGAGAAGCTTACTCTGGGTAAACTTCTTAAGGAGCTCACTCTTACAGAAATACAACATAACTATAGCTTCTTTGATACAATGACTTCATACTTTGTTCTTTGATGACAGACCAAACACATGTTAAATTTGTAAGCAGTTTCATAGCACGACAGAAAAGCGTTCTACCAATTATGGCTGTGCAGTGTTGCAGATTTTATAGTGCTTTAATCATTAAACACTTAACGTACTTAACCACATGGTTTAAACAGTGTAAGATGTATGTACTTTTGCACTGAAACATGTACCACTACAATCAAAACAGCTTATATACTGAAGATTGTATAAGCCAATTTATGTAGTCAAATCCAGGTTACAGTTCCCCTTAGCTAAGTTTGAGGAGCTATGAATGCTACACAAATGATGGCTAATACAAAAGTAGATTACTGCTATTTGTGCATATTTTGCATTAAACTTTAAATGCTCAGACATTCAGTGTAGAATTACTTTCCTATATACAGACAGCATAAGACATAACTTTCTTCCAGCCTACCATGAAAGAAATGAAATAACACAGGACAGTTGATAAGGTGCTGTTCATTAGCTTATGAGCTGTATGAGATAAGTATATTAATCATATTGAACGTATTTATTTATTTTACAATTATCTAAGGACACTCCAGATTTGAGTAGACAAACCAGGAGGCGAGAGACCTCCAAGATTAAATATTTTAGCATCCCAAATTATCAGTGGAAATTCTCAGGGACAGTATTAACGGCTATTCTATTATCTTCCCCCTCATGTGAACTCCTAAAACTCCAGGTACCCTCACAATTACTGAAAAGTATTATATTTCCTTACAATGGAGTGTTACTTCTTTTTTTTTCTCAAAAAAACCAAGTACAGATGGATCTTAGCTGCACAACTCCCACCGACATTAATGGGAGTAATTTGCCTAAAACCACTGTTCGTTGTTGTTTTTTTTTTTAAATTTCAGAGATGGTTTTTAAGTGTAATTTTCTAAAGTGTAATTTTCTAAAAACCACATAATGTGCATTGCATTTTATTATTCAGTCTGTCTGAGGCTCATTCAGATCTTATCTTTCCTCTTTGCAAATTTTTTCTAGATAAAAGAAAATCTGCAGAAAGAATGACAATTAGAGTATAGACACAAGAGCGTCAACATCAATTACCTTCTTACAATCCAGGAATGCAAGTAAGATTTAGTCTGTGTTAGGACATAATTATGGGCAAAATTGTAGTATATCTACCAGTATTGATTAAAACCAATAGGCTGAGAAATTTCTAGGAATGGTATTTTCATCTTACAAAGGAAGAGAGAAGGTCATGATAGGAATATTAATCAATTGTACATGCCCTTTTGTAAAGTGTTCAACAATATATTTGAGGAATACATTCATTTTAACCAGAGAATTGATGGAAGGTTATTCTATATTACCCACTGTGTGACATTTAGGAAACTAGAAAGTAAAATTAAGATGATTTCTTTTTCTATTGAATCTTAGAAAATCCAAGATTAGCTCACTATTTTACCGTTGAATTTCAACTAACTTTTCAAAATGAATCATGAAGTAAAGGTGGATGCAGTACAGATATACCAACAACAGGTTACAGTCTCCCTGCTGTGAAGTAGGTAGTATATTTTAAAGCTTGTAGTTATTTTCTCTTGGGGTTCATACTGGAAGCAAGTAGCCTTAAAAAAAAACAAAAAGCGTGCAGAGAGCTGAAATAATTCAGTAAACATCCTAAGTTCTAATCTATTGACAATATTGTGGTTCTATTTATATATATACATAAAGGAGCTATAATTAAAAAGACATTTATTTTTCTTCTCTGCCCTACACTGATGCCAGTAGACAGCCAAAATAGGGTTTGTTTTTAATAATAAACTATGAATATTGTCTTGCAAACATTCTCTTGCACCAAACCAAAGACTTTCATTGCATTCTATCTGTAATAGATAACAGGAGGCAGTCATTTGAAAAAGAAGACATGTGTATCCTAATGATAAACTCTGTTATTTACCACTTGTTAATAATAACCATCAAGGGAAATTATCTGAAGATATTAAGGTACAGAAAATACTTGAAGACTAATTTTTTTGAAAGGCATGTGCTCTAGTTACAGGAGGAATGAAGAAATACAGATATAAATGGGAGTCCTTTATATGGATGTGCTGACTAATGCAACGGCTTCTCAGACCTTTAAAAAAAATAATAATTAAAAACCCCCATAAACTAGCAATTGGAAAGCAATGGGTCTTTCACAATTTTTAGGATCAAAATACGTACTATTTTATCCAGTAGGATTGTTACATCGAGTGATGTAACACCAAATAATGTTAAATACACCAAAGCTGAAGAAATTCTATCAGGATAATGTCATATTAGTTCTGTATTACTTGCACTGATGTATGCGTATAATTCTCAGGTAAGCGCAACAGAAATTGATACAATTTCCATGAACCACTAGAGAATAGAAGATTGTGCTGATGCCTCAGGAGAGTGATAGACCTTATTTCTCCTTAGAAATTTCTCTTGAATTATAGACTGTTTATTCCAGGTTACATACCCCAGAGTCACAGGATATACATTAAATAAATGACTGATAATTTTTGTTTGGTTTGTTTCCATGGGAAGAGGGCGCATAGAAGGAATAAGCCTATTAGATTTTTCTTCTTTCAAATTAATATAGTTACAATGGATTAAGTAGGGGAATTTAATTGTAAAAAGATATTTGATAGAATTAACAATGAACATTAAGCAAATGTTCTTAATATCATGCAATTATAAATATTTATTGCTGTTATACTTAGGTCGTATAAATGTACTGTTCATACATTGCATTGTTCATACATACATGTTTATATGAACAGTGTAAGCGTAGTATAGTTAACAAACTAATTTAAATGAAAACTTAAAAGCACCTAAAAGCTAAGAAGACTCATTAAGTGAAATGATCTCTTGAATCACTTTCAACAGGGTCAAATAGTAACATTTTTTCATTATTAAAATTTGGAAGATCTTTGTTTTGACTGTAATGTTTTAGGCTTTAACCTTCCATGTTCTTAGAATCATTGAAGCATAGTCCTATCAATGCATAAAAATCAAAGGAGACTTAATTGAGACATCTTGTAATTAAGGGGTCCATTTTCTTTGTGTGTCAGGCCCGAGTAGAGCTACCAAAACCTGTAATGTTTTCAATGGCTATCATAATGTTTAGTCTCATTATTGGAAAGGAAAACAAATGTTTTGGTGTTGCTTTTTTTTGCAGGCTATTTTGCTTTGGTTGGTTGGGGTTGGGTTCCTTTGTTGTTGTTGCTGCTGCTGTTTGGGTTTATTTATTTATGCAGAATAAATCTGAAACTGAAAGACGTTGCATTCCCTTTATCTTGGTTGAAGGGATTTGAGCATATTGGTAGATGTGGTTTTCCTGTCTGGTAAGATTTACCATGGAATTAGTTAGCAGAAACAAATGGAATACCCTGAGCAGGACTACTTATATGATCCCACCAGCAAAGAAGAGTAAAAATAAGATAGCATGACAACTATTGTAATCTATGCAAAGTCACTCTACACAGAAATGGAGCCATTTTAAGGAAAGCATAGACTAATTCAGCAACAAAGGTCCACAAGGTAAAAGAACAGAAGTCTATAAGACTTTCTTAGTGATATTTTGTTTTACAAACAATGGAGATAGTCACAGAACTTTCCAATTACAGAACTCTCAGAATGGAAAGGCCGCTGAAGAAAACTAAATCTAATATACCTAAATCTAATATACAGAAACACAGATCCATATTTCTTACCGTGGCTCTTTAGCAAAGCTTTCAAATAAAAAAAAATAAATTCATCAGGAAAATAAACACTAGAGAAATAGCTTACATATTGTGACAGCAAATACTTTCACTGCAAGATAACTGGTCCGTACTGGAACCAGTGTTGTTTAATATCTTCATTAATGATATTGACCATGGCATTGAGTGCACCCTGAGCAAGTTAGCTGATGACACCAAGCTGGGTGTTGCAGTTGATATGCCAGACGGATGGGATGCCATCCAGAGGGACCTGGATAGACTGGAGAGGTGAACCCAGGTGAACCTCATGAGGTACAACAAGGCCAAGTGAAGGGTCCTGCATCTGGGCTGGGGCAACCAGTGTTATCAGTATAGGCTGGGAGAAGACATGCTAGAGAGTAGCCCTATGGAAAAAAGACTTAGGGGTACTAGTGGATGAAAAGCTGGACATGAGTCACCAATGCACAACAGCAGCCCAGATAGTCAATTGAATCCTGGGCTGCATCAAAAGAAATGTGGCCAGCAGATCAAGAGAGGTGATTCTGTCCCTCTGCTCTGCCCTGGTGAGACCTCACCTGGAGTACTGCATCCAGCTCTAGAGCCCCCAACATAAGAAGGATGTGGACCTGTTGCAGCATGTCCAGCGGAGGGCCATGAAAATGATCAGAGGGCTGGAGCACCTCTCCTATGAAGACAGGTTGAGAGAGTTGGGGTTGTTCAACCTGGAGAAGAGAAGGCTCTGGAGAGAAGTTACTGTGGCCTCTAAGTACTTAAAGGGCCACCTATAACAAAGATGTGGACAATCTTCTTAGCAGGGTATGTTGCGATAGGACAAGAGGTAATTTTAGACTAGATTTAGACTAGTTATGAGGAAGAAATTTTTTATAATGAGGATGGTGAAACACTGGCACAGGTTGCCCAGAGAGGTGATTGAAGCCCTGTCCCTGGAAACATTCAAGGTCAGGCTGGATGAGGCTCTGAGNCGTTCAAGGTCAGGCTTGATGGGGCTCTGAGCAACCTGACCTAGTTAGAGATGCTTATTGCAGGGGAAATGGACTAGATGACCTTTAGAGGTCCCTCCCAACCCAATATAATTCTATGATAACAAAAGTCATGGTTGTTGAGCTGGTTCAGCCAT
>VZZY01005050.1:0-12787 GCA_013400335.1 Eurystomus gularis
TGGCCAACCCAGGACAACATCTTACTACAAAGCTTCTTTTACTGCAGAAAACTAGGAAATTCAGGTAAAAATATAAAAAATATTCGAAAAAATTGGCATAACTTTTTATGCCAATAATTGAAAATTAAGAATGCAAAGTGCTTTTAAAAAGTAAATTCATACTTAAACAGAACTAGTCTCTTCTCGTGATCTAAGAGCTGTAAAACATTTATAGGCTTCAGGAAGTAATTTGTCAAGAAGATACCAGCCCTTCGCACATTACTGCAATGTAGCCACAGAAATTCTACAGGGAAAGTATAGTAATGGACGCTTCTTAACCAATATTTATGAGAGGCCTTGTTTTGGAACAGGTCTTAATTTGCAGCTGTTCTTGAGGGAAACATTCTCCTATGTTTCTTGAAAATTTGCCCTTCCCCATTTGCTTTTTGACAGGATGCATTAAAAGCCTTGTAAAAAGGTGTGGAAAACATACTTTTATACTTTTACAAAACCTGATAAATTATTAATGGGATGAACAGTAGAAGCATGATAAAATAAATATATTCTGTCCTTCTGACTTACTAATAACCTTTATTATCTCTATAACATACTGAAATACTGACTTGTTTCAGTATTAAAACTCTCAAAAGTTTCAAGGATCCATAAGAAAGCCTCTACCTGTGAAACCTTTTTCTCACTATTAAGCATGAAACTACTTTTTCTCTTCAAAAAATAGTTCTTGAGCCTTGAGTAGACACAAGATTGTCTACAGAGCCATGTGATTACATAGCACTTCACCAAGAAAATAGTTACAAACATCATCCTGTATTCCCACTGCAACAAATGCATTTGTACTTGCTGTATTAAAAGAAATGCTCTCTTTAATAGGTCTTTTCCCAGTTCAGCTATGTAAATCCCCATTCACTGAAATGGCCAGGTGTTTTAATTTTCAGATGGTCCTGCTATACACACTGATTTCCACCTTGCTATATTTTCTCATACATAATGAATTAAACTGCCTTTTGTTGAGGGAAGGTTCTTTTACATGCAGTGCAGAACTAGAGAAAAGTAGAATTCAATCTCATTGCTTGAATTTTAAGTACCTTTGAAGCAATTACAAGTACAAAATGCTTTGGAAAGGAAAGAAACATTTCAGAGGACAGTCATATCTGCTGAAACATTTTCTGAATAACCATGACTATCCTAAAGGTCAGCCTTTCTGGAAATTGTGCTTTTATCATAGTTTGTTGTTTATTTAACATCTCATCTTTTGGATATATTCAAGACTGATGTATGGAGAATTTGGTAAGCTGCTGAGGGATGGGGCAAGAAACTAAGAATTGCTGAGAATAGATATAGGAAGCTAAGAGAAAGAAACAAAATGGAGAAAAAGTGCAACAGGAGTAATAAACAATAAACCTAACTGTAATTCTTTCACATGCCAGTGGTACAGACAAGCAGCTGGTATGAGTTGTCATGGCATCCATTCTAGTAGTTTAAAAACACAGTGTCAGAATCATTCTTGCTGACCTTCCACTAATAGTGGTAAAAAGTTAAACAAGAAAGATATTGTATAAAGAGTTCAATAAACATAATTCCAAATTCTGAAATATTCTGTCAGAAAACACACTGGAGAATGGCTGAAGTGGAGAACACACTGAATAAAATGAAATTTCCACCTGCAGAGATATTCCTCAGAATATTGTATTGTGCATAACCTGTGAAAATTGAAATAAGCTACCTGCAAGTATTTTCAATTCCACTCCAGATTTCATAATAGTTTTCATGCTTCAAGACATTATGTTTTCTTTGAAAATAATGTATTCAAAGTAGTTTGCCCAGGGTAGAGTGTGTACATTACACGACATTATCATCTGATAACAGAGAAATGATGCTTTATTTCTTGCTTTCTCTTCCAAGTATTTATGGTTATCTACCGAATTACAAAGCTGGAATGACACCCAGTGTTAAATCCCCTGCTATCATTATGATACTCAGTTCTGTAAGAAAGAAAATATGAACGACAAGACACAGATTGAGTGAAAGTCTATGAAGTGAAGCCTCAGTTCCAAAATTTCAAGGGAGATAGTGTTTTTCAGTGCCTTCACTGTTCAAGTTACAACACATGTCTGAATTCATCTATGTATTCAGTATCCTAGGTCAGGGCATAATGTTGTGCATAATATACCCCATAATAACTATCATATGCTATGACTTTTGTGTGCAAAGATTACAAAACTTAAAAATCTAAGCTTAGAAGTTACTGATTCGTTAGAGATAGCAATAAGCAACATAAAGAAGTATAATAATATTAAAGGGAGCTTTACTTTTTTCATTCTTTTCCTTTTTGCAAAAAATGATGAAGCAACTGTGCTAAAACCTGCAGGAAGATAATGTACTTTATGCCTTATTCTCTTCATACGTGTTACCACACACATGTACAAATACATACATATAGATAGATAGATAGATAGATAATGTACATGCTGGTAACACCTGAAATTTTTTTAAGTTAAAGTTTAATTTTAAAGCCCATTGTGTGGTCCATTTTTTTTACTTTAAAATCCCAGTCATAAGGAACAACTAGCCTTTTCTTTCAGTGGAAGAAGGTCACTATGGACCTTTCCAGAGATGTATCTTGTGCATGTGCTGAAAAAATGAGTGAATAGTAAGGTCAAAAAAAGTATCAATGAATGAGTTATTCAGAGTAACAAGAATAAGAAATAAATGTGAAAAACTGCAGGAAGACCTTACAAGGTGTACAAGTGAAAGTACAGAAGTAAATGAAATCCAAAATATATGTACAATGATGCACATAGTTTAAATAAAGAATCTTAACTTCACATTTAATGTGCTGTGAGCTAACCACTACCAGTTAGGACACTTGGAGCGGTTAATAGTTGATTCTATGAAAATTCCAACTTGATACTCAATAGCAATTCATAAAGCAAAACAGGTGTCAAGCTTTGGTAGTGGATTGAGCTTGTCTGGCTTCTAGATGCCCACCCAGCTGCTTTCTCACTCCTCAACACGATGAGGGATTATGGGGAAATCAGATGGAAAAGCTTGCGAATTGAAATAAAGACAGGGAGATCACTTTTCAGTTATTGTCATGGGCAAAACACACTAAACACCTTTTCAGGGGAAAAGATGTGGATATGTTGTTTTCCATTTATTCAGTTCTCATCTCAGTATCAGTGAAGAAATGGGGACTAAAGTTGCTCTCATTGGGTATGACAGAGCTGCTGAAAACAATCTGAGGCCCCTGTAATTCCTCTGAGAAGTAATAATTGAGAAGTAAGCAGCAACGAAAGAATAATTAGCACAGATACAAATACTGCAGACACTCATAAATGCAGCCAAATTGCAGCATTAGAGGTTGCACCATCAAGATCTACCCTCTGCAGAAAGACTTTAGCTAAAAAAATAAGTTATTTGATGAGTAACTTCTGGTTGTGCAATTGTGACTACAATGCACAAAAGAGACTGGAAACCCAGCAACAAGGCCTATGGGAGAAAATAATAATAATAATAATAATCGATCTCCTCACACTCATAAATTTGCTTCATGCTGCTCATTTGTGGGGCTTTGATTTATTCTCTACGGGAGATCAATAGCAGCCTGACCTTTTTCCTGAGCAAAGCCACATTCTAATTTTATAGCCTTCCCAAGCTTCTCAGTCAGTGACTAATTTTAGCTGGATTTAATCCTGATACCACCAAGATGTTCAAATCCATCTCTAATTTTCTGCTTGAATCTACAGAGCTAGTTTGGTTTTTTTTTCTAATCTTAATATCATAAGGTAGGTGGAAAGTGTCAGTTACATTTTGATGACGCAGCCACTTGTTTTATGTCACAGCCTCTATATTATTTAAACCTATCATCTTTTTTTTTTCTTAGTGTGAGTATAGATCAGTAACTTACATCATATTAGTCAAGCTTGACTTATTCTTTGTAGTATTTTGCTGGTGAAAATTATTACAAATGTTACTTAAAATCTCCTTTTTAAACATACACACATCAGTGAATTCTACAATCCAGTGTCTGATACTTAACTAATCAAGATTAATGGATTCATTTACCAGAGGGTTACAGTGTTATTAAAATGCAAATGGTTGGTTTCTGTTAATTGTTTAATATCACATACAATTAATCTGGGGACTTGTACACTTTCTTGTGGTTTTGGTACAGTTCACCTCAGAAGTTTGGGGAACAGAAGCAAAATCTGGGTTTTTTTTTCCCAGAGTAGTTACATGAATAGTAGTATTGAAAAGGTAGCAATTGTGAGATGGAAATGAATTGGAAAATTGGGGGGTTTGGAACCAGTAGATGCAGGAATACAGAAGAGATGGAAAGAAAAATTATTAGGTAGAATTGCTAAACTAAGAACTTTTAGAAATGGAAGGCAGGGGGGACAGAATTACAAGTCTGGTCAGAAACTTCTATTTAATACCAGCTAGGTATTAAAATATTTGTTCTCAGTTTGCAAAAAGAAGTTTAACATGTTGACCTTTTGCCTGCACTTCTTGCAGAGTCTGGCTATAACTTCAGAAGACTACGTCCCAGGTACATCAGCTAAGTTGCTGCACTCTAACAGATTAACTAAGGGCACTGATACAGAAAAAGGGAAAGCTGTTGTTCCAGAAAGCTTGGCTGGACTTCTGTGGTTCCTGCCCCTCCAGTGGTTGCCAAATTGCTAGAGTTTACGTAGTCCAAACAACTGTGTTCTGCTACCACTTTGGGCACTGATAACCCCAAAAATTCCATTTTATTTATTATTCTGGATTATTTATTATGCTGGGCTAAGGGAAGGAATGCTATCCAGAGGGACCTGGACAAGCTTGAGAAGTAGGCCCTTTTGAACCTCATGAGGTTCAACAAGACCAAGTGCAAGGTCCTGCACCTGGGTCAGGGCAATCCTTGGTATCAATACAGGCTGGGAAATGAAGTGCTTGAGAGCAGCCCTCCAGAGAAGGACGTGGGAGTACTGGTAGATGAAAAACTGGACATGAGCTAGCAATCTGTGCTCACAGACCAGAAGGCCAACTCTGTCCTGGGCTGCATCAAAAGAAGCATGGCCAGCAGGTCAAGGGAGGTGATTCTGCCTCTCTGCTCCCGTCTGGTGAGACCCTGCCTGGAGTATTCTGTCCAGCTCTGGAGTCCTCAGCACAAGAAGGACAGGGACCTGTTGGAGCAGGTCCAGAGAAGGGACATAAAACTGATCAGTGGGCTGGAACACCTCTCCTATGAAGAAAGGCTTAGAGAGTTGAGGTCGTTCAGCCTAGAGGAAAGAAGCCTCCAGGGAGACCTTATTGCCCTTCCAGTACCCTTCCAGTACTTGAAGGGGGGCTATAACAAAGATGATGGCAACCTTTTTAGCAGGGCCTGTTGTGGCAGAACAAGAGGCAATGGTTTTAATTAAAAGAGGGTAGATTCAGACTAGATATGAGAAAGAAACTTTCTACAATGAGGTAAAACTCTGAAACAGGGTTCCCAGAGAGGTGGCAGAAGCCCCAGCTCTGGAAACATTCAAGGTGAATTTGGACGATGCTCGAACAATCTGACCTAATTAAAGATGTCCCAGCCTATAGCAGGAGAGCTGGACTAGATGACATTTAAAGGTTCCTTGCTACCCAAACTATTCTATAAGTCTTTGATTCTATAAACTTTTGATGACTCAGCACACGGACTGTGCCTGTAACAGACATGTGAGCCTCTGAAGGCAAAATGAGGAAATCATTTAAGAAACACTATTAATACTAAGAAAAGACACTCCTGCATCTAAATCATATACCTGAAGTAGGTAGCTATGCCACAGTTTTTTCTTAAAATTTAAGAACATTCTAGCAAGTTTCTTTGCTCCTTATAAACATGAAGAGGGCCAAAGTAATTTTTCTACCTCCATTTATTTTTGTATTATTGTAGAAGAAGAATATGTGATTTAGACATGTCAGTGAACCTGGCAACTGTGTTTTGTTCCTAAAGCTGCTCTATCTGCTCTATCTAACTGCTGAATCTAGCAGACACCCAAAATAAATCTATTCTAGTTCCTAGAAGAGGAGTTCCCAGAATTGTATCCCAGAGGATAATGGAGAATGCTAGACACCTATAAAAGGCTGTCATAACAGCCAGCATACTTTGGACAGTCCTACAGTCAGCTGGAAGCAATACATAACCTGTGGGAAGCCAGACGGAGTTTGTTAATAGGAAATATACTGAGATCATTTATATTGAAACTTACCTTCTATTTTCACCCACAGACAAAGAGACCTAAATTCTAGTCCCTGATCACAGATGCTTATACTCATTACAAAACATGTAAGTAATACCCAGTGTGGACTCATAATTTTGGATTTATCCTGCAGTAAATGATAAGGTAGATAGCTGTGCTCTGCCCTGCAGGTTTTTTCCCAGACTAATTAGCCTTCAGTTTTTTTTTCGCATTGTAAAGCAGCTTTTCCTAGAGAAGTGGCATGTCCATAAAGAGAACAGATTCTGGGCAGGGCATACCTGAATACCGTGTACCTGAATTTCTTTATACCAAAGGAAAATAAAATAAAGGAGACATCTTCTCCTACTCATCTAAAGAAAGCAGCAACTACCACTCCCAGACTATTGAATTGCATTCATTTATCCATAGGGAATTAGCAAGAAAAATTCCTAGCTTCAAGGCCTTCATTATGAATGTGTACCCACCCTACATAAAATGGATGTATTCTGTACTAGCACTGTTTCTTGCAAGACTGCAGCTGATGAGAATGTGTAATCCTTTTAAATTTGAAATTTCTTTGAAGCAAATTCCAAATCTGCACAATGTAGTTTATCTACAGACAAGAAAATTTAAAATTTCATCACCTTCACAGAATATGATCATTTATGTTTGGTCCCTCTCATCTTTAAAACTCTGCATAATATTAGCTTTGTTTACTAATTCTTTCACATATTTATGTATTTGTTTAGTATAATCTCCTAAATATGATTATGCTAATTCATTATCTATTTACAGTCTTAACAAAATAGCCTTTTGTTTTTTCCTGGAAATCGTATTTCATTTGACAGGTATTTTGTACAGACAAATAATCCTTTTATCTTGACTTTTGGTGTATTTTTTATTTAGCTTTTATTTCAGAGAGGAGCATGTGGATTAAAAATGTTTTTCTCCTTTGTATGCATTTCACTTCTTGAAACTCCAGACAACCAGGTAAAGCAGCTTCACTCACCTGTTTAATTACACGTCTTGTTTTTTTCTGCATAGCAGTTTTATCAACAAAAGCCAATTACGAATCTCAAGTTTGACTGTCAGGCAAATATTAAGAATTATGAAACAGTGCTACAGAAAGACTGTCTTCTCGTGACTTTCTGATTCTCTTTCTGTGGTTTAAGTACCTTTCTCCCCCTTCAAATGATGATGTTATTGTTTCAAATGAAGCGAATTCAACATTAAAATATCTAAGAAATATATTTATTATCCTCTGTGAGTTAATTTAAACGCAAAGTGGCAGTTTTGTTATAGCCTTCACTAAGAATTTCTATTGGAAAACTTTTTGAAAACAAAGCTGTGTAAATCCAGATTTAAGATACCTGCACCCCAAAATATAATGGCAGTAAAGGGTACCTTTCAAATGTGCTCCTTTCTGCTTATAGCTGTTAAACTAACAATGTCAAATGGAAATAAGCCAACAAAATACCCCACCTGTGTTAAATTATTATAAATGGTGACTATACATATATACACCTATTTCTCCTTGAATATATCCTATCTACTAATCTAGGTAGTTGTAATGTTGAATGGGTTTGTGCTCCTACCCCAAAAAATTCCTTAAACCCCCCACAATACAGTTCAAATTTATCTTTAAACACCAACCCATCTACTGCATATGACAGGTACATACTGTACAGTGATTGATACTTCCACTAAACCTTTGTGTATGGTGTTAAAGAGCAGTGACTAACAACTAGATCATTCCTATTTAGCCACAATTCTAGTCCTTCACATCTCCTTTATTTAAATCATTGTATCTGCAGCAGAAATAATCTGGTATATCTTACTAATTGATTAAAGCTAATATTATTTTCTTGTCACAGCTGTTCTACTGCTTTGTCAATTTTCCAACATTTTTGTTTCAAAGTTTCTTTGATCTAGCTCCTTCTTCATGTGACATCAAAAAGAAAGGGACAAAGTGTCTCAAAGATCAAAGGAACAGGTGAACACAGAAAACTGGAAAAGGAGAATATTTTCACTCAAGACCTCACCACTAATCTTTGTAAACTGAATGTTTGGGATACAGCAAGTTCAGTAAGTCAGAGGATTGCCTTAGAAATAGAAGATAAGGAGATCACATGATTGGGGTTCACAATTTCATATATTGATCTGAGCCACCAAAAGAAATAACTAAATGTATGTAGAATGCGCGTCTAAAGGAATTCATTTTAGCTGTCATAGCTGTCTACTTCCCTTTAAAAGTGCTATCAAAGGAAGAGAAATGGGAAAAAATATTTGATCATACAAAAAATTATTTCTATCCTCCTAATCTCTTTATGTCATAACAAACACAGAAAGAAAAATTTGTACACCGGCATATCACTCAGAGAGGGAGATTCTAGAGGAAGGGGCCTTTATAAAATTTTGTATCATTAAAATGAAACTCACCCAAGTCTCATAGTGATAGTAAACTGAAATGTAAAGAAAATATGTAATGCTAATAAACTAAGCTGCACTAGTCAGGATGATATCAGCTAGAACTATTTTTACTTCAGTCCTGCATGCTTGCTTCAACTGTGGTTAGAAAACTTTGATTCTGGGACTTATCCAGAGTTTTATTCTTTGAGTATAAGTCATCAGGGAAAATAATGGGTTCATGTCTTTCCCTAGACAAGAATTCTTACTGGTGTTAGCTTATCTTAGGAAAAGAGCTGTTGTCTAAGACATATACAAGATTTATTGTCATCTTATCTTCTATGTCTTTCAGAAAATATAGCAATTTAAATGGAAATCATAACATTTTGGTCAAACTCATCTTCCTTATGCTTTCTCTGATCCTCAGCTTCTTTCTCTACATGAGTTAGCTGGTTGCCTGTTGTTTTGGTTTTTTTTCTTTCCAAAAAAGTACTATATTCACAGAAATGTAGGAATTAATTCTCTTACATCTTTTATTGTACCATAAGTATCAGATAAAGATTAAAGATAATTGTAAGAGATAGAGGATTAAAAAAAGAAAAGAGATTTGTTTGAGACAGTACATTGACATGAAAATTAATTACAGTTTAAGGAAAGACAATTTAAGCCTAGTCATGAAATAGAATGTTTCAGTTCAATTATGATTTTATTTTACAAAACAGAATGTAGTACTTCAAAGCCTAGATTTGATTTAAATATGTTTGGGGGTTTTACTTTTCTTTGAAACTGATTTTAAATTTGTTTCCTCTGTGCTAACCTGTGGTGAGAATGATAGGAAAACCACAATTTTACATCTCATACTTCCTTAATCCCTCCTCCCCAGTGCTATAGCAGTCACTTTTAAAATAGTTTTGACAGCAAAGGCCCCCGGGGATGGGTTTGGTTCAGATAGTCCCACTTCTCATCTCTCCTTTTATGGCTAAAGGGCATAAGATACACAGAATGGAAGGTACCAATGCAAAACAGATGAGTGGGTGTGAACTGAAAAATGGATGCACACAATAAAAATATCTGTGTGGATTCTTAAATTTTACACCTGCATCAATTTGTATAAGGTGAATACTTACTGCTTGACACAAATGCATTATTGGTAGTTGGATTTTGATGGAGTAGCAAGACTGAGCTTCAGTTAATGTGAAGATTACACAAGGGAACATCAGGATGGAGGGGTCACTCTTGAGCATGTTTAGTTGTGACCAGGTAGTCTATCATCTGCATGTAAAAATTTCACTACCCAGTGTAAGGAAAACAGTGCTTATGTCTTTTTATGTCAAGAATGGAACTTCTGAACATTTCTGCCCATGTGCAACAGTAATTCCTCTCTTTGGTTCTGGTCCCCTATCTCAGTTAATCCTATGTGTGAGTCAGAGGTCAGAAACAGATAGACACACATTGACATTTCATTAGTGGCCAATAAAAGCTAAAAAGCAAAAAAAAAAAGATAACTTAGCTATGTGTCTAGCTTCAGTTCATCTGCACTTCCCTTTTAGTATATCTTCTCCTAAATATGTCACTAACCGCAGTGTTTTCTGCTGGGCAAAGCCAACATCTCCAGTGGAAACAAATATTTTTACTTCAAAATAGATATAAAAAATATCAACAGGGAAAGTTAAAGATGGGACTAAAAAATTATTGGTCCTCACAGTGCAAAATGTTCTCAGCATATATTATAGATGAAGCAGTCAGGGTACCATAGTGCACAGCAATAAATATATTTGTAGTCACACAGGCACTTCATGATACCAGCAGCCTTGTGTTCAGCTTGGAATCAAATCACTTAAAGGTAATGGGTTACCTTTGAATTAATTCAAAGGAGTAATTAACTGAATACTCCCTGAACCCACAAACTCCTTCTGAAAAAGTCATAGACAATTAATGAGAAACAGCACCTTTAGCTGACAGGACTGATGGTTCTCTAGCCTCAGAATTCCTTAAAATAATTCATTGTTGCACCCCAACATAAAAAAACAGACCAAAGTCTTCTTGTGGTAACCCCAAAATATGGCAAACTTGTTTTAATCATGCAGTCTTCCATACAGCAACTAACTAAACAAGGTTTTGAGGCGCTCATGAAGCACATTTTTTCTCCTAAATCGTATTCACAGGCAAACACTGCCTGAGTAAATCTAGTGAAAGTGAATGCAAGGATGAATGCATTAATACATTTCTATTATAAAAAGTGTTTTCAGCTTAGTTTTTAATTGCCCAAAAGGGTAAATCCCATAGTCAAGCCAACACAAAACCGGAATCTACACAAGTCTTGAGACTCTTTATTAACTGGAGTCCATTTCACGACCAGTGAAGCTGGAAGAAGGAGGAAAGGGGAAGTGTTCAGAGTTAAGGTGTTTGTCTTTCCAAGTAACCATGATGGAGCCCTACTTTCCTGGAAAAGGTCAACATCTGCATGCTGATAGAAAGTAGTGAATTAATTTCTTTTGTTTTGGTAGAGTGCACAGCTTTTTCTTTGCCACTTAAGCTGTCTCTATCTCAACCCATGAGTTTTCTTACTTTCACCCTTCCAATTCTCTTCCCCATCTCACTGAGGGAGAATAAGCAAGTGGCTGCGTAGTGCTGAGCTGCCTACCAGGGTTAAACTATAACATCTTAAAGAACTACTTCCTTTAGGTTCAGAAACTTAATTCAACCTAATTTACTCTCTCATAAGAGGAAAAAAAAATCCCATTTTCATTCTGCTCCAAACACTTACTATAACGAGGCTGTTTTCTGCGTATCTGGAAAAGCAATCGTTTTGCAAAGGATAAAAGTCAATAGATACAGTCCTCTCAGACTGTAAGATGTAAGAAATAAAGGTATTTATTTACTAACTTGTTACTGACAGTGTTTCAAAGCAGATTAGTACATAACAGTGCAAAAGTCCTTGGGCATTTTCCTGTCATCCCACAGTTTCCACCTGAGGAACTTTCTGGGTAAGAGGGAGAATTTCTCTATGTCATAGTCCCCTGCAGGCTTCCCTTCTGTGAAGCTGCTTAGGCCTCTTGGGTCATATGCAGCATCCACTGCTCCAACACCTTTTGCCAGAAGAACCATAGTCCTTTGAATTGTTTTGAAGCTGCTTCCAGACATCTTGATTTGATGCCTCCAGTTCTTATAATGAATAATAAAACCCAATTTGCCTTCTGTATGTCACTTTCATTCTTTAAAGACCTCAGCTATAGTTTCCGTGAGGCATTTCTTTTCCAGTTTGAACAATACTTGGCTACTTAGCAATTCCTTGTTCATAAGCTGTTCATAACTTTGATTATCCCTACTGCATTTTTCTTGTCCTATGATATTATTTTTAGGATGGTGGGGGACAGAACAGTATGTTGAATTCAAAATATGGGAACAAAATGGATTTATACAAAAGCATAACAGCTCCATGTCGTCTGAGATTTTCCAAACTAATAACTCCAAATGTATAAGTTGTTATATTCTGACCACTAATGAGCACTGAGATGATATTTTCATGAAGTTATCTGGTGTAACCCCCAGATTTAATTCTGACTGATCATGGAGAGTTTAGAGCATATCATTTCAGACATATAGTTAGCATAGACTGCATTGTATCACATTACTTTTGTCTATATTCAATTCCACATCATTCCATCTAGCCATCCCATAAAATCCTTCTGCAGTTCTTCATGCTAGCCTCTCTCTTTACTGAACAAAACAACTTAGTACTGTTAGAAAACTTTGCCATCTCATTCTTAACCTTATTTTTCATATCATGTCTGAATAGATTAAACAGCATTGCTCCTGAAACAGATAATTTCAATATTATCCTGGTGATCTCCTTCCATTCTAAAAAATGACCATATACTTCTACCTTCTACTTCTTGTCTTTTAATCTGTTATTTATTTATTTATGTGAAATTTGTTTATAACATCTTTAAAAATCTGTGATGATGGGCCTCACTAAAAGACTTGCAAAAATCCAATTAGTCTGTATTAATCAAGCTGTCATATTCTTGTTAATTCATTAGGAGAAAAATTGATGTACAGTTGCTCCTGTCGGACTTACTAGAGTTTAACCCGGCTCAGTATCTACCTCTATGCAATTCAGAATAACCTCCTACCTTGAAATCTGACTATTTAAATATAATCCACTCTGGTTATTGATATTTGTTCCA
>VZZY01005054.1:0-11435 GCA_013400335.1 Eurystomus gularis
GAGGCAGGAAGTGGTCTCCAGCAGGAGGAAGAGAAGTTTGGAGCTTACCCCTCCATGCGGCCAGAAGCCATTTTCTCACCATTCCTCATCCTCCTGTGAATCTGAAGCCATCCAACCTCTGGTTTTGTATTACATTGTATTTATTGTGTTTTCCCCCATCTTTGTACATAGATCTACCTTCCCTTCTTGTTTTCTGTTCCCTGTTAAACAATATATATATATCTTATTACTTTTTGCTAACTTCCAATACAGTGCAAAGTCTCTCTTTTCACTCCTGATCTCCCTTTTTGCCTACCTGTCTGGGGGAAGCTAAGGGATAGGGAGGGGGAGCACACTTTCTGTTCCATGGGGACTTGCCCTGAACCTCTAAACGGACACATCCCCTTAGAAGGAGCTCCACTTCCTGAAGAGGGAGTAAACTGTGAGCGGCAAATAATATCCTCTTAATGTATTACGGGTGAGACACTGCAACACCAAGATATGCTACTGAAGACATTAGAAAGAAAGACAAGATAAAAAGCAGAAATGTAACCTATACATGTTCTCTCCAAGAATAACTCCAGGGCAGAAACTACCTTTTGCATGAGGCGTGAACTACAGCTGCAGGTCCATAATATCTCCACTAGCTTGGATGCAGGAATGAACACCCTAGTCTTCACAGCACCTGCTGAAGATGACTCCATGCACTGTTCATAGCACAAGGGCGCAGACACAGGTGCTTAGTTATGACTGACTTCCTCTCAAGAGCATGCAAGACTCAATACCTATGTCTGCCAAGTGGAGCTGCACACCATGGTGCAGGCTGGGCTGCCTGCCTGCATGCAGTGTGGGGACAGTCCAGCAGCCAGCTGCAAGGCTGTCATGCAGAAAAATGAGCTAAGGAAGTAAATACTATTGCCATTATTTCATGTTTCTAGTTAATTCAAATGGAAAACTTATTGGAAATCAATACAGTGTATTGGAAATAAATCATTCAAGCAACTGGCAAGCTAGGGAAAACAGCACTTTTGGTAACTGCAAAGCTAACTGAGCAGGATGTACTGTAATTGATCACACAGGTAGATTCTATCCTGTTGTCTATAGGCTATCTTTTTACTTCCATTCTGGGGGTGTGGTGAACCAACCCACATATTAAGAATTTTTGCCTTATTAAAACAGCGAGCAAAAGACTATAATTCCCATAAATCATTTTGAGACCTTCTAGAAGCCGTAAGTGTGATAACACAGGACATAAATATAGGAAAGTAAAACAATCGCTCTCTTTCTGGTTGACTACTCAAAGGGAGCACATCGCTCCTGCTGAGTGCGCCCCCCTCCCCCGCCACTGCCGGAGAGGAGTGAGGAGGAGGAGGGAGGAACTGAACTGAGCTGTCAGCGCAGCCCCCTGAAAAAGCCAAGTAGCCAGAGAGGAGGGAGCAGCCACCGCAGAAAACCGCCAGGCAGAACTGCTGACTCCCACCACTCTAGGAATCCGGGGGAGAGAAAGACGCCGCTGCCGCCATCGCTGGCCGTGAGTTGCGCGATTGGTGCCACCGCCTCTGTGAGCCGCTGCCACGAGCCAAAACTGAAAGAATCCAGCAAGAAGCTGTTGTTGGTGCTGCCCCAAGCCAGGAGCACCACGCCGAAACCAAAATAAAAGTTGCGCCAAAGAAACTGCACCGAAAGCTGCACCGCCAGAAAAGCTGCGCTNATCGTTGCCGTTCCACAGGGACCATCGCCAAACGCCAAAAGGGCAGGTGACAACACATGCATGCACACACACCATCCACACATACAGGTCGTATTTTGACATAATTAGGTCCTTATTTGGCCTTATCTCTTTGTGGGTGAGAGGGGAAGTGAATGGGTGGGCGTGGTGTTCTTTAATACTGTAATATTTCCATAGAGTAAGTAAGGTTTTATTTGAATATATTTAGTAATAAACTTGTTAAATACTCATTTGGTCTCTGTATTTGCTTATGAGCCTGGTGGGGAGATATTCTACTTTGCCCTCAATCTCTCGTCCTTTGGGAGGTGGTTCAGACGCCTGCGCACCCGACCACGACAGGGGGTCACAAAAAGCATTGGAAATGCATTGCTATGTATATTTACAATTTTCATTAACTAGATATTGTAAAAAAATAAGGTTATATTATCAAAGATTATGCAGCGTCTATTTCCATTCTCCTTCTTTAATCTCTTTTCTTCCTGCAATAGTTCACATGCAATGCATGTAACTTCTTTATTGCTATGGCTAGTCTGATCTACCCTCACCTAGGCTGTCAAAACTTGCTTATGTCTCCTTAGCAAATGTAAATAAATAAAATTGTGAAATAAAAATTGCTGTGATACACCCTGCTGGCCATGGACATGAAGATCTGTTTTTTGGTAACTTTTTGTATGCACTCTGGACAGATTTCCATTTTCCTCTGCAGTAATGCTTCAGTGGATTGTAGTCTTGTTCCTCCTTCTAACCAGCCTTCTGCTACAATCCCTTCTTTCTTTGAAACATCATTCATCAGTCACCCCTCATGCCAGATAGGAGGATTAGTATTTCTTTAATCCTATTAACTTTAATATCAATTGGTTATTTTCACAGAGGCATCTTTTGTTAAATCCTTTCCTGTGTGGTGTTTAAAGTTATTCTTTGGCTGTTTGCTTACCATGTTGCCAAAATTCTGAACACTCTCCTCAGAGGTAGGAGAAGACCAAACAGATACACTTTCAGCTTGATTTGGAACAGTCATGGGCACCAAAATCTCCAGCCTTCCAGGAAGGTACTGTCTGCATCCAACTTCACAAGCAGTTCCTTTTAAAGAATCCATTCATCTTATAAATACTCTTTATCAAATATTGGTGCATTGGCAGAACTGAGACCAACCTCTGGCCAGTTCAGCAAATAGTCTGGCAACTCAGGCAGGAGGAGTGGAGAGGTTAAAGAGGAGTGTGGAGAGTCTGCTCTCAGGCAGAGGAGAAAGCTTCACTGTCTCTGTTATATCCTGGATGACTGCTTTAATCAGCTCATGGAAAGACTCCTCCTCTTCCTGAAATTTTGCACACTTCATTTCATTGACCTTTATTGCAAGTGGTGAACTTTCTTGTTTGAACATGTCCTGGTTCAAGTTAGAACAGAAAATTCTGTTCAATGATTTTACTTTTCAGCTAAGTTTCTTCTAAGGTAACTGCACTTTGTGAAGTTAAAGCATATTTTTACAGGCAGTGTCTGCTTCTAGCAGTGATAACACTCGATGTTTAGCGTTACTATCAAGGATTGGGATGCAGACCAAGGTCACTGCTAAATCTTGTGTGCCACTTTGGGGGGTGCAAAAGTGCAAGGCTGCACCTGTGGGGAGGAGCAGCCAGGACAGGTGACCCTAAAATGACCAACAAGGTATTCCATCCCATAAATGTCATTTTCAGTATAAAGTTGAGAGATCATGTAGGTCAAGCTCTCTTCTTCAATGGCTGGTGTCCAAGAAGGACTCCATCTGTTCTGTGTTCAATACTGATCCATGTGCTCCTGAATCCAGTTCCAGAATGCAGCTCCTGAATCCAGTTCCAATCTGCCACTAAGTCCAGTCTGGGACTTCCCCAGCACCTGCTCCACAACATCAGTGGTGACTGGAAGTGGGGGACTTAACAGAGATCCATAAGTCCCTCTCTCTTATTCCCTTTCTCATCCCCTTGGGGCAGGGGGGTAGGTTGGGGCAAGGGGTTAACAGCGTTTGCTATAGGTCTAGTAGACTACCCTGATGCTAAACCTAGACAGAACATAAAAAATTGTGATTTGCCTAAAATAAATCCATGATTTTTCAAATGTTATTAAAGTAAAATAATTTTATTTTACCCATTTTAAATTGATTTTTATTAATATAATGGCTGTTGAATAAATATATTCACTAGTCTTTCCTGCAGTATTTCTTATACCCATACAGTGAATACCCACAGTACCCAAACAGCATATAGTACCTATAGACAAGTATAATCTTTTCATGAGCAGCTTCAATATGTACCTATGAACTTATTGCAGATCTGTGTATGACTTACACCTGGAGCAGGTGGGGGTCATTACTTCTTTCAGTAATTCTTTTTATTTCATTGCAGATGTAATGCAGCTGGTTTCTTTCTCAAACCTGGAAGCAACCTGCAGCCATTGTATCTTTTTCTTTGGCATTCAATCTAATCTGACTAATGACTGAGATGTGCAGATCAGATTGTAAAACAACCAGGATATCAACCAATATGAACTTTTTTGCATTTCTCTGTCAGTACAGCCAACACAATTATAAGTCCATTTATTTTCCCACACTCTTGCTAATATGTGCCAAGATATGATGACAGGATGCATTCTAAAATTAGAATTTTAATTCAGAAATAAGATGCTCCACTCCTGATTCTAATTTAGCACACTAAAGGATTCTGTGATAGCTGGCAATCTGTTATAAGTGTAAGGCAAAGTGTGAGGAAAAAACACAGAAAGAAAAGGGGAAAAGTCCCTCTCAACCACATTCTCCTGCCATTGGCAGGAAAATGCAGTACTATCAGTTTCTAAAGTTTAAAGAAATGAAGGAGGAATATGAAACATCAAATTCTGAAAAGACTCTTTCAGCAGGTTTGAGGTCAATTGTATTCAATTTTGTGTGTCCCATTTGTTTCTTAGTTTTCTATTCTCTTTCTGGCTCAGATCTCCTCTCTTTGTGGCTCAGAACATTAATCATTATAGTTCTAAATCAAAGATTTTAGCTAGATCTGCACAAAACTGAAGAAATTCAGACTAACCTGTTTTGGCATTTTACTCCTGCAAGCAGGAAAGATAAGTTCAAAAGTAAGAGAAAAAGATTGGCAAAAGAAAAGTGAGCTATATGCTTAATTTCTGAGTTTAATAAAAAATTTCCAAGGGTTCAGATATGTGTTTATTTAACAAGTGGCTAAGATAATTTCTGATGCTAATTTGTAATACTGTTTGTTAGCACTTCCTATTGGAAATTATTGCACTTATAGCAACAGAGAGCAAAGCCTGGAACACAGGAGCAGGTCCTTTCCCAGTCAGTGCACAGCCAGCCAATTTGATCCATAACCATCAAAAAATTGCCATATGAACCAGCTGAAATGGAGTTGTCTTAACCTCCAGATGTTGCGTCATAACCTCACATTTGTAGGCAGTGTCATTTTAACTTCTCTAGAAAAAGACATTTGCTGACATCCTCATTCACACCAATTTCATAACAGCTAATAACAGCATTGAGCTATCATGCTGCAAGAAACCACATTTCAGAAAAGAAAACCCTCAATAGTCATAGAATGAGGAACAGCTCTGTTGGAAACAGTGACCAAATGAAAAGTGACAGGTTTTGGCAGAGTTATGGCTTTCTGCAGCTGGTCACATTGTTCCGAGTCAGAACAACGTTCTTGGAAATTATCTGACATTACAATTACAATAAAATTTTCATGGTCAACATTATAAAACCTAATTGGAGTGTAAGCTTCATCACTCCACCTTTGTATTGTAGAGGAATGCTGTGAAAGCAAACGTTAATTCCAAAACAGATTATACCGGTTATCTTTTAGACAAGTTCATGGGGCNGCTAAATCTTGTGTGCCACTTTGGGGGGTGCAAAAGTGCAAGGCTGCACCTGTGGGGAGGAGCAGCCAGGACAGGTGACCCTAAAATGACCAACAAGGTATTCCATCCCATAAATGTCATTTTCAGTATAAAGTTGAGAGATCATGTAGGTCAAGCTCTCTTCTTCAATGGCTGGTGTCCAAGAAGGACTCCATCTGTTCTGTGTTCAATACTGATCCATGTGCTCCTGAATCCAGTTCCAGAATGCAGCTCCTGAATCCAGTTCCAATCTGCCACTAAGTCCAGTCTGGGACTTCCCCAGCACCTGCTCCACAACATCAGTGGTGACTGGAAGTGGGGGACTTAACAGAGATCCATAAGTCCCTCTCTCTTATTCCCTTTCTCATCCCCTTGGGGCGGGGGGGTAGGTTGGGGCAAGGGGTTAACAGCGTTTGCTATAGGTCTAGTAGACTACCCTGATGCTAAACCTAGACAGAACATAAAAAATTGTGATTTGCCTAAAATAAATCCATGATTTTTCAAATGTTATTAAAGTAAAATAATTTTATTTTACCCATTTTAAATTGATTTTTATTAATATAATGGCTGTTGAATAAATATATTCACTAGTCTTTCCTGCAGTATTTCTTATACCCATACAGTGAATACCCACAGTACCCAAACAGCATATAGTACCTATAGACAAGTATAATCTTTTCATGAGCAGCTTCAATATGTACCTATGAACTTATTGCAGATCTGTGTATGACTTACACCTGGAGCAGGTGGGGGTCATTACTTCTTTCAGTAATTCTTTTTATTTCATTGCAGATGTAATGCAGCTGGTTTCTTTCTCAAACCTGGAAGCAACCTGCAGCCATTGTATCTTTTTCTTTGGCATTCAATCTAATCTGACTAATGACTGAGATGTGCAGATCAGATTGTAAAACAACCAGGATATCAACCAATATGAACTTTTTTGCATTTCTCTGTCAGTACAGCCAACACAATTATAAGTCCATTTATTTTCCCACACTCTTGCTAATATGTGCCAAGATATGATGACAGGATGCATTCTAAAATTAGAATTTTAATTCAGAAATAAGATGCTCCACTCCTGATTCTAATTTAGCACACTAAAGGATTCTGTGATAGCTGGCAATCTGTTATAAGTGTAAGGCAAAGTGTGAGGAAAAAACACAGAAAGAAAAGGGGAAAAGTCCCTCTCAACCACATTCTCCTGCCATTGGCAGGAAAATGCAGTACTATCAGTTTCTAAAGTTTAAAGAAATGAAGGAGGAATATGAAACATCAAATTCTGAAAAGACTCTTTCAGCAGGTTTGCGGTCAATTGTATTCAATTTTGTGTGTCCCATTTGTTTCTTAGTTTTCTATTCTCTTTCTGGCTCAGATCTCCTCTCTTTGTGGCTCAGAACATTAATCATTATAGTTCTAAATCAAAGATTTTAGCTAGATCTGCACAAAACTGAAGAAATTCAGACTAACCTGTTTTGGCATTTTACTCCTGCAAGCAGGAAAGATAAGTTCAAAAGTAAGAGAAAAAGATTGGCAAAAGAAAAGTGAGCTATATGCTTAATTTCTGAGTTTAATAAAAAATTTCCAAGGGTTCAGATATGTGTTTATTTAACAAGTGGCTAAGATAATTTCTGATGCTAATTTGTAATACTGTTTGTTAGCACTTCCTATTGGAAATTATTGCACTTATAGCAACAGAGAGCAAAGCCTGGAACACAGGAGCAGGTCCTTTCCCAGTCAGTGCACAGCCAGCCAATTTGATCCATAACCACCAAAAAATTGCCATATGAACCAGCTGAAATGGAGTTGTCTTAACCTCCAGATGTTGCGTCATAACCTCACATTTGTAGGCAGTGTCATTTTAACTTCTCTAGAAAAAGACATTTGCTGACATCCTCATTCACACCAATTTCATAACAGCTAATAACAGCATTGAGCTATCATGCTGCAAGAAACCACATTTCAGAAAAGAAAACCCTCAATAGTCATAGAATGAGGAACAGCTCTGTTGGAAACAGTGACCAAATGAAAAGTGACAGGTTTTGGCAGAGTTATGGCTTTCTGCAGCTGGTCACATTGTTCCGAGTCAGAACAACGTTCTTGGAAATTATCTGACATTACAATTACAATAAAATTTTCATGGTCAACATTATAAAACCTAATTGGAGTGTAAGCTTCATCACTCCACCTTTGTATTGTAGAGGAATGCTGTGAAAGCAAACGTTAATTCCAAAACAGATTATACCGGTTATCTTTTAGACAAGTTCATGGGGCATATAAAATCACAGGTAAGAGAACAACTCTGTATTTTTTAAAGTTTACATCTCTTTTAGTATAAATACCATTGGTTGTAAGTGATTAGTGAACTTTAGAAAAAATATTAAGAAATCCAAACAAAATGGAGTTTTTGTCCTGTCAGATATTGGAAAGTATTTGATGGGCTTAGCTGTTCTCTGAAGTGGGACCCAGCTGTGGAGTTGGCTGGCTGCCGTGGTCTCACTTGTCACAGTGGCCACCTCTGCAGGCACCCTTCCCCCCTTCATATTGCCTCCACCACTACCAAGATCCGGACACCTACACCCAATAAAAGTCAACAGAGACAAACAGATTTTAAGATGAACTTCATTTAACGTGTTCATTACCTGTATTTGGTGAGATGAACTGAAGAGAAATGTATTTGTATTCCCCGCCTTTACAAGGAGACCAGACAGTTTGATCCAATGTAGATTTTCATGTTGTCTGAAGTAGGTGAGGACAATGCTATTAATAAGATCAAAATAAATTAACATCTCCTTACAAACATTCTAGAAGATGAAAATCAATTAAAATCACATTCTTAGGATCTCTTGATAATGCTTGTAAACATTCTTCAGAAAAGAAAATCAAAATAATTGATACTGAATGTCAACATGTTTTGTGATAGAATATTTCATCCAGAGGCTAATTTTGTGTCTTAAAAGTTATTGGTGCATTTTAATATATTATTTCTTGTAATATTCTGACAAATGAAAAGGCATTGTGTTACTAAGACATAAAATATTATTGTTTCAAATAATTTATTTCTGAAAATTCCTACTTCAATGGAAAATACAAAAAATTGGCATTCTATTCTGATATAGGCTGCTCCCCTAACATCTCTGCAAAAGCAGGCATACCCAGCTGGCTTAACTGAAGATACAGAGTATAACATACGAAAAGAACAAGGCTGAAGCAACAACAACAACTGTTTGGCAGATCTGAAAACTCATTTACTGTTGTTCTCAAGCATACTTAGAACACATTTTAATGTATATAAAAATTTATTTAATCTTATTTTTAAAGAATTATCACTTACATAAATTATGCATTGCTGGTTTTCAAATAATATTTAAAATATTGAATACAGATTGTCTCTGCCATATAAGTTCACATTCCTCTCTTTATATTACTACTTATTAATGTCTATTAATAGAATCAGCATTACTACTTGGAATAGTTTGAACTCTCAGTTGATACCAGCCAAAGTGAGCTACACAGTGGACAAATCTTAAATAAATAAATACCTTGCTGTGTTAAAAACTAATGAATTTCAATGATTCTAATAAAGCTATGTACAGCAAATTGACTTAATTTATCTGAAACCTAAGCCAATTATAAAGGTTGAGGGAATCAATAAGCCTAAGGAAAAAAAAGCAAAAGAAACAGCAGTGGGGGATAATCCACTTGAAAAATATATCATCATAAATCCTTTAAGTTATGTCTTTGTGTAATTCTGGCGTTTAAAAGCTCCCTTGTTGACATTCTGACATTAACATTCTGTAACAAGTGTCCTGGGAATAAGATAATATTCCTCATTAGTCATATACACACTTTCTTTCTCAGACATATCAGTCTTTGTACACTTTCCAGGCTGATCTAGCATTAAGTAAATTTGATGTCAGCTATGTCAAAGCTCTGCTTTAACTGCAGGTGACATTGTCATTTATGCCTAAAGGATAAGGGGTGAAAAGAAAAAAAAAAAGGAAACAAAACTCAGTGCAAGATTTGACAAAACAGAAAAAATGTGAGTATTGTCCTTTGTAAATCATTTTACATTTACATTCCAGTAACACTGATTTGAAGCAGTCTCAAAGTATGAACATGACTGTTGCCCTATAAGACTGAGGCAGAAGTCCTAAGACAACACTAAACACTTTAGTGTTTATGTGGGCAGCACTGAGCCTCAAGTGGAAGTCAGTATGGCACAATTAACCTCCCTTTCATCTGATATTTCTTAGAAGAAAAGGGAGAGACTAGAGGGTCACCAAAGCTTCTAGCTTTACTTAAAACTCTTCATTCTGTTGGATATGCTCAAGAATAAATAACACTGTCTTCTTTTTCTCTCACTGTCTTTTTTTTTTTTAAATGACAAAAGTTGTAACATTTTGCAAAGCATGTCTAATATCTAGATGTGTAAGAGATGAAAATATGGGCCCTCATCTTCAACATCTTTCCTTTTCATGATTTGGACTTATTTCATTCCCTGTTCAACTTTAGATACCCATTTTGCTTAACCATAAGAAGGGCTTTTTAATTGCAGTCAGGTGTTCCAACTACAATGTGGCTCTGTTGCTTTAGACGATGTTTACATAAAAGTATATGCTGTCACCTTAACTCTATCTACCATGACTCTACTGTTAAAACCCTTTTCCTTATATATCTGCATTGCTGATGCATTTATTGTTTTCCATACATATAGTTTTTCAGAGCAGCTACTGTTTTCATTTGGTGTCTTCCTCAGTGTTACAACACCTTTTATCCTTCTAAAAACAATGTCATTAAGCTTTAATGACATGTCACTGGCAGCCAAGCAACATGATGAAATAATTCTGACAAAACTCTTCAGCCCAAAATTAACTATAGACTATGCAGATGGCAGTCTGTTTATCAGGTTAAACCCAGGAACCAATTAATAGATTCATAGAATGCCACGTTGGAAGGGACCTCAAGGATCATCTAGCCCAAACTTAAGTGTAGTTTAAGTGAGATGGGCCAGCACCCTGTCAAGTCTTGAAACTGTCTAATGTAGGGGAATCCACCACCTTGGGAGACTGTTCCAATGTTTAATTGCTCTCGTTGTAAAAAACTTTCTTCTAGTAAAGTAAAAAAATTGTAAAAAATTTATTGTAAAAAAATTTCTTCTAGAAATTCCCAATTGGAATTTCCGCAGGAGCAGCTTGCAGCCATTACCCCTTGTCTTTTCCATGTGACTCTTTGTAAAAAGGGAGTATCCTTCCTCTTGGTAGCCACCATTTATGTACTGGTATGTAGTAATAAGGTCTCCCCTAAGCCTTCTCTTCTCAAGGCTGAACAAACCCAGTTTTCTCCGCCTTTCTTCATACGGCAGGTCTTCCAGTCCCCTGATCATCTGTGTGGCCCTTTTCTGGACCCTCTCCAGGCTGTCCACATCTTTTTTGTATAGCAGAGACCAAAAAGGAACGCAGTACTTGAGGTGTGGGCTGACCAGTGCTGAGTAAAGTGGGACTATGACTTCTTCATCTCTGCTGGTGAAGCCCCTCTTAATGCAACCTAGCACCCTACTGGCCTTGTTTGCCATTGTGGCGCACTGATCGCTCATGCTGAGCCTGCTGTCCACCAAACTCCCAGGTCCCTCTCCACAGGGCTGCTCTCCAGCCGGGTGGATCCCAGTTTGAATTGCATTCCTGGGTTATGTGATCCCAGGTGCAAGACCCTACACTTGTCCCCATTGAACTTCATAAGGTTTCTGCTAGCCCACTCCTCCCTCCTGTCGAGATCTTCCTGGAGGGTGGCTCTCCCCTCTGGAGTGTTGACCACCACACTTATTTTTATGTTGGCCACAAATTTCATCAGAGTGCTC
>VZZY01005056.1:0-32949 GCA_013400335.1 Eurystomus gularis
TTGGGGTGGGTTTTTTTTAACATAATAGAAAGGCAATAATATATTTATCCCCTGTGATTTTATCTTCAAGTTCAGTTTGATTTTTCTTTCTTGGACTCTCCAGGATTATTTGTTCCTGGGCCAAGAATGCACCTGTTATATATAAACCCTCCAAAAAGCGGGGAGCACACACATGCATGTGAATAAAAAAATTAAAAAATTTCTAGGCAGCTAGAATTAACCTGTTGGAAAGAAAATGTTTACATCCATTGGAGACATTGCTCTAAGTATCTTTTTTGTACACACACCCAGAGACGCAAAAAATGTTTCACTGTGCCTGTAATTCTTAAAGGTACACACAAATTCTCTGATGTCCCATTTCTGCTCTTGCTAAAGTTACTTAGAGGCCCAGTATTTCAGTTATCCAAGTTCAAGCTATGAATGGATACTAGCAAACTTTACTGGCAAGATCAGTTTTACCAGGAAACATACAGTACATGTATGGTAATATGTGCTTACATGTTCCTGTGTTTATTTGCGTTTTTTTATAAAGTGATAGACGTGTTGCAAATGTGTGAGTGATGGCTGGAGCAAGAGTTTTGTATAATAATGGTAGAATTGTACTTTAAGTTCAGATGGTTTGTGATTGTATACAAAATCTGTTGTTGTTTAAAAAAAAATTAAAATTCCATTTGTTTAGTTTGAAATGTGAAGGAAAGAGAGAGGAAATGAGAGGAGGCTTGAAGCTCGATAGCTGTTTCTTTGGCACTCCCATTACAGAGCAATGGTATGATGGAAGAGTGGGAAAAGCTGTGTCATATTTTACCAAGATCTCAAGCAAAATAATAGCTTCTTGTACTGAAATTTGGGCTTCTTTTAGGAGAGAATTGTTATTATTAATGTTGATTCTATTGCAAGTAATTCATCATTTCACAATGCTTGAAGATAATTTTATGTCAGCTTAATTAGACAAAGACTATGAAGTAAGCTCCCTAAATGACAAAAGTTTTGATATTAGCTAACTTTTCAGCATGAACCCGTGCTTCCTCAAATTTCTTTCTAATAGGTAAGTCATTCATAATTGTCATTATTTAAAAGCTTTTTCAACTCCTTGCCTTCATTTCACTCAATGTCATTGGAAATTATGTATGTGTGTCTGTGTGTGATGTATGGATTCCTTGTAGCACGCAGCATAGCTCTCCCACTCAGCATCTGGAGACTGACTGACTTCTTTTCTGTCATTCGCAAGTATTAGTTTTTACAGTGAATTTCAAGGCCTGAAATCTCTAATTATTTTACTAGATTCCTCTTTTGTAGTTGTGCAAGCAGAAGAGTGATGATTACCTAATGTAATAGTGACTGCGAAAGTACTTTCAGCAGTGAGTGGTTCCTAAAACTTTATATGAAAATAAAACCAAAACTCTGCTATTTCTGCTGTGACATGAGGACAAATCTAAAATAATGATAATAATTAAAAAGCAAAATGTATGAGGAGCTGAAGAGTGGAGGGAGGTACATTTCTGAAAGGTTGAGGGGTGTGGGGGGGATGGAAGCGAGAGTTAATTTGAGGATGCGCTGGAAAATAAATGAGCTTGTGGATTTAATTCAAAATCATCCAAGCAGAGTCTTTTGCATGAAAGAAGCCAGTGATCAGGCTCAGTTTACTTGAAACATCAACAATGACTGCGTCCTGCTGTTTCAGAGTTTGTGCTGATAGATGCTCATCGTCTTTGACACGGCACCATTATGGTTGTATGTTGCCTGTACTGTAACCACATTTTCACTACGTGCCTCTTCTGGTTTTGAGAAGTTCTCAAAAAATCCAGGTTTTGAAATTTGATCTTTTAGAAACATAGTTTTCAGCAGAAGTAAAATCTGATGTTGTACTTTCTGGTTTTCTAAACATGCTGTTGATTTTTGGCTCTTTCAGTTGACATACAGTCTAGTGAAAAACAAAAGGCTTATGAAGTTGACAGGTACCAAACAAAAATATAGGGTACAGGTTCTTGTGCTCAAAGCTGATTTTGAATATGTGTCTCTGGGTAAATCACTTATTCCTGCTTAATGCCTACTAGGTGCTGTACAAAACAGGGACAATAATCCAAAGTCTTGTATAAGATGTACAAAAGAATAAGGTAATATTCTGTGCAGTAATAGAATAATAGTATATTGTTAGGAGTTCATCACATCAGGAATTCTGGTTTGGTTGAAGGTTAGTTTGTTTCAGGCTAGAGTATTTCACTGAACAACTTAGTTATGCACAAAGTTTCTTTCCCAGTTACCTGCTTCAAAAGGTCAATGAAAATCTTTGCATAACAACAGGGAGGAAATCAGGAACGCAAAAGGGAGAAAGTGAGTTGGATGAGATGGAGAATACTGGGTGGACTTAACCGTTGGGTTATTTGTGGCAGCTATGGGAATAGACAACTACACAAAAACATTGTGCAGGTTATACCGATCTTGGTTTATATTAACAAAACTGACTTGATCACCAAACCCCTTTTTGAATAACACAACTTATTTGTAGCATATGTGCATTTTAAAAGATGGCTGATTGATATGATCTTAGAAAGTAATAATTAGCAGATTATTCCATCTCAGCGTGAGTGACAGATGAGAGCATGTTACATGCACATTTTTTATTGATTAGCAGATTAGAGATGTTTGCTTCTTTTTTTTTTTTTTTTTTTTTAATTGTAAAATTACTTCAGTAAAGAATTCCAAACCAGGCTGTAAATGCCTCAAAAATATTGCCAAGTGAAGTCTGTTTTTAGTGGTATGTGTAGAAACAAGTCGGGCTTGCAGTTCCCAGTGGGACAGAGTGTGGGAGTCTGCCACCCTTACTCATGTTGAGTAATACCTTATTACACAAGTAATCCTGTCAAAATGAATAGAGTGGTTTTTTTAAGGTACTAGTTATTCAGTGTACATAAATAATGAATGAATTTGGGGCCAAAAGGGATTGGTATTAACTAGCACCTTTTGCTTAGACTGTCTGTAGAGAGATTATAGCTTCCATAAACCTGGGAATCTGAGCAGTTTTATTAGTGCTAAACATGATCAGAGATTAGGCAGATGTATCACTGACATTTTGGATAAAATTGTGATTGTGCATCTATATGTATGCATGCTTACCCATTAGATACATGTAATATATTTTCTATTTGTAAAAATGAGTATTTCCTGTGGAAAAATAGAGTTTGCGTATTTTCAACATATACTTTAATTAGAGGGAACTATCTCTGCAGATCAGGGAGAGAGTCAGATTGAATCCCATTGAAGTTCCTGGGACTAGTTTAGTGTACAGCATTTGGTTTGGAATCAGGCTACGTTAGTGAGTAAATGCTCAGTGCTGTTGGTAGCTGGAATGACCCTCTGCACGACTGCTGGAGGATCAGATCTGCTCATCTTGCCCTTGTGCATCCCCTCAGAATGCAGCTCTGTGCCTGTCTCCCGATGTATGGGCTTGAGTGGTTTAAACTCTACCCATGAGAAAGACTTAGTTCATAGCTGCCAGAGAAACTCAAGAGGTGAACATTTTCATGCCGATTCAGAAACGGGCTATGCGACTCCAGTCAGGCGCTGTCACGCCTAGTTATGGTGAGAAAACAACAATGCCTCTCTTGATACTGGGGAAAAAAAGAAAGTCTTGCACAGTCAAAATTTTGACATACAATTTAAATCATCTCTCTACATCCTGTGGACTTGGAGCTGTCAAAAAGGCAAAGCCTGTGTTTGAATGGAAAAGCTTTTTATTTCTTTAAAAAGTGTACCAACTATAATTATCCATAACTATGCAGGCCTGTTTTAATGCTGTTTTATAATTACAGGTCTTAATGCTAGATTATACAAAGTCATTTATAAATAGTCAGAACAGAGGGACTTTGGGAGTTTTTAACCTGTAGAGTGCTGTGGGTTGTGGCAGCTGACGGGATTTTGCCTGTATATATATGGGGTGAGCTGTGTAATGATTGATGAATCCCTTAATTAACTCCCAACAAGTTAAGATTTATGGCCTCATATCTTTTTCTCCTGACACATCTGTGTTTGTCACTTTTGAAGACATGGATAAGCCATTTCTCCAAAAGCTTTTGTGGGTATCTGAAATGTTTCTGAGGTATTTTGCTTAATGTAACAAGATTAGAGTTTTATGACATAAAATTTATGAAATTTTGTGGCATGAGCAATCAAATTGGGATGGATGCTGGTTGTATGCTAGAGGGCACTATCTGCTTGAATTCTGGATACCATTTTAGGTTTATTTTGAGTATACAATCGTGTATGAAATAAACCAAAACCAATGAACAAATGGAAATGTAGTGGGAACACTTAAATGAGGTTCTGTTAAAAATAATAATATAAAAAGAGGAGGTGTGGAAAGATCAATTTTGTGAGGCACTGAACTCAAGGAAAAAAGAAAACCCCAACAAAATAATATTTGGTAGCCTGAATTTGTTTGACTGGAACAAATACTTGTAGATGGCATGAGGAAACAATTCATGTGGACGCAGTGCAGCTCTTACTCTCTCCAGTGGGAAAATCTAGCCATGCTGAAGTCAGTCCAAAACCACTGAGATCAATAGACACAGGGTATCAGTTTAAGCCTACAAAGAGTCTGTTGTAAATTGAAGGGGAGTAAAGAAATACGTGAAGAAGCTATTGTAAGATGAATTGCATCAAATATTTGTGGGATAAGAGTGAGTTAGAAGAGTGAGATTTTTAGTTCCCTGAGAAAAAAAAAAACGTTCTTGCTACCAGGAAAAGCATTTATTTAATGAAAATTTAACAAAAGGCATGTTTTTATACTGCAATTTCTGCATATCAAGAAGCCTTTCAAAAAACAGAAGAAGAGTTCTTTTACAAAGAACAGGGTCGTGTTTGAATTCATCACCAGAACTGAATCTTCGGTTCAATCCTAACCACTGATAAAGATCAAGTATGAGGATATGTTTCATAACTCTGCTGTTTCTCTACAGTGGGCTCAGTACTACCTGTGTCCAGCTGTGTCTGAACTTTGCAGATACAGGTTGCCTAAAAAATTTACAATTTAGCTATTTATATTCAGTAGAAATGATTAATGACAGTTCAAAATGCAACTCTTCTTGCAAGTCTTAAGTTGCCACAGATTTCATTGCAGAGGAATCCTTTTAGATTCAGAATCTGGTTCACTGTATCACTGCTTTTCTGTGGGTTATACCTTGGGGTTTTATTGTGGTTTTTTAATCCCATCTGTAAGCTGATGTTTGAGGAAACTGATGTTTCCTCTCTTATTGTAAACCTTTTTTCAGGGGGGTGTAATTGAAAACCCTCTGGGTTTAAATTAGTTTGAGGAGGAGATCTTGAAGTCATGTAAGTTGTAAACTGTTGTGTTATCATCGAGGGTAGATCCAGGATGTTTGCAGTCCTTTGTTAAGATAGGATAATTCCAGTCCTTCATTAGACCTAGATCTGTTTAAAAGAGCTTGGTTTCAGATAACGTTGTTACCCAAATTTAGCTGTTTCCCTTTCCTTATTGATTATAGTGGGAACTCTACTTGCATCTCAGATTCAGAATCTGTTAAAATGTATTAGCTCAGTAGGAAAATGAAGATGTATGAAAAAAAAAGAGAATTCAAGGATATGAGGTGTGGGAGCATTTCAAATTCAGAAACGGGACCAATAAAGCTGTAGAAATAATGAAAGATTATTTGTGAATGAATATAACTTTTCTAATGTTGTTTTCTGCTCGTGAACCTATCTAAGATTTCATCCTTTGCTGCTATAGGCTTTGATAGATATTGTATTTTTGGAAGACATTTCCAACAGGTAGATATGGATTTATTTATTTACATCTTCCATTTTCTTGTGGAAACTTCCTAGGCGTTTATAAGGAGTAAGTAATTTCTGCAAAACTCTGATGTTTGTTTTTGATGTTAAAGGGGATGATGAGATTGTGCCTAACTCGTGTTGGCTATGGACAGAGCTACTTGAAAACAAATTGCAGTCATCATCTGAGCTGTGAGAGCCTTATCTAGGGCTGTGCATCTATTTATTTGAGTGTCCTAGTCGCTTGGAAGACTAATGCAGATTAGATCGTTAACTTTGCTGCCTTAGCCATGTTAGCAATTTGTTAGCCTTCTAGCATTGTGATGGGCATGTGGCTTGTAATTTAAACTGGATCTTTTAAGAGCTGCGTGAGGAAGGAAAAAGTTTCTTCTTCCTTCTCTAATATCACTGTAGATTAGCCTACAGTCCCACTCATAGGTTTTCATTTTAGATCAAAACCATAATAATCTCTGTTATTGCTAGTGCATGGAGATAGTCACCTCGATCGCCTTCCTTGCCTGTTTTTATAAATTCCCCGCAGAAATTTATATCATCCCTGTTGGGACCAGCGGCAAGCAGAAGGCAATGATGATCTGCAGTGTACTAACTGAACACAGTAAAGGAAAATATATATTCACTTATAAAGTTAGCAGAAGAGCTTTGTTTCAACATGATAGTCAACCTCTCCTCGTGAAGCAGTGTGATAATCTGGGTTATTCTGGGTTAACAGCCGTAGGACTTTTTAACATGATTTGGTTATATGGTATATAATTACAAATCATCAATACAAAGCAAGGCATCCTCTACATTTTATTGTCAAAGTGAATTGTAGTGGAGACTTTTGTAGATGGTTTACAATATTTTTAGTCATCTTATTGAACACAAATGTCCTAGAGTATAGAATGTTACTGTGGAATAATTAACTAATGATTTCATGTCCCTTCCTTTTTCTTTGCCAAAATTGAGGCAGCTGCTTGGTACTGGTGTTCAGAAAGAGAGATTTTGTAAAAATCCAAACTTCTATTTAGGCAGCGTTGAAATGAGTAACCAAAATGTTACCCTTAGAATCGATAGCAAATGTGTATCTTGGTGCAGTGCAAAGCAGAATATGAATAATTGACGTGAACTTCAGGAGGGAGTTGCATGGTTTCTGCAGAAGAAAAGCTTGTGATCTGTCACATCAAACATAGCTGCAAAATGCTGAATTCAGTGGGCTAGTAGAAAACTGCCAGTAAGAGTCTATCTGGTGATCTCTGTCTTTATACATATGCTTCGCTGCAGACATGTAGGTGGGAAAGCCTAGAAGACAGAATTCAGGTAGGATGTATGAAGTGTTAGTCTGTTGGACTAAGTCAAACATTAATAGAAAATACAAATTGCTTCTCTATGTACAGGCAATAGGTGGTGTTCAGAACAGGCAATGTGCAGCTGAGTTCTGGTTCTGGTAGGGATTTTTTTGTCTGAGGGTTTTTTATTATTATTTTGTTGGTTGTTTTCTTTTTTAAATATAATCTAACTTGGCTCGGGAGTCAAAGCTCAAAATGAGATCATTAGAAACAAAATAGGTCCTAACAAAGGGCTGTTTAAAGTCACTGTTTGTTTTCAGACCCAGTTGACTGCTGCTAAGAACCATTTCGTGCTCAATATGCCAAATCATATGGACATGCTCCACCTCACAGCAGCCCCACACATGGTTCAAGAGGCTACTGGGCTTTTGAAATGCAGTCCTTTAACTGAAGTGGAAAATCAATATGGGGGTAATTAGAATCATAAATACGAGATTTTTGAGGAGCAGCGGTATTACTTCAGCCTATCTTTTCAACTTTTACATGCAGTAGTCTTCAGTTTCCTTGTTCTTAACTTCCTAGTTTCTATGAAATATTTCTTTTTTTTCTTTCTTTTCTTATTTTGACTATGCCTATAGGATTTGTTATTTCTCATTCCACTCCTTATTACAGATGCCCCTGCTTAGCACAGTGGCCCATTATGCCATCCATGCACATACCCTGATTTTCATGAAGAATGAATCCCAGAAGTCATCTGCATTTTAATACTTCACTGAACCCCTCTATTTTGAAGACCAAGCTGGAAGTGTTCTGGGTTCAGATTGTCCTGTAAGATTTTCAGTAGTGCCTGCCTGGTTTGGATGAAAACTGGATTTTCCAAAGACATAAGGATTCTTTCAGTCTTTGTAAAAGTTGTGCTATGAAAACAGTATTATCAGATGGTCTCAAAAAATTCAGAATGTGGGCCTGAATTTTAAGTCAAGATTTGTCTGTGATTTTTACAATGTGTGCTCTGTCTCTTCCTTTTGTATCCCTTTTAATATAGATACAGATGTAAAGTACATTTACATGTGTTTTTTCCTGATCTGGCAGTAGGGAGGAAGTATAGGGTGTCTTGATAGCAAATCTTCATTCACTTAGTATGACTCTGAATTTGTGTTGTCAAAAAGCTTAGATTATTGTCTAAATGTTTTAATTGCTTAACTATCCCAGATCTGTGAACCTTGAACGATTCTTGCAACATGACTATAATACTCTGTTGTTCATGTTGGTGAAGTTTTCTAAACACAGACATTTTGACTTGCTAGCAAGTTATTTTATTTTACTTTATTTTTTAATCAGTTATGGTTAAATCCATGCAGATGATTATTCCTTAAAAGCTAAGTTGACAATAGCTTGTGTCAGGAGACATTCTATCTTCTTACAGTCTCTTACAAATGCAAAACCAGATGGGTATTTTTTTTAAAGGAATTGCATTTCATTATACAGTCTTCTTAGGTGAATTTTCATGTTTAAGAAGCCAGAATACAAGAGAGTGCTATATTAGTGTATTATTCTCACAACAAACAAGCCACTGTTCTGTTGCTACCTGCTTGGCCATTGTTCCCAATTGTGTATGCTTTGCAGTGGTATTTGGATGGTTTCCTGCTCTCTGCCAGCACAAAAAAGGCATTTCTGTTACAATGGCCCCTAACCACACAATGACGGCATTAAGGATTTATTTGGAGGTTTCATTATTTTCTCCTCTTTTGTTCCTTCCAGGATGTCTTCCAAGCGACCAGCCTCTCCGTATGGGGAAGCAGATGGAGAGGTAGCCATGGTGACAAGCAGACAGAAAGTGGGAGAAGAGGAGAGTGACGGGCTCCCAGCCTTTCACCTTCCCTTGCATGTGAGTTTTCCCAACAAGCCTCACTCTGAGGAATTTCAGCCAGTTTCTCTGCTGACGCAAGAGAACTGTGGCCATAGGACTCCCACTTCTCAGCACAACACAATGGTAGGTTTGCTAACGGTCTATTGTGCTTACATCCATTCTTTGAATTCTGCCTCTACAGTAGTTTGGCATCCAGAGCTGTACTTTATGGAGTGTACAATGCACAGTTACACGTACAGAACATGCTACAATGATGTGAAAGCTTTGACCTAGCTGGACTGGCTTTACCCTCCACTACAAATGCTAAATCACTTGCAGTGCAAACTCCACTTTTCCTCACCTTTGCCTGCTGGCATTTCGAGTGCTAAAATTTTTTTAGCTACAGTGATGAGAATTTGAAGTGTATGTGTTCAGCAAACAGTAAATGGTTTTGGAACACTGTAAGTGAGAGTCATATTTGGCATGGCGTCTGCAATATCACCCCAATGCCAAGTTTATGCAATAGTAAGGCACCGAAGTCTGTATAAAGGGTAAAAAAAGCAACTTTGGATTTCGCTGGTTTTCAGAATTAACGTCTGATGTGTATTTCACATGCCACAGATACCTACAAGAAAATTTGCTGTGCTTACAGAATTAAATCAGCCTACCACTTCTTTACTTGTGAATTCCCACCTTTTTTTGCACTTTCCAAATGACACTGTACACTTAATGCATTGTGCTTAGCAGCCTGCTGGAAGTCCAGAACTAGCTTTATCTAAAAGCAGACAAACAAAAACAACAAAGAGCAGAACCTCACCAGTATCGTAGCATCACTATTGTAACGTGACGTGTTTAGGCCTTTCATGCAGAGCACTGGAGTACTTTTTTATACAGGTTGAAAGGTGCAGGGAACGGCATTGAAACCTCAGGACTTAGGCACCTCGATAAAGCTGTCTATTGTGAACACGCTTACACAGCTTTTGCCTGTTTACAAATTGATTATAACTTTTCTGTTAGCCCCCTACTTTGACAAGGGCACTGACAATTTCACTTTAAGTGAAGATAATGAATGGACCTGCATATTTGAAGGCTTTTAAAAAGGCATTGCGAAGTAGGTGATAGTGTATTCTCATAAAAGCCTGCAACAGCTCTATAGCGGTATTTAAGCCCTTACAGTTCATTGCGCATATGTAACAAGCCCGAAGTAAAAAGCCTTAGGGATTATTATTTCTCATAGGACCAAGTCAGTGGATATTCACTGAAGCTGCTCTCCTAGACAAAATAACTCACTGATCCCGATCCATTTTTTTTTTTTCCTTTTTGGTCTAATGCTTAAGTTCAAATAGTAGTTTAGAATATTTAATTTTGTTTTGGGTTGTTGCAACTTCAAATGAAGAAAGAATGTCAGTGGGAAAATTACTCGCGGGGAGACACATCATTGTCTCTTTCTAGCTTGTTTACTTCTCACCCGTTATCATATGTTTTATGGAGATGTAATTAATACACGGTTCCAGCCAATGAGAGATTGGGGTATGTAACTGGTGTATGAGCTTTGCTGTATTTTGGCCTGTTTTAAAAGCGTATTGAAGATAAGAGGGTGTTCCTGACAATATAAGACAATAGATAAACTTATGATGACACCAGGAGTGTAGAATCAGACCCTAATGAAATAAAACCTCATTGTCTTCTAAGGATCCTAGCAGCAGGAGTATTTTAACTACACCTCACTGAAACACTTAACTGCTCCTTTAACTGATTTTAACTAACTTCTTTCCTCATTTATAGTTAAGACCAAGAAGTTTAGCTGATCATCTAGTGTGACTTTCTGCTATGAAGGCTGTATTTAATATGATGTGAAAACGGTGTGTTCTGTCTCTTTATAATACAAGATGTGATTATTGCATGTTTTAGGCAGTTTTTCTGGAGTATTGAGATGCCTTAGGCTTGTCTGAAGCATGTTTGGGGGGGTTGTAGGAACTGATTTTGTCCTCATACATATTTAAGAAAATTGACAGTTTGTATGAACGTGACATTTTGGTAATGTCTCTCTTTTAATAAGGGGTGTCTTGTGGACATCGTCATCCAGGTAGGTCAGAAAGGATATAGCCTATGTGTCTCTAGAAAGAAGGAAGCGATCAGTGTAAATGAGTAAAATGTACATAATCACTTCCTCTTCTGTTGTGGTATGTAGTTAGGAGGAGGAAGTAACTGAACCTAGTGCATGGATAACTTTTAGATTACTTCAGTTTGGGTGATTAGCAGTTAATGAAGTAATTCTCAAAGGGTATATTCACTTTGGTAGCTTTAAAGAGGTAATTTTTATACTGTTTGAGTTGACATTCTGTGCTATATTGTAGTCTCTGGGAAGCAAATCCAGGTGTATGCACATGTGCTCACACCACCACACAGTGCAGTCCGGTACAGTTTTATTGATAAAGCTCTAGCAGTGTGCTTCACACTTCTTAATAGCTTGTCAACTGTACTACTACACCTACTAACTGAGTCTGCATGTGACTATGGAGTTCTTGTTTTGCAGCCACATGCTTTCCTTAGCAGAGTACACCTTTACAAATCTCTCCAACGTCTGATAAGACAGGATGAGACTTAGAGCCTGTCCGAAATAATGTAGTGCATCACTCTGCTGCACCCCTCTAAATCATACTGCTTTGTGCATAAGTGTTGGCTAAGACTCTTCTCCAAAGATCCAGAGAGGTCTTTTTGTGTTACTATATGTACAACACCCATTTGGCTTAGGGAACAATCTCAGCACAAGAAAGCCCCAGCCAAGGGATCTGCAAAAGGTATGGAATTACACAGCTTGTCTCATCAGTACGCTGCGTTGCTGAATTCCTCTTGTCACACGACCCATCTCTGTCTCCTCATATTCTGCCTCTCAGCACTGGGTCATGAAGGGACAGTTAGGAAAACAATTTCAGCCTTGGGAATCAATTTCTTGGCCTCACTTTTCTAGCTGCTAATTGACCCTCTGTTTCATAGGTTATTTCCAGCTGTGCTTCCTTTTACAAGTCTTGCCAGCTAGGACATCCTAGGATCCTTAAGGTAAAGGGCTGATTGCACCAGAATGATAACTCAATAGTTTGCACAACTTAGACTTTTGAAAATTTGCTATGTTGCACTTTTCCAAGTTTTAACAGCTGCCAACTTAGAGACATGGCTCAGAATGCTGGGTAAATTTTTCTAAAAGGAGGACAGAATCCCTGGAAAGATGCTGGAAAGAAATCATCAAACCTAACCAAATTCGGCAAAAAGCAGCAAAACCCATCTCCCCATCAAAATGAACAGGCTATTTCTGAGGATACAGGACCTGCAACCAGTGAAAGGTTAGTGCAGCGAGCATAAACTGAAACACAGGAGGCTCCATCTGAACATCAGGAAATGCTTTTTGCTGTAAGGGTGACTGCATAGGAACAGGCTGCCCAGAGTGGTGGTGAAGTCCCCTTCCTTGGAGATACTCCAAAGCTGTCTGGACACAGTCCTGGGCAACTGACTCTAGGTGGCCCTGCTTGAGCAGGGAATTTGGACCAGATGACCTCCAGAGGTCCCTTCCAACCTCAGCCGTTCTGTGGTTCTGTGAAAGGCAGGGGCAGCTCTATCCCAGACTGTCTTCCTCTTGATAGACAAAACTAGATACTTGTAATAAGTAGGAAAGCTCTTCCACTGATAAGAAGAGAAACAGTAATTTATCAGACTTAAACCAAAGGCTCAGTAGAAAATAGAAGACAAATCATATGACCTAGAATATATCCAAGAGTCCCCTTAGGACATTCGTAGCAGACCGTAAGCTTAGCAGGGAAGCACTGGAGGATTACAGTATCAGTCAATACCTCTTTTGAAGAAGCCTATTAAGGCTACAGTATTTGGATAGCACAGATAGTTGTTAGCTCATCTAAGTTTACCAGGGTTTATTTTATTTATTTCTATTTGTCTGCCTTAACATGTTGCTTTTGCCACCTCTTGAGACTACTGATCTCACCAGTGGTGTCTGTGTGCCAGTTTCTGAAAATAAGAGATGTTGAGGCTAAAAGGACTGATTGAAGTATGCCATAGGCATGGTATACTGCAGTCAAATTTGACCATTCTTAGCAGTAACAGTTCAATGAAATGCTGGATGAGATGAAAAAAAAAAAAAGAAAAGAGGAAGTTCTGAGCAAAAGATGAAACTTTTTTCCCACAGTCCAGTTGTTCCAAATAGCGTGACTGCACTGCTAGCACGCATTTGTCCTGCACTTTCAGTAGGATTTAGAATTCATTTTCAGCAGTGCTTTAAATTGATAGGAGGTATTATAGTGCCCTGTTAAGTAGCTTTTTTGCTTCACAATAAAAATGTTGCCTTTCTGTGGTGAATGAAGTTATTCTTCTATAACTTGGGAAGAATACTAAGAAAATTTGGTTATATTAAGAACAACAGTACTACTGGTCAAAGAGCTTACTGAGACATTGCTTCATGCTTTTCCTCCATTTGTCCAAACTAAAAGCTTCTTTAAAGCTACATCTGAATTCTCCTATCACACACATCCTGGTCTACACTTCACCTGTTGGTCTGAGGTGAATGGTATTGGATCAGAAAAACATGTGGCTAGAGCACTTAGCTGCTATTCAGAAGTTGCAAAGAGAATGGAAATCTGAATGCATATAGCTTTTTAAAAAGTCAAATAGGACTCTAATTATACTGAGCTAAAGAATGCCTATTAAAAAAAAAAAACACAACACGGTGGTTTTAGACAAATTTTAATTTCCAGTGTACCTTTGTGCATCAAGCTTAGGATAAGTTATTGTGATGGTACAATGCACAGTGTTGTGAACACCAGTGCCGTTATTGTGCCAGCTCTAATAATGAGAATTTCATTGTTTGGGGGGAGCAGTCTCCTACACTCTAGACAAAAGTGTAATTACTTTTGAACGATGTGGAATGTGCTCAGTTTAATAGCATGGAGAATAGATTCACAAAGATTCAGATAAAGCTAGCTTGGAAGCCATATGTGCAATGTGACAGTATGAAATTGTTAGCAGGCACCATAATTACAACACACACGCATGCACACACACACACAGAGTTTCACAGTTTAAACTATAAACTGTTGTTTTTGTAAGAGAGAGACGGGCTTATCTGAACAAGACTAGTTCAATTAAAACAAAGCAGAAATGGTGGTAAGTTTTCATTTGTCTATTTTTGATGTTCTTTCCTTCCCCTCTTAATGGTAAATTGATATTTATAAGATGATGAAATTGCATTGTTACAAACATTGCATTATAAATGTCATCACAGAAGTAGCACATGAAAGCACTTTCCAGAGACACAATTTCAGGCTTGTATCAGAGTTTGATCTTTTCAATCTTTACACTTACACCATTTCAGAGAATGACTCTGTGGGCTATTAGGAAAGGGAAGAAATAAAGAAGAATCAGCTAGGACCCATCAAACAGCTATAGAAGTTGTCTACTGCATCATTTAGTTCAGACCCTAGAAAACTCTCTGCAGTCCTTGAGAACCAGTCATGATGCATCTTGTATCTTCCTGACAAAATATTTTCCATTTAAGTTATTATAACCTGCCTGTCCTCCATGTCACGATCTGTACTCTCCTGGGTCTCCAATCCTACCCCATCTATGTATGTAAGTAATGCTTATAGTAATTAGCAATTACTTGCAAATTACTTGTTGCGCAGGTCCTATATAGGGAAAGTAGATGAAAAAAATATTTTCATTCTTCAGGTGAGGCACGGATGAAAGCCATAGAGCAGCTCAGGAGCAGTAGGCTAGTTTATGGAAGTTCCCTTGGTTTGTTCTAGCACTCCTTTAATACAGTGAGGTTTTGCTTACTTGTGGCCATGGAGAACCAGAGTGGATATATGTCATTCCAGCTGAAGTCAATGGGCAGAAAGACTAGCTGAAGTTTGAGATGACCTATTGGTGTTTTGATTACATTCTGAAAGGTCTAAAGGTTGGTTAGGGGACAATAAATAAGTAATGAAGTAGGAAAACTTTTTTTTTTCCCAAAGCAGGAGGGTTAGAATGACATTTAAAACAATAAATTAACAAATCAAGACCAGACTTATAATCTATAAATTGCCTGAAATACAGGGTGCAGATGACTGTAGTTTTTAAAGGCCTTGAAGAGAAGTGGAAACAGCAGTTGTTTGTTTTTGCTGAAGATCATCTTACTGTGCAGCAATCACGTTTTTAATGGATTCATTTGAATGCAGTTAAGCAGAAAATAATCAACAGAAAAGTAAACACCTTTGTTTTATAGAAGTGCTGGGAACTGTATGTATCCATTGTTTGCAAATGATTATATGCCTAGGAATCAATTCATTGACTTCATGCTGGAAAATATCTTCATTTAAGCTTCTTGCATAAATACTAGTAAAATCTAATTCAAGTGAATAGATGAAAAATTCCACAGAAAAATACGATAGGTAAAACCATAAAACCTACAGTCAGTAGGAATATTTGAACCAGATGGTCTCTCTTATAATGAAGAGAAAAGAGCTGTGCACTATGAAAAAAAAATACATAAGCCTTGAAAGAAAAAACCTTGTTCATCTTTCTAAGCAATCTGCCACAGGACATCCACAGTAGACACAATTGTTTCATTGCAAGTTAATATCTCAATCCACACTGTCTTCATTAAGTATCTCTGTTTGGGATTACACACATTTACTGAGATCAGCTAGGTAATTTCACTGAGGATTGTACATTTTTACTGGAAACAGTGCATTGTCATCAGGTCTTCTAGGTCAGCCTAGTGGTACGTGCAGCTTTCATGGCTTGGAAGTGCAGCAGTGTGCCTGAAGCAGTACATTGCGGCCAGTACCCAGAAGACTGGGACGATGATGTCTTCCAGAGGGAGGTAGGATATACCACAGATTTGGAAGGAAATTTTTAAGCTACCAATTTCAGGAGCACTCATGAAGGTGAAGACTAGAGTATGGAGAAAGCCCAGCAGGACTACAAGATCAGTTTATAGCCACAATGTAAACTACTTCTTGATACAGGTTTGGCCTTCAGCAGTCAGTCTCTAGCTGTGACATAACCTAGGTAGGATCTATGGTATCTCCATCCTAGCAGAACTCAAACAGTAGCTGTGGCCTTCATATAGTTTCTCCAGTTCAAGTCCATCACCTGTGGCACTCTGCCCAAATTTATCCTGAAATGCTGCTTTTTCTTTCTTGGTAGTGAATCTTTATGGTATCATGGTGAGGCAGAAACTGCTGCCAGTTAAACACCCACTTAGTTCTCCCTGTTTCTGGAAAGAGAAGGCAGCAGAAATTTAGTTAAGTTTTTGTGTTTTTCCTTTCAGCCAGTGGGGTTATCTCCTTTGTTCAAGCTTCTCCACTTCTAAGAAGTTTGTGGCCTTGGGCTGGCAGCATAACTACTATCAGAATAGAGAGCATCCTACCAGACTTTCATACTCTTACCTGACGCATGCCTCAAGGCAAGACGAGTGGGAATCTGAGTTGATTGTATTTTACACCCTACACAGTGCAAACATCTACTTTTGCATACCATGTTAACTCATTTTTGCTTCAGTAGTGGCCCATGTATTTTAGAACTTCCAGAAGATTTTTCCCCATGTGCTTTCTGAGTGGTACATATGCTTTTCATACCCACCTTACTTCCTCTGAGCAGCTGGTGTGGCTTTCTCCTTTTCTTTTCACTGCTGGAGAGAAAGCCTTTTTCTCTGTTTCCAGCTTTATAAGAATGATATTACTCTTATCACTTTCTGTCTGCTTGCAGTTGTCCTCTGAAAACCTTTCTTTGCCTTTCCCATTTTCTTCCTCTGCTTGTAGTCATATTTAACTTAGTCATTTTTATTATTTAATCCATCCTGAAGCCTTTTAGTAAATAGCTCATATAAAGACATTGCACAGTAAAAGAAAGTATTGTGCTGTTTGCTTGGACAGAAGGTCAATAAACTAGAGGATGGTTGTTTTTTGATATGCACCTCTACTTTCAGTAGAGAAATACCAAAACCGAAATGCATTGTGAAGTACTGGTCATGGTTTCTTGAATTTCAGGGTTGCAAGGAATCTCTGATTATCAGCTCCAGCTCCTATAAGTGCCAGAACCTCCTACTGCACTCACAGTACTTGTAGTCCTGTTTTATGGTCTCTTCTCTCACTATCAAGTGTTTCAGTCCATAGTTAGGATGTTACCCATTGCATCTGCAATTTGAATAGTTTATTTTCTATCCTTTTAATGGCTCAGTAAAATGCTCTGTCATTTTTATATATTTTTTTTTGCCTTGTGTCTTTGAGCGCGTTTTCTCTCAGGTTATACAAATTTGAGTTGGATTAGGCTGTGCCAAGGCCAGCTTTCTTCCTCTAATATTTCTTGCCACTGCTAACGCTTTTGCAGATTCACCGAAAGTACTGATGTTTGGAGTCATAATGAAAATATGACCTCAGGCAGTTGCTAGCATTTAAAGTGTCATATCATCCAGTCATGTTTTTTTTCTTTCATGGAGTTAACTACTTCCTCTTGTCTTGAGTGTATTGGTGAAATATCACCACCTTCTCCACTGTAATAAAGGGATTTATTAATTTTCTCTAAGGATTCATGGCTGGAGAAGGACTCATGGTAAAACAGACTACAGATTTCAATATACGTCTGCTTAAGTATGGACATCTAATGTAGGTGGATTAACTCCTAAGACATGTTCAGAAACCTCCCTGTGGGAGAAGATTGATGTGCTGCAATGAACCAACCAAAGCTCCAAAGTGTTTCAAGACAATTACACAGAGGAAGCAAACTTTCTTAAGTAAAAACAGTCTTTTATGTCTGGGGTAGCAAGCTCATCGGAAGAGTTTGGCCAGCCTCATTTCCAAAGTCTCTTAAATGCTGCTAAGTCCTTTGATTCTTTTTCTGGTTTAGGTACAGTTGTGTGACGAGATAAGGCATTTTTGCTCTTTGCAAAAGAGAGTAGACTCAATGAATCGTGTGAATTTAGCATCACTGGATAAACCAATGGATGTAACTGAGTGGAGTTTGTGCCCTGTGGAACTAAGGATAATTTTTGCCAGAGCAGAGTAAACAGGACTGTCATTGTGCATGGAAATTGTCTGCTTCAGCATCCTTTCTTTATGCTTTTAAAGCTGAATCCAGCCCAAGGTAAAAAAAAAGGCTATAAAGATTAACTTTTCATAGTTTGTACAGGCAACAGGCAAATTATATAGATTGTCCAAAACATAGACCAATAAAATCTAACATCAGACTGTTATTGTCTTTATTTATATTGTACCCAGAGCATGATTTATTTTTATAGAGACAGAAAAAAGAAACATTCCTGCCCCAGAATGCTTAGCTTATGACCCTGTTGCTGCAAAACAATCTGACTGATTGGAACCTAATGCTCGTGGTAGCAAGAGGGAGGGAAGGAGAGGTCAGTGACTATAACTCCCGCATAAAGCTTTTTGTAGGATTGGAGTCTGATGATACAAAATAAGAAATATTATGGCAAAAGATAAAATCCTTCTGACATCTCAAGTTTGAATTACTGTGATAGATTGTGTGTGTATCTATATACTAAGTCATGTCAGAAGTGGAAGCTTGCATAGCTTATTAATATTGCTAGCCAGAAATAATACAAAATACCTGCGCTTCAGACTCTCCTCTATGTTGATTTTCAGATTGAATTTAAAGTGTGTTTCATCTCTGAAGCTGTAAGTGAAGCTTCCCTCTTTTGCGTTCTTTTCATTTTAAACTGCTGCACTTGTAATCAGGAGGTTGCAACTCAGGTTTGGATCCATCTGTTTGAAGGCAGTAGCATTCACTGAGGCTAGCATCTAGCCGCCTCAGAGCTGTGGGTCTCCTGAAAACAATCATATACAAATGCAGAGCTTAGTGGATTTAGGACTCCGTAGGAGAGAGTTTCTTGTATAACTTTCAGTAAAATCTATGGGGTTTTTTATGGTATATGACAGCAGTCTCAGTAGTAAATTTTTGTTGATTATAGGTCTCTTGGCACAGTAAGAGACCATTTTGGCTTTCTCTTGTAGGAAGGAAGTTAGCATAAATGTGGTTGCTAACACATGATGTAATGTCATGTGAATCCAAATGCCATTTTGGGGGGTGAGAATTCAAGGGTGAGGACTGGTCAGACGAAATTCTTACAAAGTGTATGTCCAGAGATAAACTAGTAACTTTGGGTTTGACTTTATGGTTAATGAAGTAAACAGGCGATAGCAGAGTGTGATACATTTTGTCCTAACATAGCTTCTAAGTATGTCAAAGAAATCACACCCTAGAAGTAACTTTAATTCATAAGTTACAACCAGAGCTTAGGGTGATAAGCTCAGCTGCTGATCCCTATAGTTTAGAAATCTGTAGTTAGATAACTTCACCCCAAAAAGCTTTGCGTGAGAAGTAATTGCCTGGCCAGATAATTTGCTTTTTTGTAAATAATGTTTGCTATATGGTGCTTAGCTATGTTGGGAATATAAAGCATTGTGCGTTTCAAAGCACAGAACACTCAGCTCACTTGAGTGTATATACCACATCTGACTGATGTAAGTCCACGGTATGTTCTTTACTTTTATATATATAAAATCTGCAAATAACTTTTTTTAATTCTTACATTTACATTGTCTTGACACAGACAGTAATGCATGTAGAGCATGAGGGAGAGCAGATTGAATCATTCACGACAGTTACACATATAAGACTTGTTTAAATTTTTCTTTAAACCAATTTGATAAATTCTATTGGAAAACAGTTTTCAGAATTTTATGTATCTGCAAGCAGCATTGGAAAGAGTGTGGTTCAGTTCTGCAAAGAATACATCTGTGGTAGATGATGTACTCTTCCTGTTTGCTTGTGGCCAGTGTAAACTTAGCTTTTGGGCAGAGACCATAGCTTCAGTTTTTAAAGCTGTCAACATGAGTATTGGGTAATATATTGACGCAGGGCCACAGTGGGTTCCCTACTTTTCCGTGTGGATAAACTAATTTGACTGAAATCTTATTTTTATATTTAGGTCCTCTATCTTCATTTTTCTCTGTAAAATACCACAAACACTTGTTGGACTCCATCCTTGTAATTTCATAAATATTAACAAAAATGGCAAGTTTTCAGTTTACTGGATGAAATTAGGCTGTATTCAGAGCTTCCCAGTGACTGATTTATCATTGGCAATTCACTTCTCTTGTTTGTGCCATTGTGCTAGCATATAAATTAAGGCAATTATACTTATCCTTCATCCATCATGGTCTATGGTCTATTAGTGTTTCCAAACTCATGAAGATTTCTTGAATCTCATACAGTGAGATTGGGGTTCAGTTCACCACGGTTGAGGCACATAGAAGTTAGGTGTCTGGACTCTGTTCACAGTTTATGGAAAAAGATAACCACCCTGCTAGAACAACCTTTCCAATCTTAAAATAAGCATCTAAGACAAGAAAGATGAATTACCCTCTGAAAGTGCTTGTCTATTGACTATAGAGGGAGCCTTGATGACTAGTTTAGACTAGATGTTTAATTTGGGGCTAAAATTAGGTGAGAGTAATCCCATTCACAGTACGCGGTGGAGTTTAAGAAATAACACACATTCCTGTATAAATATTCTCATATTTTTGTTGAAGTAACGATGTTCAAGCTCTTTTTTTTTTTTTTTTGTCTGTGTGTACATGAATATTCTAGCAGACTTCTTTATTAATCAGCATTGATGGTATTTAGTGAGGTTTTAAGAATTGGATATCCCCTAAAAGCAAACTTTTTGTTATATATCCAGCCAGCAATGTGAACTTGAAGTAATAAATCTTACACTTACATGTACAATTTGAAATGTGTTGATTAGCAACATGAATCGGAGAACAGAAGCAATCCAACACACCCTTAAAAGACTATTTTGGGAAGATTATCTCGATACTGAAAAATGGCATTTGATTCCAGAGGATTTTGCCATTTTGAATTTAGGGTATTACTTCTCAATTACTATTAGAAACTTACGTGCCTAGTAAAGCATTCATTGTTCTTAGTGTCAGATGCAACGAATGTCAAATACCATTATTAAATTTAATTCATTAAAGAGATTGCAGTGTATGTAACCTGTTATGTCTGAAAGATTTTATTTAGCCTTGCGCAGTTGTCTTTATAGCAGTATTGGCAAGTCCAAATGGCATGCGTAGGCTTAGTAGATAGACCTAGCAATATATTGGTGAAGAAACTGTAGTTAAGTTCCAGTCTTAATCTGTAGAAACCTGTCTGCTATGCTTTTTTAAATTCTATTTATGTCCTCATCTATGTTCAATCCAGAAAGTGGGTATATATACATGTGCACAGTTTCACATTTTGGCACCATATTTGGTATATTGTGTGCTGTGACTTGTCTCATGCCTGCAGGCCATAGGAAAACGACACAAATTAAACATGAAATAGAGAGGAGACATAATTTAAAACTTGCATGTTCTAGAGATGCAGTATGGCATATGAGAGTTGCAACATATTGCAAAAAATTTACCCTATTTCCCCAACAAGAAGACCATGTTTTCAACCGTGCAGGCTGCTGGAGACATAGGCAGCTTTCTTAGCTGTTTGCTCAAAATAGCTGTCACTGCATCTTATTTGAGGTAGTATCGTGACCACTGCTACGCATGCTCTGTCTTCTTTTCGTTCCTGTCTAACTGCACAGGCCAGTGTTCTCCCCTGCCCTCTTCTGTGATTCTGTAATTATATTTATTTTTCATAGACATGTGAGTTCCCTTTTCCCTTTTACATATGTTGTTTTGCTTCATGCTGAGAAAACTCCACAGCCTGACAGGGCGCTTTTTTTTTCTTTTTTTTTTTAATTTTTTTAAAAATTTTTAAGCACTCCAAATTCTATCCAGCTTTAAACTCTTATGTTTATAACCCTGAATATCTCTAAAATGTCTTTACCTAAAACACTTTATGGTTTTATTACCAGGTTTATGCCAGTAATAATATTCACATCAGCTTTCTTAGGGATAATCTTTAAGCAGAACCTAGCAAGAAAGGCTTTGAAAACTATCATTCCCAGGAACGCAAATCTCGGAACATGAAACATCGGTTTAATCGCCCTCTCTGACAACTTAACACGACAGATTGAAAAATACAAGCCGATATGGAAGTGGGATCAATGGATTATCAAAGTCCTAAACATCTTCTCTGGGGGGGGGGCGGGGGACGAGCTTTGGGGTCCATTGGCATGCATAAGACATGAAGTTTGCATAGCTTACCGCAGATCCAATGCTGTCTGACTGGCAGGGAAGTTGAGAGGGAGAGAGAGAGATTTACATGAGGGAACTCAGGGGGCTTTGTCACGGCAATTGTATAAAGTGATATACAGTGCAAATCGACTCGAGCATGTCCCTGGATAGCAGGCGGTTTACAGCCTCTTCGAGCAGAGATTACTGCTTTATCTTGTCATACTAAATTAACGTGGCAGCACACTGTTAAACAGTGGTGACCTCTTCATCTGTGGAAATTGCTGCCTAGAGGAGAGATGGTATTTAAGACTCTCTCTCTCTCTCTTCCCTTTTCTCCCCTCCCCACTTTCTCTCCCTCTCCCCCTCCTTCCCTCCCTCTCTCTATCTTGTCTTTCTTTCCCTGTAGGGCCCTGAGGCATTTTTGGGTTAGGTTATAACATTAAAGACAAAAAGAAAGAAAGAAAGGGGGAAGGGAGAGGCTTTTAACATCAAGGTGACAACAGCTATGTGTTAATTGGGCCTTTGTTGTTTGATTAATAGCCACTTTGGTGTAGAATATTAAGACAGTTGTTTGGACAACTTTCTAAAAATGACATGTCCTTTCAGTAAACTGGGATTAAGCAATGTTCTCTGGTCTGCACATTTTAACTCATTATTGTTGTATTTAGCCCTAAACTTACTGTTATTTAGGAGCGAGTGTGCTGTCCGGCCCTTCCGGCAGGGTCATCAGCTGGCATACATTGACGTAGCTCTCTTCAGTGGCACTCCAGTGAGCTGCTCTCATGCTGGTATTACCAAGGGTCAAGGTGATGAAGATACCACTGAAATGTAGTTGGGCTCTTGTGTTAGACTGTATCAGAGGATTTTTTTAGAATTAAATGATGATCCTAGAAATCCAGCTAAGCCAGAGAAGGGCCATAGCCCTTTCATTGGGCTGGTAGTGTGATACAGAAGAACGGGAAAAATAAATATAGTGTTCTCATCTTTTTTATCTGAGGTGATGAAGGAGAAAGACCTAAGAGACCTCTCTTCCTTAGACCAGGTTTTCTGTTCCTGATTTTTCTGTTTACTATGCAGTGGTTCATTGTGCGTCCAATCCAAAGCTCTTTGAAGTCAGTATGAAGACTGTTTTGTCTTTAATAGGCTTTGGATCAAGGCCCACGCGACCTTAGGCAAATTATGACAAATCAGTGTTACAAAGTGCTTTGACATTTGCAAGCATATATGTCCAAAGGACTAATTTTTGCTATGATATTTTATAAACAGTTGAGAGGCCAGGGGAAGTCAGGTTGGCCAGCCTGGTGTTGGTGATAGCCGTATGTGCTGAAAATGGCAACATTACGGCTCAGTGTTTGGGTGAAGGAGTCCTTCCCTACATCTTCCTTGCTGAATCTTGTAGTCCTTAGCGGGTTGGGTTCCTATGTTGTTGAGGTTATCAGCTGACAAGAGAAAATGTTTTTACATCAAAAACTCAGCACTGACTTGAAGATGCCATAGGACTTTCACTACTTCAGTCATATGAAGGTAGTTACGGGAATTTAATAATTTGAGATGGAAAAGGACTCTAAAATCATCTAGCTTAGATTTTTCCTTGCTGTAGACAATTGCTCCTTACTGTGAATTTCTTGAGCTGCCACCTACACAGATTCATGCAAAATTCTGTGCATTTTGTATTGTACATTTTGTATGTAACATTTTCAGAGGCAAGCTTTTATTCACTTCTCTGAGATGCCAGCAAAGCTTATTTTTGCAGTAGAATATTTGCCATTTGAGACGCAATGTATCTGTGAACACTGATGTTATCATTGTTTTCTTTGGATAAATTTTGAAGGCCATTGAGCTAAGCACTTACACTAGAGATACAGAAAGGACTGACTTCTCGATTTATTATTTTTAGAAATCAATGCATTTGATAATTTATGTACAGCTTACTGAAGCCACGTAAGTGGCTCATGAATCAATCAGCAGCCAGCAAAAATGAAAGCTAATGAGCTCATTTCAATAGCAAGTTGCTCATTAGCAGGTATGCTCACTGATCTTTCAGGTTTTCCAGTTCAAAGTTACATGGTCTTTCCATGTTCTTGGAAGAAATTGTTTCCTTGAAAAGAAAAAAATGGAAAAAGAAAGCATGGCAAGGTTTTGAACTTCTTCTGATTGCTTTGACATATACATTTACAGTAAATGCTTTATTTTGGGCTAGAAGGGCACCTACCTAATGGTCTGCAGGGCTAAGTCTGTGCCCATCAGTACAGTACCAACAACTTTCAGAAGCTGAAAGGGAGTGTACTGGTGAATTTGTAAGATGTATGGGAAGAGGAGTATGGAGGCCTTTTCTCTGCTTCTGCATCAAAATTGATACGTTCCTAGCACAGCACTTTTCCTAGCACAGCATCTTCAGTCAGATTTTCTCCAGCTCAACAGTCAGATGTGGGAGGCTAGAAACTGTGTTGCTGTGCAGAGCTGGCAGTCCATGCTTCCTTTCATTCACAGTCAATGCCGTGGCCCGTCCTGGTTAGATAACACCAGGATGATGCCCTCTTCTCTCCTAGTAATAATTATTTGATGCTTGTTTGAAACACTTTGGTGCTTCTGGTAGGCTTTTTGTAGGGTGTACATAAAAACTAGCTCGTTTGGCCCAGATGTTACACTTCTTGGAAGAGATACCAAGAGCTGAAGAAACATGGAATTAACCTCCCCCTAGGAAGTATTCTAAGGGGCAGTAATAAGCATTGTGGATTTTATGTGCTAGGGCTCACAAACCTGCCTGAGACTAGGTCTTTAGCTTTGTGCATTAATAGAGGACATTGTTGTCCAGCACTGCCATTGATTTTTTTTGTTTTTCCTTTTAGTAAAAAAGGAAATTCATTATTAATCTTTTTGAAAAGCAAGCCCGGTACTTTAATTACCAAACCTTTGACAGAAAATTTCTGAATCCTTATGTTATATATATATATGTAAGTGTAGAAGTAAAAATATGTAGGTGTGTATATATATATATCTATATACACACCAACACACATACTTTAACTATCTCCTGTAGGCATGAGAAATATACTGCGCCTAATCATACTGGAAAAAAACAGGTTCTTGACAGAGTTGCCTGAGGCCCCTGTAAAAGAGGGACTCTTGAAACATATTTTTAAAATAATTCAAAAAAAGACAGATTTTCCAAATCTCAGGAATAGATTTTCAACTGCCTGATTTGGCTTGAAATGAGTTGGCTGAATCAGTTTCTTTTTCTTTTAAGTAAGTCTATAAAGCTTTGATGAATCTGGCTCATTGTTTAGCACTTATCTCATGAGTAAAGCTTGAGAGGTTTGGCTTGAAACTTAGCAAATCACATCTTTGGAAAATGGCCCAAGCCTATTGATTTATTTGAAAAAAAAAATTAAAAAAAAGCAAAACACAACCAAAAAACCCTGATCCAGCTTAGCGAGTAAGTCCCTCACAGATCTATAGAGCTCCTTCTGAATGAGCCCATCTATTTCTCAATGTATGTGAACCCTGTGCTTTATGGAATTGTAGGGCTGAGAGGGATTGTAAGAGGTCATCCAGTCCAAGATTCAATCCAGGCATCAGCTGTACCAATGTCATTCCTGTCAAATAATAGTCTAACTTCCTGAAGTTTCTCAGTGCAGGAGACTTACAACCTACCAGTCTTCTATCCGTACTGGCGTATTGCTCTCTTTACCATTAGAAATTTATTCCTAATGTGTAACTCAAGTCTTTTCTGCTTCAGTTTTAGCTCATTAATACTTGTCCTAGCCACTGCAGCAAGAGAAATGTAGTTCCTTTTTTTCAGCAAATGTTTTTTATTTGAAGACTGATAGCACATCTCCCTCTTCTCAAACTTATCTTTCAATATGTAGAGTTCTTGTCTCCACCATATTTTTCTGAAAAAAATTTACTGTTTCCCTGCTTCCTGGAAGCTATTAGTAGTGGAGACATTTACATTTTAACAGCTACGTTTCCTGCTTAAGAACAGATTATTTTGTCTTAATGACAATGTTGTCTACGGCAGGTGCATCTGAGGTGCTACAGAAAGACTCTAATTCGAAGTAAAAACAGACTCAGGATGGCTCCGTCATGGTTTTGTAAATGGTGCCGAGTAGTTTTGTTCAATTAACTTGCAGTTAAATCCTCTCTGATACTAGTCTGTATACTTTAACTGTGGTTTAAGTTTTGAATGGAAGGAAGGCTATGAGTGCCACTGTCTTCTGCTTAAGTTCACTGGCAGAAGACAAGTTTTGGGGCTGCTTAGCTTCGCAGTTCTCTGACTAGCTGTGGAAGAGCAAAATGGATTATAGTGCCTCTTGCATATCAAAAGAATTGCTGGTGAAGTCTGACTACAGGGTCTTCTACAGGAAGGAAGAAGAAGCAACACTGAGTCTCACGTCCTAGAGTGAGTTTCCAAGGCAAGGAGTTGGCAGGGAGGAAATCTTTTAAATTTAAGACACTTGATCTGGAAGTTAATGGGAAAAAATAAACATCAGACCTCATGATATCAATTATCTCACATTTAAAAGTCATGTTTAAAAAGTATTCAGTCCTCTGAACGTAATTATTTTCATATGCACAAGATGAAGTGTGCAACAGATGTAAAATCAAAATACATTTCCTTTTATGATCATTAAGGAATCCACTGTTTGTACAAGCTGAAACAAGGTAACTGATATAACGAGGGTTGTGCTTTTCTGTACTTTATGGATTTAATAAATCCTCTGTTAAAAAGAGTTATCAAGTTAATCTTCCCACTTTATTAGAAGACACTTAGTAGAAGTTGACCTTGCTATCAGTTTGCTGTGGTTTGAGATACTTGATAAGAGAAAAGCCACATGCCCCTTAAAACGATACCTTCTCCCCATCTCTCTGTTTTTACATTTTGATTTTTTTTTTCTTGTGACCACCAGAATGAAGGTGTATGCATGAACCATCTGGAAATCATAGCTGTTTGTGCTCACAGAACTTGATGCAATTTACAAAGCAGTGAAATAAGTGTTCATCTTAAAGGGACAGCAAAGACTAGGAATATAGTTGATTCGCAGCATACCACTGCTTCTTTTGAAGCTCTACTGTGGTAACCACAACTGCAGTGGTGATACTTAGTGATTTCTTCCCATCTGTTCATCCGAGAGAGGCTGGAGGTTGGTCTAGGGTACGGTGGAATAAAGGGGTATGCTTTACTGCCAAAGGAAAACCAATGTGCAAGACAAGAAGGCAATGATTGATGAGATTTCCAGTTGATGATGAGTTAATCTTCATGTGGTGAAGCTCTTTTCTCACCACTCCTTCTTGACACTTTTTGGTGGAAAATTTTGGAGCAAAATTCCCCTTCTTTGGAAGCACAGAGTGCTATTGCAGTCAAAAAGTCATAGTAATTGGTGGTAGATGACAGCTGCTGATGAACAGCTCAACCACGTGCTTGAGTGAAGGATTTGGATAGAATTTCACAACATAAAGATATTATAGAAATTGTACAGAATTAAGAAAATTTGAAGACCAAATGGTTATAAGCCACCATAGGTCCTGTAATAAAACAACGTTTATGTGGTCGTAGGAAGATGATGATCAGCTCACCTAATAGAAATATTGTGAACAGTCACGGTCCTTGTGCTGAAACTGAAAAGAAAAAAGAGTAGATATGACCAAATATGTCAGAACTCTTCTGAATTTTCTACATGTGTTTCTGAGGAAAGGCTTTGAAGATTCCTTTAAATACAGGATATTAGTAATATTATTATTTCCAAGTGAGAACGTGAAAAAAAAAGAACAAAAAAGCTCTTGAGATTTTGTCAAAGCCAATACGAATTAAGGGACAGTCCTTTAAAATGGCTGGCTGTGTTAGAAAACTGACTGGAGGACTTGCTGCAGGAATTATGGTAGGAAGTAGCTCTTCATCACTGGCAAAGGATCAGTTTGTTCTGCTACAGTTTCGTTTTTCGCTTCCAGATTTATCAGTTCTCTGTCGGGTAGTCTTTTGAACTGTTTTGATAAATAATTGTACTTGTGAAGGTTAATGGAGTGTCAGTCCCTTATTTACTCTCAAGTCAAATGTGGTGCATGCTAGTCAGAAGTGTAGCTCATGCTTCATGACCAGCTGACCTTAACACTTTAAAGTGTGGTTATAGTCAGATAAATGACTAAAAATGACATTAAAGGGCCCCATGTTTCCTATCTTGCTATGGCTTTAGAGGTCAAATTTAGTTGCATAAAAATATGATATTTTTATTAATTGCCCATAATGCTACAACTTAACATGGGGTTTGCAAATAAAGCTGCAGGTTTTTTTGCCTCACATCATCCTAGTAATAAACATTTTGCAAATGGTACTTAACTGACTATTTTGTTGATGATATGTCTGCAAAGCAGAGTCCAGTTGCTTCTTTTGTAGCTGTATTGACTCTTTAGTGCTAATGGCAGTTAACAAACTGTAGTCAATAAAGCGAGCAGATAGACGTGACTCAGAAAATACATGGTGAGCAAATATGGTGAATAAATATGGCATTTTAAAGCCAGTGTTCTGCTTATCCCCATACATTGTTGGAGGTTCACCTGTTACAGAAGCAGAACAGAAGCTTCCATGTAAACTTCTATTAATCGGTGCCAATCTCAAATTAACACAACTCTTGCAGTCGCAAGAACGGCAAGCAGTTCCCAAAGATATTTGTTGCTGTCTATTTTCCAGTTTATTTTCATTAGTAACTTCACTGGATATTCTAAGAGAGTGTTTCTTTTCATCAGTGCTTAAGCAAAAGAGTAAAACCTAAGACAAACCACTAGTTATTTGAGGACTTTTCACAGCTGTGCATAAGATGTCCTCTCTGGTACTAAAAGTCATTCTGTTACTTCCAAGGAAAAAAGTTCTACTTTTTATTTAAATGAGTAATAGCTGCGATGAAAATTAATAAACTTACACACAAAGGCTTAAAATAAAATAAAATGTCTTCTGGAAGTGAGGTTTCCAGAACAGTTTAGTCTTCTGAACAGGCGATCCAATTTTCACTGAAAATCATCTGTGGAGGTAAATGCAATTTGCTGATGGAGATCTGCTGAAACTCCTGCTAATTGTTCAATGTTCTGGCCAGCTTCTCTGGAGAATAAATATGTGCTGAAGTTGGGAGAAGCAGGCTGATAATTAATGTCTTAATGGAAAAATGTTTACAAAAGGATGTTTTTTAGACAGTCCTCAGAAGTTCTCTATTTAGTCACTGAAAAAGAACTGTGCATCCCTGTTCTGTTTTTATGGGCCTTCATAATCCCAGGTTTTCTCCTTTGAAGATGATGTTTTTGTTGTTTTGGGTACCTGTGATTTATAGATCATCTAATATTTTCACATTACCAACTCCTTATGTAGTAACAGTATCTTGATTTGTATAGACTTGAGGTGATTTTGAACCTACAGCGTAAAGACTTCCTTATTTTATGAACCTGATTCCTAAATAATCAGTGAAAAATGATGTCGTGATAACAGTTGTATAAAACCAGGCTGAAACACAGGGCAGGTGGCAGAGTATGTATGTATGTGCTCCTTCCAATTTTTTTTACTTTCTTTTACATAAGACCTGGATAGAAGGAAGAAAGTACCTTACATTTCTGTGAATGGCACAGATGTGCTTCCCAATTAGTACGTGATACTGAGGAAAGAAACCAAATAGTTATAACTATTGCTAATATTAATAGCCATGAACATGACTATGATGTACTACTTTATAACTACTCCAGAAAGCAGTCAGTGGTCAGGCATATCAGATGTTGCAACAGAACGTCATTGTAACATCTTCTTTCTGCTCTTTGTTTTTAAAAGTTTCTTTGACCTTAAGTTGTGAGACACTATGTAACATTTGAGTAACAGAAATGTAATGCCGAAGTGTATTGAGAAGAGCTTTATATAAATGTGTAAGGGCAACCTCCAGTAGATACTGTATCCAAAAAATACTGTAAGGAAGATTGGACACCTTTCAGATGGACTGGTCTTACTCTCAGAAACTACCTTTTGCCTCTCGTATGTCATACAGTAAAAATAAGCTCCAGCATAGTTCCTGTTTATAACATCATTTGCATGTGATTTTCAGTCTTCACATAACTGAATTTATTCAGGCCATTTATTTTTTAAATATGTAGTCTCCACATATGAGTATATCTGAAGATTAAAAAAACTTAAGAAATTTTATGTGACTCTTTTGAGTACATTTAAATATGTATACTGTAAGTGTAGGCACTCATAGACCGGAATAGAAGGGAGGAAGAAAATAAGAAAACCCTCCAAAATACACTGTAATTTCTTTTAAGGTTTATGAATATATATAAGTCTAAAAAGAAGAAGTGTGACTCTTATAACCAAATACCCTGTCTTTGTGTTTACCCCCCATCTGTGCTCAAGGTCTCTAGGTGCTCCATAGGAGCTTTTTAATTATTTTTCCCTGTTTGATGTTGCTAAGTATAATGAATGGATTGCAGGGAACTTTTTGTTAGAAACCTTCTGTACATCAGCTCAGTCCTGGTAGGCACAGTGATACCTGGCTGGGTCACATCCTGAGACCCGCTTTTGATAAATTTAAGGTCAGAAAAAGACAGATTTTGTAAAACCTTGCTCTATTAGTCAACCAATACTTCCTTGTCACAAAGTAGGCTTACATTCTTTCCAATGAAAGTGGGGAAAATTGTGTCTGTCTTACTTGGGTTGGGCAATTCTGTGGGTTTTTCAGCATCACTTCATGATGACTGAAAACTACAGGGAATACTCAGAAATCAGTGATTCAGAGAGAAGCTTGGACAAGAAAGGCTATTTCCAGCAAAAGTTATTCATCCTCTGTTGATGATGGATGGTTGGCTATGACTGTAGAAGAGTAGATGTTCTTTGGGGTTTTTTTTGTTTGTTTGTGAACATGCAATACAACAGTGCACAAAATTAATTATTAAGGAAAATATTTAGTGGACTTAATCAGCTACAAGAATATATGATTTCTTTTTTAAAAATGGCATAAAAGAATGAGGATTAACTGCCTTAAAGCAAAAAAGATCACTTGTATTACTCAGAGTAATTTATGTAAGTGATGAGAAAGGGGAGGAAAATTAGCATTTCTGTACAGTTTGCTTACTGTGTAATTCTTAATCAGGAGTGNGTCACAACATCCCTTGATATCATCTTATCACAAAGGTCTCTTCATAGTAGGCAGTGTATGCTACTGACTGCAGTTTAAAGGAACAGAAAAATGAATAACTGATTTGCAGAGTGAGAACAACTGTGAATCTGTCATAAATTATAATTTAGTGGGTCTTTTGCATCGCTCAGCTACAGTCTAAACTGGCTTCTGTGTGCAAGGTCTATGTGCATTTAAAACCTTGTTTAAGCTCTGCTTGAATGAGCTTTAGAATGGGACTTAAATGATAAAATAACATCATGCAGCTTTCCTGAGCAAAACATGATGTTAGCATTTGAGGTGTATTAGGATCCAGAAGAGTGAACAGAGAATTGGTTCTTGGTAACTCTTGGATGCTGAATGTGCTCTGCCATGACCTTGCTTTGGAACCTGGCAAGGCAGTTCATGCCATTTCCTAATTTGCCCTATATGTAATATCACAAAGGGATTTTGTGCAGATCAATGAACAAATTTTTGAGTACCTGTAATGCATATTACATTTATGTATCAGTGTTATGTGGATTGACTTCTGTCTTATTTTTATTAATTATTCTGATATATTTCTCATTCTCTGCTCAAACACCATCCTCTGTTTGAAGTGCCTAAGATCCAAATAAGACTGATTCCTACTCTATAAACATGTTCTGTGAAACTGACTTTCTGAGAATGTATGTATGCTGTGTTGATAAACACCAAATATATATATTTATTTTCTTTTTTATTATTCCCTGTGCAATCTTTCCCCCAAAGTTGGGAAGACTACTTTGATTTATACCAGAATTCCAAATTCTGTTTCACTAAAATTGTAGTCATTGATAGAAGAAATCAAGCTATAAAAGACATAAAGAGAAGAGCAGGTGAAACAAATTTCTGAGGGAAAATATGTCTATTAATAACTGTTACAAAGGATGAAAAAGTTACTGCTTGGAAAAATCCTATACGTTATTGCTTGTGTAGCCATTACTGAAGAAGTGTAAGAGACTAAGTAGTAGACAGAAAATACCTGGTGAGGTCTATAAAAAGCAGGTAAAAGAATAGAGAACTTGGATAAAAGCAGAGCCATCAGTTCCACATGTGAGATGATAGGCATTTAAAAAATAAATTAACGGGACAAACGTATTTCTGAACCAAGAGAATTCATTTTGAAAAAATCCATATTCTAAACGATGATACAGTTAACTCCACTGCAGACAATGGGATGATTTCTCAAGTAGCTGTTCCATTTTAATAAAGTAATGTTTTCTAGCCCTTCTAGAAAACGAGAACTTCCAGAAGATTGCTTTCAGAAAAGAAATAAAGTGATACTAATTTCTATGGAGGCAAAGGTGATATTGACAGTTAACATCCTGTAAGTCCAGTTGTAATTTTTTGAAAAACAGGAGAACAAATACACAGTAAAAGTAGATAAATAGATGTGAAATGAGAAGGCTCATGGGCAATACACAACATGACTATTTAAAATGCATAGTGGATTTGGCCACACACCCACCCTTCATGCAGGGTATGTGCAAGATTCCTGATATTAAACGTATGGGCTAGCATCTTCAAAAAGTATAAAGAAGAAATAATTCCATAAGAGCTGGTTGTTGGAAGTTGCAGGAAATTCATTCCATAAATATGGATGCATTGTGAGGTGCCTCCTTCACACAGTGTTTCATGGTTCTAATCCGAATGTTCCAGGTAAAGTAACTATAAAAAAAGAAAAA
>VZZY01005059.1:0-22171 GCA_013400335.1 Eurystomus gularis
ACCTCAAGGCCTAAGCAAGTGTGGGTTTTCTTAGCCCAGTGAGGAGTACCCAGGGCTTTGCCTTTATCACACCTAAGTTTTGGCCTTGACTTGAGCTTCTTTTTCTCTGGCTTTCAGGGGCTAGGCTGAGGAGCATATGAGAGGTGCCCTCAGTGAATGAGGTGCTGTCAGTGAACATAGTCATACCTAATGCCAAGTTTTGGTTGCACTGAGGTATAAAACAATCCACACAACTTCTCTCCTGCAGGGACATAAAATAAAAAAAAATAATTTAAATTCCTTCTGGCAACTATTTAAAACTGGTAAAGGGAGAAGGTGCTTCAGCCTTTATTTAACTGGAATGCAGCAGCTCTTTTTGTGTGAAGCCAATAAGGAGTAAATTGAACCTTTCATTTTTTATCTTATTTATGTAGTTCTAGTCCTACTACCACTGTGGTATCCATGCAGATTTTAAAACACATTTCATCATGTACATTCCTCACTGCAAATATGAGCATTCAAGGACATGCATGGTTTTGAAACCATGCCTGAATGATTTAGTTCAGATATAACCTTACTGCCAATACTTCCTTCTCTTTAGAAGCAACTGTAACCATTTATTTGAGATTTTCACAAAGGATTTTCAAAGGAAGACTCCTAGTTTATTAGAATCAAACTCAAGTATTTGGTCCTGATTCTCGTTTCACTTTAAGTGGATGATTTAAACTAATACTGCTTTGCACTGCTGAAGCTGTGTAAATCGGCCTTTGCATAAATGAGAATCAGCCTCATATTTTGTCTAATGATGTATTTATTACACATTATATTCTGACATTTTAAATTTCTATACTGAACAAAGAAGCTTTCTGCTCTTTGCTTTTAATCCACTATGTGAAGCAATATGTGAAAACATGGAAATTGTTTATGAAAAATTAAACAACGGCAGCTTTTTATGACAAATAACACATTACAGTTGAAAAGCAGGTACGTGACATGACTTTTACTTTACTGACATGTGTTTCCAGTGCCATATGCTACAGATTATTGCAAAACATACTGCTTTCTTTCAGGACACTACCTTGTTTTGATGGCAAACATGACTTGACAGATGCCTCAGCAGAGAAATTGCATGATATCTGACCTTTTTGTGATATGTCATTTCTAAAAAGCCTTGATGCAGGTGCTCCATCATTGGACACATAACTGAGATACACACCAGAGGATGACATGATTCAAAACCTTTTATCTGGTTTTTGACTTTCCTGCATGATATTTGTTTTAAAGCACGTCATCTATTGGCCTTTGTAAAATGAGATGCCAAATCTCAGGAAATAGGTTTAAGACTGCATTATCCTAAAGATTTGTATCTATTCCAGGGAATAATCTCTTAGGTTTGTTTTTAGTTACCTAATAATTTAATTCAGGCAAAGCTCGGCTTGAGTCTCAATTACTACACTTCAGACAGAGATGGATAACTTCAAGCACCTTCAAAGGTCACTTCATCTTAGAGCTGTTCAAGGCCCTGTCTGCCTGCTGTAAACAAATGCAAAAGCATTTCACACCCCAAAAAGCTGTAGTACTTGAGGAATAGCAGTGCTACAGTGCACTATGAACATGCATCTCCACAGTCTTAAACCGATCCTAGCTTAAGCAGTAGCAATCTGGACGATTAAAGACACACTTTAGACTACACCTTCACTATTCACATCCCCAAAGTAGGTTGTCTCTTCTCTGTGGGACATCCCTGGTTCTCTTGAAATCAAATTATATTACTATGAAGAAGTTCAGGGCTCAAGAATAAGCCCACTCTTGCTGTTAGCCTAGTACATGTGGTCTAAATTCTGTTTTATCGCACGTGTAAATTCAAGGCATTGAAGGGAGCATAATTACATGGTTTTGTTTTACCATGGAAAATAGATAATTATGATTAATTCATGGCTCAATTAAGTTGCAAGATAATTAGTACTCAAAGTAAGAAACACTTCCTGGAGATTATGGGGTAATCTGAAAGGAAGTCACACAATTTATTCTACAGCACTCTACTTATTGGCTACTTGTTATACCTATGCTTTGATCAAAGCTTAAAATATTCATAAAAGTTTGGCACACCTTTATTACTATATAGAAACAGAGATAGAGAAAAGTAGTCCAAGAGATAATAGTTCTTCCAGAACTCTGCATCTACTAAGTACACCACCCCTATTTTAAAAATGCTCCTGAAAATGTCTGTAAAAAAAAAATTGCTAACTCACAGCTGGCCTTCTAAAACTTTCAAGTTCAGGAAGTGCACCCTACCACCACCTCTAGAGTGTGGATGCATGTGCTTTGTAACATGATCAACCATCCAAACCCCCATCTTGAGTCACAAAAGAAAACAGGGTAGAACATACTGCAGAAATCAAGCTGTGGGTTGGTAGTTGGCACATACATGGAACATTCACCAGGGCTTTCAGAACTGGCAATACAGATAGACAGACATTTCAGATCTGGAGCAGAAAGATCACAGAAGAACAACTAGAAGGCTGCATACAGACTTAGCCTGCAGAAAAAATATCTACATAGACACTCGAATATGACTGATAAAAAAACAGGAGTCAAGCCTGTCTTGAAGATTTAGGCTGTTATTATTTAGAAATGTCTCTTACATTAAGAAAACAGATTGTAGGAAAAGCGTTTATTTCTAGCTTTTGAAAATAAGAGATAAGGAACTGAAAAAAAAGGGCAGAAAGTCTGATGGCTTTGCTGAAGATATGTTTATTATAAGCAGTCAGTAGAGTATAGAGAAAATACATATCCAAATAAAAACAATATGGTTTTATCTGACAGTCTCAGTTGTACAAATCAAATTATATGAGTACGGCCTGTATTGACTCCTTTTGATTATATACTGCAATCCTTATACAACAAAGTTGCAGGAAAGGCTATCAAGCCTCTTGCTAAAGAGTTGTTTATAACAGAGCCTTTTAAACTTAGCGGTTATCCTGGGTTTGGCTAGGATGGGGTTAATTTTCACTAGAAGTTGGGAGGGGGACCAATGCCAGGATAGAGAACTAAATCAGCCAATGTAATATTCAATAGCGTACTAACGTCATGCCCACTAAATAAGGGACTGGGCTGGGCTGTGTGCACTCAGGCTGGGGCGGTGGCATCTGTTTGGAGCTAATATAGGCCATGTGCTTTACATCACTTGCTTCATATATTGCTTCATTATGGTTATTGTTATTACTGTTGTTTATTTCTCCTCTTGTGTTGTTCTGTTAAATGCTCCTTATCTCAACCACAGGGTTTTGTATTTCTCTCCCTCTTCTCCTTCCCATTTGGAGGGGACAGAGTGGAGAGTGAGCACCACGTGGTGCTCAGCTCCTGAATGGGTCTAACCCACGACAGTGGTTTTATTGTTACTTAGCAATAAAAACATGTAAAATGCAAGTCCATCATATTGGAGTTATTATTATTACTATTTTTTTTTAAGAAAGATTAGATCTCTGTACATTTCATGTTATGTAGTCCAGTTGAATACACATTCATTTGTCTACAGAGGATGGAAGTTACTCTGTGGGGCTGGGTCTCACTGCTTACCCTTGGCAAAATGGCTTGGACAACAGCTGCTAAGAAAGGCACGACAGTGTAAGTGGCATAATGAATGCCCAGAACAGCCTAACTGCTTTGGTAATGATCTGATTAAAAGTATGTTAAATAAGCATTTTTTCCCTGTGATGGCACTCACAGGTTACCAGAAAACTAAATAGTATCGCGGAAAACTCTCAGGATCTGGGATAAGACTGTTCATAACCCTTCATTATTAGAGCATCCTTGGTGTGATTTTGACACAGGCCAGCTAGTACTCTCTCAACTGGTCTTATGTACAAGTCAGGAGTTAACAGGGGATCTGTGCAGCTCAACAGACAGTTTGCATGCAGCCAGTCTCTTGTAGAAGCTAAAGCCAGTTAAACCAGAGAGGGATATGGGCCGTTTCTTATCAGCTGGCCTCAGAAATGGGGCCATCACGTTTACAGCCATGTTTAAGTACTAGTGTAAACATAGCCCCACTATGAAGAGAGAAAAACTTTCACATCATTAAGACAGACTTTCATATAAAAAAAAAAGGCCCCTAAATCTTGAAGGCAGTGAAGACCTAAATGTAATTTACCTCTCTGACAGGGAATTACAAAGCTCTCCAAGGGCAGAAAACTGTGTCACACGGGGTTGCTGTTGGGCTCCCACACAGATGGGAAATCCCGAAGGATTTGGTGAAAAAACAGCCTGCAGACTGTAGAGCCAATCCCAGAAGTGAAACTGTTATATTTAATTAGCCTCATGGTCATATTGAGAGAGTTAACAATATTTTAATAAATTGCCATTGTACTCACGCTGTTTTAAAACAATAGTGTATAGCACCCTAAGTTATATCTGAGAAGAGACCCTCGACAGAGTTGACTCATTAACAGCACTGTCATAGAGTGAAGAACAGCAGCCTTTAATTATATAACCACATGTAGTCTTCTGACAGTTTGTTATGCACATGATAAACCAAGGACTTACATTATTCTTTTTTAACCCAAATTTCAAGGCAATTTTTAACAGCCCGGTGTAAGTACACTGTGTATTCAGAAACTGTTAACATGTTTCCACTGAATTGACAGTATACATCATGTGATATCTTGATATTCTCTTGGCTTATTTCAATTCCCTCAGTGTACAAAAATTAAGAGTTGGTAAAAGAAGGCTTGCACATTTCCACAAAGATGAAAGCAACCTATGCAGAGAGCACTGGAGTAAATAATAAAAGGTCCTCATACTATAACTCTGGAACTCACAAAAAATAAATGGTTATTGCTTCAGTGAAGCAAATGGCACTGTTACGGAGTATTTATGCGGTTTCCTGCAACACGTAGAATTTCTTGAAGGAATTAACTTCACAAACTGATCTATGTGGCTCATACATTATTTCAGGATTGCAAAGGAAACCATATTTCACAAGTCTGCATATTAATAAATTGTTGCTTTCTATCTCTTCTTATTGTTTTTTTCCTATGCAAAAAAAAAGAAGAAATAGAACTTCCTGAAATAGCCTAAAAGCACCATCCAGGAGATACAAGAGACAGCTGTGTGACAGCTGTGTGATGGAGCAGCTTGTACATCATGGGGACAGAAGTGTGCTGTTGACAGTGCCAGCATCTCCACAACAGTCTTTGTGTGAATAATGCCTGCAGATCTCCCATTTGTGGCCTATACAAGGAATAAAAAGCTGGTGTTTGGGAACAGCACATTTAGAACAAGCTGTGGCAAATCCTGCTCCCCAAGCCAGCTGTGTCATCCAGACAGTCATGTATGGCAGCGCTATTTTAGTGACAGCAAAATGTTCTGTGTGATTGTGCAGGTGGGTGACGAGCAGAGGCAGGCATTTGTGTTTCTGTTTCTCAATACTCTCTTTTTTCTCATCCCTGGCACCATTCAGTAAGGTAAACACTGTCAATTCAAATTCAGCCATGATTGCTTAGACTCTTAAAAAGCACGGCTGGTTTGGCCTGTGCTAAACAAGGAAGAGAAAGAAAGGCACCCTTCAGTAAAGTTCAACAGTTTCATGTATATTTAACACATTTGCCTGTCCTGGTCTAACTACAACTGAACATGATGAAATCTCCTTCCCAGTTTCCCCAAAACAGCAGTAGCAACCCTTCAAAGCAGCAGGATGCCAACTTGCATAGTTTCCTCCTAACCTGGGTCAGTTAAAGTGATCCTGGCTGGTTTGCCTATTATAAATAGTTAAAACTTATGAACACATAAAATTCTTTTCACTTTGAATAAACTGGATTAAAGAGCCAGCACCTAAAATCCTGTGCCAGGAGGGCAGGATGCGCTTGGTAGCAGGCAGATGGACCATCTCAGCAGCTGTCATAAGTGCCTCCCAGAGTAGCACACACTCACAGCCTTCTCTCGAGGAACACAGCCTCCCTGAAGATCGCACTGGCTCAGGGAGTTTACTTGCCAGGTTGGCAAGACTTCCCAGAGCAGCTCCTGAATCTGATTATCTGCACCATTAAGGCCCGATGCTGAAAACCAGTATCAGCCTTGCAAAATTATAGCTTTGACTGCATTTCTCTCAAATTGGCAGAATCAGTCAAATTCAGCAACACCCATCAATCTCATCACTGTATTTTGCTTGTTTATTTTTCCTGTTAAAAACTGTGAGCTGAACTTGGAGCTTTCTACTCACTTCCTTCAAATCGTTACCAATTATAGTTTACCGTGACCTTGCCATTATGAACTGAACCAAAGACCTGAGGGAGGATTTATTAAAAAATATCTTTTGGCATATATATTTTCCATCCAATAACCTCATTTCACTTTGAGAAAGCTGGTTGTCTCCAGGCTTCTACAGAGAGATTCCAGCCGCCATCTGAGTGTGCTGGGCCAGGGCATAGGACAAACCATTAAAAAAAAAAAAACAAATCAGAGATATATAAACAAACAAGGAATTGGTGTCATTCAAAGAGCAATTTCTTTTTCTCCGGGTGAGCTTGTTGGCAAGAAACTTACACACACAGCACTTTTCTGATCATCTACAAGACAGGTAACAGCAGTAATCTGCTACCTCTGACAGAGTAACTATTGAAAAAATCTTAAATTACCTGATGACGGTTCATACTGGCTTTCAGGTACCTTCTAAGGCAGGCATGAATGCTTTTTGTTGTCTTCGTCAGCTAACTTTCCCCATAAAGTCATCACTCTTACAGCCTTACAATATTTAACAGATTGCAAATTTGCTTAATGTTTGAGAATTTGTGTTTCATATTGCACATGTACTTTTTCTGCACTTGTAAAGTCCATGGCCCATCACATTAGGGAAACTGGGAAAGAGCTCATGCTTGGCCTAGGAGGGAAAGGGCTGAGAGCCTCACTCATACAGTCCTTTGCCAAGTCCCTTACACCTCACCACAGCTAACAGTTTTGATCATCGATACTTAGTAATGCTTGGGCACTGGGGAGGGCAAGAAGAAGGGTGGAAGGGGCTGGCAAGCCCAGAGCATGTTATGACCAGCTGTGGGACACTGTCTCCTGACAGTGAGCTTCCCAGAAAAAAACACATCAAGGTTCTCTCAGACCCTAATTTTCAAGTTTCTAAAAAGCACATATTATTAAACACCTTTATCTTTACAAAAAAACCCTGAAAAAACTGCAGCACTTGGCTTTCAGTGGCTCATAACAGCAGGTACATTGACTGGAAGGATGTTCTTTTTAATAGAGACTAATTTTTTTGTCAGTTTTAAGTGTCTTTAAATTGAGGAAACAAGAAGGCCCAAGCCTTCGACAGCAATTACTGGATTACTCTGCTGGTGCCATTCAGGAAAAATGAATGACAGATTTTTCTGCTACATGTTTTGTAATATGCAAAATGCAGAAATTCCTGAAAATAAATACAGTATAGTGGTTTTTGCCGTGAAAAGGTATTCAATTTTAACATAATTTTTATCATGATGACTTCTGATGGGTTATTTTTGTTTTCATCATACCATTAGTAAAAAGTGATACCTCTTTAGCTCTAATTAGACCACTATCACAGAGCCCATTAATAATTCAATAATGCCTTTATCTCTTTTCTTCCCCTTCAGAGCTCTTCAATCAGAGCTCATGCAGCAGGTTGCATTTGCTTTGAAAATCCATTAGCCTTCCGCCTCACTTGTGGGCTTTCCAAGGGACACAAATGGATAGACATGTAATTTTATTTATTTATTTGTTGTGCTTTTGCTTTTTAGGCTAGATGTAAAACGATGGTGGCAGCAGTGCGTGGTGGGGGGAAGGGGCACATAATAATCTCTGGTATCACAGCCTTACAGCTTAATTTGTCATCTTACTTTTCACATGCAAGATTCTGACAGCATTGATCACCTGAATCTGTTAAACAATTTTTTCATGAGGCTGACATGCTGCCCCAGTGCTTGCATCTATCAACATCTGCCTGATTTATTGGCTTAATAACGGGAAATCATTTGGTAGCCCAGCTCTATTTTGCCTGAACACTGACCTGTGACCTTAATTTGCTGCCTTTTGAGGTTCTTTGTTCTTCCATAACAGGTAGCTCACTAATCAGCAGAAGCAGCTTTATAAACTTAAACAAATATTTAACTGAGATCTAGGAAAAGAATGTTTAAACTAGTTCTCATTGGAAAAGTATAAATAACTCAGACTAAACAGAACCACTGAAATCAAAGGCATGCTTGCAGAAAGGATGGGATTTGTCACACTTTCAATATTTCATGTCTTTCCCTGTTCCTATTTCAAAATATTGATGAACAGCTGTTACAAATTTCTGAAATAAAAGAAGGACTACCCTCACTGCTACTCTTTATAACAAAATCCAAAAAGCAAAACCAGGCATTTTCTCTACTAGGTACTAAAAATGAGACTAATTGGAATAAAGTGGTGCCATCAGCTCAGAGGCAGTGATCTCAGATTATGGCAGAAGTTTGGTACTTTAGCACAACAGAAACTTAGAGTATATCCTTACATTTTATTTAAATAATTAAAATTACTAAAAATGCTTTGCTGTAAGAACATTTTCAGCCTTCTCAGCTCTCCACTCACTGACCAGCTGTGCACATAAATTTGCAAACATTTTAAGGGAAACCAATTGCTCTATGACTTGCTGTGAAGCTTTATATAAACACAAAACACATTCAGGTATTTTTCTTGCCAAACAATACATTGGCATGCAGTGTCACTTAGACATGCCTAGGAAACTGCTTTATTTAATACATGATGTGATGTTCCAGTTAGAAATTGTACTCACTTTGTGAAAAGAAAACTGGCAGTTTTCTTCGACCATTTGGAAAATAAATACTAGTGTTTGGTAGTCCTTGAAAAAGCAATCTGTTGACAACGGCTTGAGAAGGTAAACAGGTAGAATAAACACTCTGGAACTGCTGTCGGTGAGACTGCTTCCTTTCAGATCTGGTTTCTTCCCATCTCCTATTTCCCTGCCCCCTAAACTACAGTCAAAGTGGAGCACAGCACAAAACAACAACCTGGGTTAAACCAGAGAGCCAACACTGTTCACTGGCAATAAGAAAGGCGCAGAGAAAAAGAAATTTTTTACCCACGAAAATTTGGAAGAGTAGAAGAACCCCTCCTGCTGTGAGAGTAGACCTCAGAGCATTTGCAGAAGTCCACAGGGGACAGATACTCATAGGAATGCCGCTTTGTTGGGGGTGGAAATACAGAAAAGCCGTTTAAAAGATAAGAACTCTGTTCACAATATCAGTGCAGGAAAATAAGAAATAGGTCTCCTATAGGACCATGAAGACTGTGTGACAGAGTTAGTCCTCTAAGATGTATGCAACCTGTGAAATAACTGGAAAACTAAGAGAAAAAGTCATTCTTCACTTTAAGATGAGATTAAATTATTGTAAATCACTCAGGAAGAATGTATTTCCTGCTTATGCATGTTTTCATTTCAACAATGCAGAACTTCTTCTCTAACAAATTCAGAGACCCTAATTAATGCAAAACAATTGATTCAGCTTTTTCAGTAGACTGGGATTTATATCTTCTATCTTAAGACAAAAGATAACCACATACACTTTAAAGGTTTGATAAGCTTGATAACAATAGCTACTATTTGCAATATATCAAACATATTTCCAGTGCTGAGTATGTATTTAGTGCTTCAATTTTTATTTAATTTGGATTATAAAAGTATGAGAAGAAAATAACAAAGCCTAGTCTGTAGAGTTTATCAAGGCAAACGATTATCTTGGATGTGGATTAGTCCTAAAGCCAGCAGAGCTGAACATACTTTTCCTCCTCAAGGAAGGCTGGCTGGCATATAGGTCAGTGCTCAAGTCTGGACATTTATTTGTTATGGTACTTAAAGAGGAAAAACCCCACACTTCTAACAATGACATCTTCAAAATTCTTCTTACAGTTTATTTCTGTAATATACAAGTATCATGTTCCTGGGCTGTTGTCAGTCAAATTAAGAGCATATTATTTAACGCTTGTCCCCTAGACAGCAAAAATAAGTGAAAACATATTGATTTGCTTCTTTTAGTGTATGTCAATTGTGTGCATAATATTTGAAGGTTAATAGTGTGACAGTGATGTACCAAACCATGCAAACAATATCTTTCTAACAATGGACAATTTCCTTGTGAAATGGATTGGAAAGAATATGATAACATACAGAAGACTATATTAAAATGATGGCCCTTCAATCTGATGAACAGTGGAACTGCTACTTGCTCAAAGGCAGCATTAAAATTAGAAACATCTATCTATACATTGTCTTGATAACTGTTATACACCTCTGCACACATGGTCAAGTGTATATTATTCTGTTTGTGAACTTGACTATAGCTTACTCATAGGATCTGCTCAGATAAGAAGCCATAATAAGAAAAATATGAATTTTTGCATCAGGAATACTGCAGTTGTTCAAGCACAGCAAAATAAGTTGCCCCATAAGATTGTAATTCTTAATAAAAATGCTATTAGCAAATGAAGCTTCTAATACTTAAATGACAAAATATTGCTGCAAGATACTCTTAATTGAGATCCCAACCTCTGCACAGTTTTTCGGTACTTAATGGAATCAGAAATATTTTAAGATCAATTAGCAATTATAAGAAGTGTATTTTGCTCCCATAAGGATAACTTTTTACTATCAAAAAAGCACAGGTATTTTTGAGGAGCTTCAAGGTGCCTTAATGTTGCACTGCTGAAAGAAAACTTTACCTGTGATTTTTTTATTCCAATGCATCTTCACTTTCATTAGAGCTTTCCATATATGTAACTGAAAAATTACATAGAAGCTACTTTGTCCTTCTCCTGAATATGTAATTGGACCTTCCTAAACATATCAGAATGAAATTATGCTCTTAAAACACAGAGGCTCATTCAGGGTAACATTTTATCTAATTTCTGCATTAAAACACCATTCCACCAGTTGACTGATAAATTCTTATATTAAATCTCTAAAGACTCTGCTCCTCATATTACAGAAACTGAGATGAAGGCCCGAATTTGAACATATAAATCAAAGAGGCATTAAAATATTTTACTAAAATGTCAAGATTTTGGCTATCATCTAAACACCCAAACAAAACTATCATTGCTATTTACAAGGAAGGGTCTTTGCTGGTGGTCTTAGGAGAAAAGAAACTGATGTTACTTAAACAAGCTCTCTAAAGCATTCCATTGCAGAAGTAAACATTTTTAAGGATGGGTGTTTATGGGGAGCTGGAAGGAGAAACACTGCTGCTGCTGCTGGACATAATAGCAGGAGTACGTTCCAAACAGGCATGCGAGGTGCTACAATATCAGCTAAACACTGCCTTGGACATTCACATTATTAATCATCTGGAACTGGCACAAAGGACAGTTCAATGCTAATGTTGACTAAGAAATCATCCAGATGAACTTTAGATTTTAAAATGAAATGCAATTTAAAAAATAACAATACCTTCAAAGCTGTAACACAAACCTAGGAACCTTACACTGTGTTTCCCAAAAGAAGATAGGAAGAGAGCCAATGGGTTCTAAAACAACTAGGTAGAAAGAGCTTTTGGTTTTGTTTTTTTTTTGCTGGGCTATGAGCTGAAATTGAGGCAGACTGTGACATTAAAAGTTCAAAGGAATACAAACACAGGGTCCAGAGCTCACAGTCCCACAAGCTCCATTTCCCTGAAGCCACCTACCATGGAGAGATTACAGAAGTGCTTTTGTCATCAGGTGCTGAAGGGAACCAGAGTAAAATCTCCCTTTTATGTTGTAAATTGGTTCCCCAAAAGGGTTCCTATACTTACAGGCTTATGACATATAGATAACATATAGAGTATTAAAAGTGCTTCCAAAAAGGAAGATGGCTGTACTTAGGAAGGCTAATACAGACCAACATACTCCAAGCACTAGGGGGGAAAGAAGTGGGGGAAAGAAGAGAGCAGTGCAGAGAGGATTAGCCAGAGAGCAGTTTGGAATAAATATATAAAGCATAATAACAAACTTGAACTGTATGTGAAAGAGGAAAACCTGCTCAATAATTTAGGAAGGAGAGAACTGTGATCAGAGCAATGCAGTTTATAATGATGTCAACATTTCAGATGTGTAGGAAGCGAGAATGCTTGAAGTAGTGAAGATGAAATTAAAATCTATTGTAAAAAGTGCTGAGATTTCAGCAGCGAAGATATAAAAGAATAAGAGTACTTGCAGGCAGAAGAGAGGAAAAATGACAGGAGTTTGTGATAAAGCAAGCAGTTTTTATCTGAAGCTACTGGTGAACAATAGTCTTAAGACTGCTTAGCTTTAGTTCATTATTGATTTTACACTCAGGACCAATTTTTACTTTAGAACTGTGTATCTTTCAGTATAAAAAAGGGCCAATAAGTATCCATAGCTAGTTTTCAGAGACCGGAAGGAAGAGAAAGTGAAAGGGAATTGATATTTTGACACCTGAGAGGTGGCTAACAAATTACAGTAATCCTAGGCCAATGCATACCATGCTTTGTTTCCTTTGCTAACCCCAAGTAAATCCCAGCTTTTATTGTGGTTTAGCCCCCATTTGATGCTGCTAACATAAAGCCTTTCTAAAGCACTCTGTTAGGTAAGTGCAAAGTCTACTGCATAAAAGATTTGATGTTCCCAAACTACAGAATGTGCTTCAGGTGTTTACAAATATCAAGAATTTACATTGCAAAATGTGGCGCAACATGACCAATACAGAATAAGTGCATGCTGCGCCCTCATCTCTGACCCCTTCCCGTCTTCTTCTCTGACCGCCACTGGGAGTAAATCAGGAATCAAAAAGCAATGCCATTTCTCAGCTGCTATAGACTGAAGCTTTTTTTTCCCTTGTACATTTATTTTAATGCATGAAAATAAAGACATTTAAGAAACTCCTTTTTTCCCCTAGCTGTGATAGTTTGCATAAATTACCAGTATATCCACATTTTATTGCACATGCACTGTCTTACTGAGAGACAGATAACTAATAATCTTCTTCTTTTCCTGCTCTAGCATGCTGGATCGTGTAATTCCCTTTCCATTCTGCCTAGGAAAATTCCTCCTTCCTATGAGTTACTGACCATGTATATCCAGAGGAATGGAAGAGAGACACAAAGACAATGAAAAGGGAGACTTTTTTTAGAGATTCAGGAGAGACCACACAGGCTTTTGGAAAAAAGCTACTAAAAGCTACTAATGTAAAGCTGAAGGAAAGGATTTTCCCTGAAAGGAAACAGCAAAAAGGAAGAGATTTGTATGCTAAAGGCTTTTATTTTAATTTATTTTGTTTCACCCAAATCTGGATTTTTCTGTTTGAAAAATTCACAGGTTTATTTTATGTTTAAGTAAAATCTTAACAGAGAGTTTCAAAGCTCTTTTAATGTTTTTGGAATGGTTCTGTTAAGAAAAACCTACAGGTGGATCCACCTTACAGCCTTGTCAGAGCAGCACAGGCTATGCCAACATTGGCACATGGTGTGATGCAATGCAATAGGAGCAGCTTTGCAGAACAGTGCTGAGAGCTGGGCACAGTAAGACTAGCTGCAGCCTGGTCACACAAACAAACTGCTCCCTAGTCACTGGAGCACAGTCAGGTGTGCTCCAGGGGGGCATCATCCAGTTCATTTTTATCCAAAAGGAATCTAGGTTACCTGCCATGAAGACAACTGCACAATGCAAATTAAAAACTGGGAAGACAGATACCAGAAAAAAAACCAACTCAAAAGCAAGATCCTGATCCAAACTGAGATGCTAATGTAGCTGCACCCATCAATGCAATCTACAACTCTTCTAGCAGAAATTTCTGCTGTGCTGCAGCAGGAGCTGATGTTCCAGAAACAAATGCACATTAGCTCTGCCTCAATGCAAGGCTGTGTGAATCTGTCAAAGCAAAAAGAAAAAGACAATTCAAACTGCAAACATATGAATTCTATGAAAGTGCTTTAGATGTATAATTAGTAAGATAAGAAAGGAAATTCCTAAATAAACCCCACTGAATAACATTTAGCTTTGAATGCATTTTTATCATTGCACATCTTTGGAATAAGAGTCTAACATTTCCCTCACCAACAACTATTAGTGGAAGAAATCCTTAAATTCTATTTTTATCAAAAGAAAGAACAATGTGAAATCTTAATAAGAAACATTAGCTCATGCATTACTGCTGATTGATGTACCATTCTCATGTGATGGAAAAACAAGGCAAACATCCAGAATGGGCGTTAATCAGCACGGCTGCAAAGTCTGTCCTATCTCATTGCTTAAATAATTCATTTTCAGCTCTCAAAATGAGATGAAGTGACAAACTAGACCAATTTCTTCCCATGCTTTATTTAGTACATGACAAAGTATCAATAGCTGTACTAGCCCACAAGTCTGCCACAGAAAAAGCACTTTTAAAACAACTTTGCAATATTCCTATAGAAGGCTCACATTGAATGCAAGCATGTTACAGAGTAAGTGAAAACCTTGGAAGAGTCAAACTTGGTTTATTTACTATGCAATGTGTGTAAAAAAGCAAGCTAATTTATGGAATCCAGCAGACGAGATTACCAATAAGATGGTTTGATAAACTAGATAAATGGCTAACCTCCAAGTATTTCGTGTCTGGTGTAAATAGACAAACTTTCAAGCACATTAGCTTTCCTCTGATGTTTCCTCAGATCAAAGTAACATCATTATGCCTTCCAACATCTAGCAAACCACACAAAGACCGCAACTAACAGCAGTCCTAATATAGATTAGATAAAGAAAGTAAAGTGAATTAGTAGGTGGGGATAATATTACAGCAAGTCAAGTATTAGCGACTTGTTAGAAGGCAGATACATTCTTGAGTTAATTTATACTCCCTTATATAGAAATTTCCCATCAAAAGAAAGCTCAAATCATAACGCTCTACACCTTCTTCTGTGATTATTGAATGCTCTCTTTTGTGAATCTCACATTTTCCCTGAGTAATTTAAGTTTATGCCATCATTATGGCATCATTAAGCCGGGACCCAGATTTTCCTGCACTGCTGGAGAGTAATCAGCCCTTGTTTTCTTTGCCTTTTCTTACCTGTTCACATGATTTGACATGACTTTATATTAGCTGGAACAGTAAACAAAATACCGTATGTAACAGCACATCAGAAATCATTCAGTTTTCACTCAATTCTGACTTCTCTGCTCTCTCTTTGGTTCTTAGAATCATATAATGTATTGCATTGGAAGGGACCTCTAAAGGCCATCTAGTCCAACCCCCCTACAACAAGCAGGGACATCTCTAACTAGGTCAAGTTGCTCAGAGCCTGACCTTGAATGACTCCAGGGATGGGGCCTCCACCACCTCTCCGGGCAACCTGTTCTGGTGTTCCACCACTCCCATATTAAAGAACTTCTTCCTAATGTCTAACTAAATCTACCCTTTTCTAGCTTAAAACCATTCCCCCGTGTCCTGTCACTACAGACCCACCAGAACAGATCTTCCCCTGCCTTCTTATAGGACCCTTTCAGGTATTGGAATGTTGCTATAAAGTCCCTCCAGAGCCTTCTCTTCTCCAGGCTGAACAGCCCCAACTCTCTAAGCCTGTCTTCATAGGAGAGGTGCTCCACCCCTCTAATCATTTTCATGGCCCTTCTCTGGACATGCTCCAACAGGTCCATGTCCTTCTTGTGCTGGGGGCTCCAGAGCTGGACACAGTACTCCAGGTGAGGTCTCACCATGGCAGAGTAGAGGGGCAAAATCACATCTCTCAGTCTGCTGGCCACACTTTTGATGCAGCCCAGGATACAACTGGCCTTAGTCATTGCTTTCAACTGGAAGGAGAAAAGAAAAGATAACCTGGGCTTCAGATTCCCTCACTAACCGTCCCAGGGCCCTGAATGCTTTTTTGATCATTCTTGGACTATGTTTCGCCGCTTCCTCTCCACCCATATGGAAAATCAGTAACGGGTAGTAGTTCAAGGACCTCACCAAGCTAGGAAGTTTCCTAGTGATGTCCTTAACCCGGGCCCGAGGGAGACAGCAGACCTCCCTTTGAGAAGGGTCTACACAACATATTGGACCCTCTGTTCCCCTCAGAACAGTCACCTGCAACTATAACCCTTCTTTTCTTCTTATTGTGTGTGGTGGTGATACGGGCATTGGGCCTATCTGACTGTGTAAGCATCTCTGGTGTAGCTTGCTCATCGAGCCCATCCTCATTTGGGTGTTCCACCTCAGTCAAAGCCTCATACCTGTTGCTCAGAGGCACCTGGGTGGGTGAGATGGGCAAGAAGGGACTTTGCTTGCTGCCCCTACCATGGACTTGCCTCCATTTGCTCTTTTCATTTAGGCTTCTGCCATTAGCCTGACAGGGGCAGGGTACAGAGGCCCCTTGATTCTGGGTGCTCTCTGATGGGTGTTCCCATTTCTTTTTTGAGGAGGGCAGAGCCTTGCTCCACCAGGCTATCTCTTGTTCTGCCTCCCTAATAGTCCTCAACCTTTCAGCCTTCTCATGCAGCCCTGCCACCAGGCTGAGCAGATTGTCCACCTGTTCATAGCAGACGCAGCAGTTCTCATGGCCACCACTTGTTGCCAACTCAAGGCTCAGGCACTCCTTGCAGCCTGTGACCTGGACAGCTGCATTTTTTCCGCGGGAGTCCTCTCAGGATTCCCACATCCATTCTGGCAAGTGTAGAGATCGCTGCCCTCCGCTGGGTGGAAACCACGGCCGAGCTCTCCCATGCACCCTGCTTGCGCTGACAGCGAGAAAGCAGCTGCCGCTGTTTCGCTCCTCGTGAACTGTTAGCTCAGTTAGTAGTTGAAGACCTTAAAATTTAAATATTTTCATTGCAAAAGTAGTTGTTGACTTGCATCAGTAGAAGCAATTGCTTCTATTTTGAAACTTAGTTTTATGTAATTATGTTTAATACAATCTATGTAACAGATTGCACATCTATATCAGAGACAAGTTAACCTACTTTAGGTTTACCTGTGAAATATTTTGACTCACCGGAAATTGTCATTTACCTTTATTTTGTGCAGCTGAAAGTTTAAAACAAGTGACACTGGGTAAAAAAAAGCAGTTCGAACAGGAAAAATGTGGGGTCTGTATGGACTACGCGCCAATAACCAAAGATGCTCTCTGCACAGCTATACACCTTACTCTTCATTCGTTTGACAACAACTCTTAAAATTTCTTCTTAAACCTTGTGGTCCTCCCACCAAACCTACTTCTGTGTAACACAACCCCACACCAAGCTATCTGTCAGCTTTTACGTCATCTAGCACACCTCCTCAACACCACATACTTCACTCAGTTGGGCTCTATTGCAACGAGCTATGGAAACGGGCCAAAAGCTGTGAACTGCTGCCTCACAGAGTAGCAGGCTGCTGTTATCAATTATATAACGATCATGGAGACAGAGCAACTATCATGCATGCTTAGTTTATTTCTCTCTGTTGCTGTCCAGAATGCACTCCTACACATCTTCACCATAGCAGGAAAAAATTTAAACAAAACAAAACCAAATGAAAATTCTGCCAGTCATTGAGGATACATTTGAACTGACAAGAAGTCACAGTTGTGGTTTAGTGTGCCTTTTTTAAGCCCACTAAGGGATCTGTAGCTCCTCACTGGTACTGTCACACTCGAGGTCAAGTAACTCATTCAGATCTAATTTTGCTCTTACACTGACACTGTAGTGGTAACAGCATTGCACTTGAGATCCTGCAGAAACAAGTTGTCTTGGAGCTCTAAAGCACATACCCTATTTCAAATCTCCAGATTATCTATTACTATATCCTTCTTCTACCAAAATATTAAGCCATAAAACTATTCATAGTTTTATGGAAGTTTTCCATATTGGTTGTTTTCATTTGAATTATTTATCTTTGACATGATCTTTGATAGACCAAAAGATGTAGTTAATTGTGCATCCTCTGCTATGTAGGTTTCTTTTATATATACTAATTAATTAATTAGAATAAACTATACTTCTGAAAAGAAACATTCTGCTTTCCAAGTTTGAACAGAAATGACTTTACACTTATTTTTGAGAAATGTTTACCTCAGAAAGTTTATGCATCTGTTCTTAAGTAATTTACAACTGGCATGAGATACACAGTGAGAGAAATTTTTCCCTCTTCGGTATGTGGGCAAAACCCACTCAATAATGTGGTTTTGTTCAGGGGAAATCAGTCTGCTCAAGCAAAGGTTTCTGGCCTATGAAAATGCACTTTAATATGTGGGTACTTAAGATATCTTCATTAGAATGACTCACAATTCAGCCTGTAATTGTGAAATTCAGTGCTGCCTTTAACATTTGAGAGTCAAATGAAATTTTGTTCTCTGTTGTTATTTTCTCATTTGAGTTTCATGGATGTACGCTTCACTGCTGATGTAAAAGATTAAATACAGTCAAAAGCTTTCACAACAAAGTCCCAAATCCCCCCAAAATACGCAACTGGGTATCATTGACAGTAGCTGCTGGTGAAACCAGAAAAGGTAAGACATTTGAACACCTGAATGAAATAAGAAGGTGGTGTGTCCACATGAACCCTGAATCTGACTGCTGCAAAACTTCAAGCCTGTGAACCTCTATCCCTCCTCTGTTCTCCATTCTGTGCTCTCCCCAGGGACAACACCCTGGCACATGGAGGAGCTAACTGCTGTTCTGGGCTTGTCAGTATGATTTTGCTTGAAGCTCAGTAAAAAGCACACTATAACACTCAAAGGCAACTTAAAGCCTGCTGTAACTCCTCATGTCAGCCACTTCCCTTCAGAAATCCACTGGGGTACAACATCCGCAAGCAAAACCTGTATATGCTGAGTGGACAGGGCTGTTCAATAGATCTAGTGAACCCCACCTTCACCAGCAGCCTAGAAAAACCCAATAGATGTAAGTGCAAACACTGCAGTTGTGGAATGTGGTAAGATAATACTGAATCACACCTTCACAGAAACCTGTGAAATCTGATGGAGAAATGTCAGAAACCAGTAATTTTACTTTTTTTGTGTGTAGTTGTAGCTATTTATGGCTACAAGTTTAGTGCCTTGTACCATAAATAAAACCTGTGCAGTTATCATTCCAAGAAAGGCTTTGTAAAATTTCTTATATTAATAAAATCTGTCTAGCAACCTCATCCACAATGTGCATAATGAATAATAATGTCAGTCATCCATCAGCCCACATAACCGTTAGTATAGCACACAATGTACTTCACATATCTGTTATATTAAATGCAGAGAAACACAAATACATCTCAAAGAATTTACAAAGGCACACAGCTGAACTTTGAAATTGTTTCATAGGCTGAAATTGTTCCTTGTGTATTTGCACTGAATGCCATAGAAGCATGGACTTCCCTGTGCTGCAGTTGGAGGGCAGAAAGTGGGTCATCTTGTCCACCTCCTGGCCAGCAAGGGGCTTCTTACAACTGCCAGCCTCTGGCACCACCTGATTTCAGATGTCAGCCTTGAAGCACCATCTGCACTGCTGTTCAGAGGGAGCTCCACAAGTCGCTAAATCTAATTATCTAAAGGTACTTATTAAGATTCAGGTGGTAGTTATAATTTCTTAATCTCATGTCATTATTACTATTAACTAGTCACTATAACGTGAAAGTTCTTCTCTTTTCTTGTGTTTGAACTCTGCAGGTGGGTGTATGCTGTTATCAAGCCTTGTCACGTCTTGGCCAAAATGTGGCTAGGCTCTTTGAACCTTTGTCTTTAAAAGGAATCCCATTAGCTCTGTCATCAGTCACACTGCTCTGATCTTTCAGTTTGTCAATATCTTTTTTAAAACAAGCTTTGGTGATAAGACATTTGAACTTGGATACTGCACAAAACGTTTTGCTACAGGAAAAAGCCTGCAGGATAGAGCAGGATTGCTTCACAGTATCACAGTATCACTCTGGTTGGAAAAGACCCTCAGGATCACTTAGTCCAACCATTACCGCAACACTACAACATCCACCACCTAACCCTATCCCCCTGCCCCCATATCTTTGCATCCTCAAAATCTCAGCAAGTAATGGTTCTAAACAAATGGAAAAAGAACAAAATATTATAATCCTCCCCCTTTGACAAGATACTGTAATTGCCATAGGAAATTAAATCACAAAAACAATAAAACCCCATTTTTAGTTTCTCTTTTAGAAGAGAACGGCAAACAGATCTCAGCAAAACAAAAAGAGGAGGACATTAATAGCTTCCCAGAGCCAGTTTTCACATACACAGATCACAACGATGACAACATTCAGCAGAAGAGCTAATAAAATTGCATCCGAGTTGCGACCAGTTCCTGGAATCTCACCTCCGTGTAGTGCCTGGTCAAGGTGCTACTTTCACTAAGAAACGGAAGCAATAACTAATTGCACAGATTTTTTTTTTTTCTCCGACAGACACAGAGCACTTCAACTTCTCCCTCCAGAGGGTTAAATTCTCAGCAACTGTAAAAGTAAAACGCCAGGAAATGTGAAGTAACGTTATTCAGGTAACATTTCATTCATAGTTCATGCTACAGAGCAGCATGGAAAGCCTGCTGAGAGCATCACCTGGGAAGAACGGCAGCCATGACAGAAGCAGTGCTACTGAAATCACAGATGGTGCTTTACTCCATAGAAGAGGGTACTGGCAGTTCTGCACAGGGGGAAGGTGCCCAAGGGAAAAACTGCACGTCTGGAGGCACTTGGATGCCCAAAGCTGAAGCCTTCCCCATGCCTCCCTGGGCACCAGCTCCCAGGGGACACAGCACTGCCCTAGTAGGACACACCAACTGCAAATACATTTGCATGCACGTCTTGGCTCAAAACAGCTCTCTCCATTAAAAGAAACCAGGGCTTTCTATCAGGTCCTTCTGGCTGCCACTACGCATTGCCAGGAGATGGACACCACACTGTGATGCACTACAGGTGTCACGGCAACACCAGAGAACTCCTCAGGCAGTTGGTGACACAACCCTTCACTCTGCTGACCATCAGGATCAGGTCTGGCTGGTCAGGAAAGGGTCACGGCTGCAAGCCGCAACCAAGCTGCAAATAAGGCAACAAAATGGAGCCAGTTTCACCAGAGACATCCATGCCTTCTGACTCAGACGAGCCAGACTGCTGGGAGGCTTCACCTTCCTCTGACCATGCAGGAAGCAACATGGGACCATCTGGCAATGCTGCCACCACACCTTGCACAGAAAAAGATGCCTTTCAAGGTTTGCCCAATGAATTGTGGGGCCCCAGCACAGGCTATTCATTTCAGGAAGAAGTACCTGCCAAATCCAACCTGCCTTCAGCCTGCTCCTTCCTCAAGAAGCTCTGAAAGATTGTTGGCAGCCAACTGTTGGGTGTTTATTACTGAGCAAAACCCTCTCCTAACATTGTAGTTAGCCAAAACTTGAGGTTTAAAATGCTCCAAGGAGTCCATTTCAATGCCCATGTTTGTTTTTGCCAAACCAAATGCTTAGTTCTCAGATCTCTGTCTTTCTGTCTTGCAATGATGCAACTAATTCCTCTTATTTGCATTTTGTAGCTGCTCTTCTACTACTGCCCCTTTTTCAAGAGAGATTACCCCAATCTTGTTGGGACGTGCCTGGAAAGTGTCAACAAAAGAAAGAGGGCCCCAGCTGCATCCTCAAGAAGCCCCAAGTTGAAGAAAGACCACCCAAAAAGAAGACGACCTCATGCTCAGCCGGTGAGAGGAGCTGTGAAGGAGGACAATATCACTGAGATCTCTTCAACTAGCTCCACACCAACCAGCCAGCTGACACAACTGCCCACATGGACAGCGCTGCTCCACCCCCAGCAAAACGGCACTGCAGCCACAGCCCTGCCGGCATTCCGGAGGCAGCTCCTGCACCATGCACAGCTTCACCACACCACCTCGCACCTCCTGCCCCAAACAGTCCCTTCATACCAGCCATTGGATGCCCCACGCTTCCACCTGGGCAGCCAAATTTAGCTGCTACGCAGGGCCCCAGAGCTGGCCTGCCTCCATTCTGCACCCCATGGCTGGCACCAGCCATAGAGGAAGCAGCTTTTGCCATTCCCATGTCTGGGGCACTGTACGGCCAAGCTCCAGACCATTGCCACTGCCCAGCCTGCATCTGCAGCTGCTGGCAATGGTACTGGACCTGACGAGGAGCTCAACTAGAAATAACTTCCTAAGATGTCTGTAAGGGAATGTCATAGAGGTAGAACTACCTCTATGGAATAGAGTATAGGAATAAGTAAGAATAA
>VZZY01005060.1:4546-69746 GCA_013400335.1 Eurystomus gularis
AAAAAAAAAAAAAAATCTGTAATCATCAACACACAGATTATCATAACAATTCTTAATACAATACAGAACATTATCTGTTCTTTCTGATTTCCCACTAGGGTAGTGACCTTAAACTGAAAAAAGATGCGTAACACAGTTAAGTAGAAAAATGTAGCACCGCTGAAACAATGTTTGGATCAGGTCTATTTGGCAAACAAACTAGAAAGTATATTACCATTTATTGCAGCGTTCTGTTTATCCTTTGAACGGCTATCAATATTTAAATATACTGGAGACACAAAGCAGGGCATTTGTATCGTAGAGGTTTTTTATCCCTCCATGCCTCCTGTAGCTCTTAACTAAAGGCTTGTTCTAACTGTTTCTATGCTTCCTCCTCTTACTGTAGTAAAAAAAGCATGATTCCTCATCAGTACAGAATGTAAAAACACTAATGATCACTATTCACTGTAAGAGGAAATGCTGAGGTCTAGGCTGAGGTACGTGCAAATGTAGATGACTCGCCTGCTACAACAGGAGTACAGGTTGGATCTTTGCAATGAGGACATCAGCCGTGGTCAACAGCAGCTTTACAGAGTTTTGTTAGAGTAACTGCTCAGAATGGTTCTGTTAAAGTCTGCATTCTAGAAGGGGTCCTTGAGAGTCAAAGTACAGTATGATAATAGGTGTCTTCAGAGAACAGACTGCGTATAAGACTGAGGCCCCAGGGGAGGAAGCACGTAACTGCAAATGGTAAGTTCCTGGCCACTAAAGGAGTGCAGCTTGGAGAGCTCAGTAGAATCACTTTTAGAGCGCAATAAAGGAAACAAAACACATACACCAAACATATAAAACTGGCTACATATAACGAAAATCCAAAGGAGAAAACAAGAAGGTATATAAGATTGCAGGTCCTACAAGAATGAGCACACAGGAAAAACAGAGAGAGCATTGCTCAAGAGACCTCTCCTGGTTAAGGATGCTGCACTTGATTAATGCCCCACACTCCTTCAGCAGAGGGAAAGAAGTACTTTTCGGTTTGCTCTTCACCGCATTTTGCTTCTGCAATTCAGAAATCATACATGAGGTATTATCTGTTAGTCTATACCTAAATCAGGATTTTAAAGAGTGGCGTGTGTGTTTTATTCACCCACACTCTACTACGTGGCAAGGTGATTGATGCTGCAGCACCAAATCAGAATAAATACAGATGCAATAGTATATCATGTTTCGACCTGAGCTGGAGAAGTTTTGCACAGATGTGTTAAAAACATTTTTTAGTTCCCCTATAGCATAATTAGTGCTGATAACACATATTCTGTTATCCTGCCATCCCTCCTACAGTCGTGTAACTTCTAAGATGCCCATTCAGTTCCACATATGATGTGCTAGTCAAGTAGAGCAATGGAAGAACAAACCTCTGTGGTTGATGTCACCAACTAAAATGTCAAGAAACTTCTGCTCAAACTGGCAAGAGTCAGGGAGGGGATATAGTTCTAAAGGTGGACAGATTTTGTTTCAGACTGCATTAGGACTGAATCTGCTGTAAAAAACTATAAGCTGTTTGATAAGGAAAAGTTAAACTCATGGATTGCTACAAAATTTCCAAATCATCAGTCCCATTTTACTTGAATGACTGAGCCAAAATAAAATGCTATTTATTTTCTATAGTCTGCCATATGACATCTGGAGTTTTCTCTGTAAGGTTTAGTCTGTAAGTATGCACCCACACAAGAGAGAATGGAAGAACCCTGCAATTAGAGCCCTACGCAAACCATCCGAATTTTAGGCCTGGGTGTGTAGGAATAAACCAGGCTATTTACCTAGCTGTATCTGCTTTGAAACAGATGAGCAGAAGGAACACTGAGAAGAATGAGAAGGAACACTGAGAGGAATGGGTGAAGATTAAGTCTTTTTCCAGACTTGTTGGCTAGAACAGCTGCGCCACTGCAGAGAGATGCTAATTTCCCGAAGTAAATTACTATTCCCTCAGAGCAAGGAAGAAGCACAAGAGAAAATGTGATTCAGAGGAAAATCTGAGTCACCATATTTCCCCAGGCTGGCATTACAATGATGTAGTTCACACACCACCTCTTGCTCAAGGCTATGCCAACAGGCACAATCTTACCCTAAATAAAGAACAGGACAGTTGTGTCAGCAACTTACAATTTCCATAACTAAGCTTTATATGCTGCTGTTTAAGGTATAGAGGAAGATCAAGAATCTAGAAAGCTATGAGACAGAGCATTTGCTATGTTCTCATACTAAAATATCCCTGTGTCACATGCTTTTTGTCTTTTCTTAGCACAGAAAGTCCCCTCTGTAGAATAAAAACCCAGATGGATCATTTTATAATGATTAGGCATCACTGTTTAAATGTAGACACCATGAATCACTCTGCAACAGCTGCCAGCGATTTGCCTTGGAAATAAAAGCAATCATCTACCAAGTTTAAAGAGCTACTTTATGGGAAAAGATGGGAAGTATGTGTTCAATGAAAAAAAACAGCACAGAAACCCAGAAAAGGGAAGTGGTTCAGAAGTTTTGTCAAAATATTCTGCAGTGGTTATAGTCTATCATCATTTAGGCTGCAAGGAGCTCTGGAGTTGTGTGGTCCAACCACCTTGGCTGAAATCAGGGACAGTTTCGGATACTGATATTCACCATCTAAATGTGATTAACATTATTGAGGTATTAATGTTCTTTATTATCAGAAATAAAAGGAAGGTGCATTAGTATTACCTACTTGGGAAAAAGATCTGTTTAGCTTTTAACAATAAATGCACTATACCTAAAAAGAAGTTCATTCTGTTTTGAGCCTCGGAATTTTAAGGATAAAGAACTCTCCTACCATACATGAGAAAATAAGACTTTACCAGATTTTCTGTTAGAAAAGTGGAGTAAGAGTAGAGAAGGAAATACAACTGGTGGACAAAAAGTGAAAAATGCAACTATATACATTGGTCACTGTTATATTAGCAGTGTCATAAAAATATTATGGAAAGAGTCAGCTATTCACATTGTGTCTGTGATTAAAACTGCTGCCATTTTGAGTTTCTAAAACAATATCTTATCACCTACATTCCCTTCAAAGGCTCAAAAGTAGGCATGCCCAACAAGAAACGTTCAAAGTCCGTCTAAGACACTAACATCCTTTTATTCAGTAAAAAGATCTCAGCACCAGTTGCAATTGGCCATTGATAACACAAGGTTGATGAGTAAGAAGGGAGGGAACTGTTTTTATCTTTTCTATACCTGCCTAGGGTTGCCTTGATCCAAGCAGCAGGAAAATTGGTCTCTTCCAAAGCCTTCTTCAGTACAACGGAATTTGCTATCACACATCTCCTTTCCCAGGAATGTAACCCAGTTATCAGGCTGAAGGAAAGGATGAGAGTGGGAATAATGATCCCACTGTATTTGTCATATTGGATTGTAAACAATGAAAAAAGTCATGGGGGTAATTAAAACACAGGAGGAAATAAGATTCTGCATCTCTGCTAGAAGGACATTCAGTTGGGAATAGAAATACCTACTTTCCTGTCCCTGCGGTCAGCCTTCTTTATGTATATTATCCTCTGACTAATGAAAATGTAAACACTGCTGTGGGATTTAGAGAATTCATCTTACCACAGCACATTACAGAAAAAAAAAAAGAAAAGTAGGGAGGATATCATAGGAGTCCACTGTCCAAGATCATAACTATAGCCTCAGCACTTGTTCCTTGTATCAGTCAATCTAGAAACAGCTGTACTTACATAAACTCATAGAATCATTTTGGTTCAAAAAGAAAGACCTTTAAGATCATCAAGTCCAACTGGTAACCCAGCACTGCCAGGTCACCACTAAGTCACATCCCTAAGCACTGCATCTACATGTCTTTGAAATACCTCCAGGGATGAAGACACCACCAATTCCCTGGGCAGCTCATTCCAGTGCTTTACAACCCTTTATGTGAAGAAGTTCTTTCCTAATGTCCCCTGGCGCAACTCGAGGCTGTTTCCTCTTGTCCTACCACTTGTTACTTGGGAGAGAAGACTGCCACCCACCTCACTACAACCTCCTTTCAGGTAGTTGTAATGAGTGATAAGATCTCCCATCAGCCTCCTTTTCTTCAGGCTAAACAACCCCAGTTCCCATAGCTGCAAGTCATAAGACTTGTTCTCTAGGCACTTCACCAGCTTCGTTACCTTCTTTGAACACGCTCCAGCACCTTCATGTCCTTCTTGTACCAAGGCCCAAAACTGAACACAGTGCTCAAGGTGTGGCCTCACCAGTGCCAAGTACTGGGAGACAATCACTTTCCTAGTCCTGCTGGACACACTATTTCTAATACAAGCCAGGATGTTACTGGGCACTGGGGCACACTGCTGGCTCATGTTCAGGCTGCTGTCAAAACACCTTCAGGTGCTTTTCTGGCAGGCAGCTGTCCAGCCACCCTTCCCCAGCCCTGTAGCATTGCATGGGGTTGTTGTGACCCAAGTGCAGGACCCGACACTTGGCCTTGTTGAACTTGATACAGTTGGCCTCGGCTCACTGATTCAGCCTGTCCAAATCCCTCTGTAGAGCTTCCCTACCTATCGACACATCTGCCTAACTTGGTGTCATCTGCAAACTTACTGAGGGTGCTCTTGATCCCGTCATCCAGATCATTGATAAAGGCATTAAACAGAACTAGTTCCAACACTACACCCGAGGGAACATCACTTGTGACTGACCACCAACTGGATTTAACTCCATTTACCACCACTCTCTGGCCCCAGCCATCCAGCTAATTTTTTATCCAGCAATGCATATGCCTGTCCAAGCCATGAGCAGCCAGTTTCTCCAGGTGCCAAAGACACCTACAGCCCAGGTAGACGACATCCACAGCCTTTCCCTCATCCACTAAATGGGTCACCTTGTCATAGAAGATCAGGTTAGTCAAGGAGGACCTGCCCTTCATAAACCCATGCTGACTGGGCCTCATCACCTGGTTGTCCTGAATGTGCCATGTGATGACACCCAAGATGATCTGCTCTATAACTTTCCCTGGCACCAACGTTTGGCTGACAGGCCTGTAGTTGCCCAGATCCTCCTTCCAGCCCTTCTTGTAGGTGGGTGTCACATTTTCTAACCTCCAACCAACCGGGACCTCCCTGGTTAGCCAGGACTACCTTTTTTTTTTATATATATTTTTTAAGATTTAGGTATTGGTGTGGTAAGTCTTAATTATTAGAAAAATATACTAAGACCACACATGGAATGCAAAAATTATGCACGTAGATTTTGGGGGGAACATTCATGGTTGAACTGTGGCTTATAGTGATGTTCTTCTAAAGAGATGTTTTAGTAACGCTTTCCAACACAACATTCTCCATTGTTCAGATATCTCTTTTGCAAAAGAATGGGTATCAAAACAAATTTTTACTAGCAAGTAGCAATTGTTTTCCCACTAATTCCTGAAAAGTTCTTTATGTAAATTAAGATTAAAAACTAGTTCCTCAGATTCTCCTGATCCTTCTTGTAGGTAGGTGTCACATTTGCTATCCCCAGCCAACTGGGACCTCCCTGGTTAACCAGGACTGCTGATAAATAATGGAAAGTGGCTTGGTGAGCACAGATGCCAGCTTCCTCACTACCCTTAGGTGAATCTCATCTGGCCCCATAGACTTGCATGTGCCAAAGTGGTTTAAGTCAGTCACTGACTATTTATTCTTCGATTACAGGGGCTTCATTACGGTCCCCGTCCCTGTCTTCCAGCTCAAGGGGCTGGGCACTCAGAGAACAACTGGCAAAGAAGGCATTCAGTACCTCAGTCTTTTCCTCATCCGTGGTCACTGTATTTCCCTCTGCATCCAATAGAGAATGGAGATGCTCCCTAGTTCTCCTTTTGCTGTTAATGCCTTTACAGAAACATATTTTACTAATTTCCAATTAACTTATTGTTAACTTATATTACCTTTCATGGCTTGCTAAGTTATTTCACTGCTCTCTGAAATATCCCAGTGTATTCCTAAAGTCACAACAGGAAATATCTAGTTTTTCCTTGTTTGGAAAAGGTAACTGTCTGAAGATACTGACTTTCTAATACGGCCACCTATGAGTTTCATTTTCTCTGTAAGCTTGGCTTCCAGTGTCCTTGCTGATATGTCTTACTTCAGTCTTCTTGTGGACTTATTTTGCTCCTGAGTAATCCTCCATTATTTCCTTACCACAACAATTTTAACTTTATGGTAATGACATGGCAAAGCCATCACCCATACCTCTGTCTAGGAAGTGTATTTACTCATGGCACAGCAGAAGACACTGGATCTGAGACCCTTGCCTTAATGCTCTAAGGTGCCTGTTGAGAAGCTGTAGAGTACGCGAGGAAGATATTTCTCTCAGCATACTCTCCTAGGAGATAATCTGGACTGCTGGGTAACTAACATCCTATGGAAAAACGGAGCCAAATGTCTTAAGTCCCTTTGTAGCTAGAAGCATCCCACCATAGAGCTAAATGGCTTAAAAGGCACACAATCCCCAGTATTACAGAATTAATTTAAAACCATCTTTTATTGACTTCCTGGATAAGCCACACTCTTGCATGCACTGTCTTCCTCATGCTTCTAGATAAATGGCACTCAGTGAGATGAGAGATAAAAAAGTTTCCCTAACTACAAATAACTGTGCTATGACTCTATTTATCTGACTTTTTCGATTAAAAGAAATCATATCCATTTTGAAATCCCGCTGTGAAAATTCAGGCTCAAAATATCTGGCCCCATTAAGAATGCAACATTTTTCTATGGCTATATATTTTTGTGGACATTTTTATTATCTATGAATATGATGTTTAATGTAAAAGGGGAAAAAGGAGAGGAGCAATGAATTCTGCAAGACTAATGGACAGCTAAACATAATTCATTAGGTGAGCTGGGCAGAGTATAGAATGAGAAGTTAAATCAAGCAGCAATGACCTTGGACTGAGCAGGTTTTCAAAGCTAGTCTACTAGATTTTGAAATTACTTTGGCGAGGTGGCCTTTTTATTATGCAACAAACACTACAGAGTGGGATTCCTATAACTGAATGTAGATGACTACATTCAATTACATAAAAGCTGACCTGAAAGAAGGCAGACCTAAACCCATCTATTTCTCAACACGCATTATACAAGAGGGTGGAAGTGATCAATTCAATATACAGACATCTCTATTATACCAGTATTAGGTGAAGCGAATTCCACCCAGAAGGACTAAGAAATCCTGGTCTTTATAGCCAAATTCAGACAGCCAGCTTAAATTCCAGCCAGGGATTTAATTTTAGAACTGGGGGATGAGGAACATACCAGATATAATAACAAGGCTTACCTCCTACCTCCTTATCTAAAAATATACAGTTTGTCTCCCAGTTGCAATATACCTCAAAATGAGCAGACTACTGAATCATTTAAGGGAAATATAGTTCTTCTCAGGAATTTCTTCATTTGAGGTTTTTTGTTATTTTCAATCTTGAAGACCATCTTTATCCATCTTGCAAAACCTTCTTCAATAGAATTCAAGGAGAATCTATGAAGCTATATATTGTTCCAATTTTTTCTTTCAATAATATTAGAAAAATAGTAGGGAACACTATTTTGTCCACTTTCTGTCTTAGAGCTTTATCTTCAGCTACATTCTCATTTGACATCTGGCTAAACTTACTTGGGCTGGCAACCTAAAGTGTTTCTAGGGAAGGAAACACCGTCACAGCATCAGGTCTGCACTGTTTGGGAATCGGGCAGCCCATTTCTTCAGAGATCCATAGTTTTCTAGTACTGCTCACTCTGGTTTGTATTTTAGAAACTAGCAAGGCTTGGAGCAGCTGGCTGCAGTTACTAAACACAGGTGTCCAGCTGTGACCCTGTGTTGTGGGGATTTTTCTGTTGTTGCTACAAAATGACTTAAAAATGCATGAGGCGTAGTTTTTAAACAACAAATACCAAATGAGCAATGAAACTATGAAAAATGAAGCTTTCAGAATGTAAGATATTATTCATCTGTCAAAAGCACAGAAGCTTCTTATTCATCCTTTCCTTCTAAGAAAGAAGGGCTATGCTGCCCACAAAGTATAAGGTATTGTGCAATATTTCTTCTAGTTCAGCTACAACAGAAAAAAACTTTTAATAATTTATGATTCAGAAGTAATTTTCTGTAAATGAAGAAAAAGAATAATTTTGGCATACTATTTCATGACCTTTACATAATTTTAATTAATTTTATTGGCTCCTGGCTTGTCCAAGAAATATCTGTAATTATTTATTTGTATGACTTTTTGATATTCAGTTTGATTCCAGTGACTGTTCTTGTGCTAATCAATATACCAGTACTAAAACAGCTAGGAAATGCCTGAGTCTGTGTGGAAAACTAGGGACAAAATGCTGCACAAGTCGTTGCCAAGACACAGTGGTATTAAAAAGAGAGTAAGCTGAGGACAGGACTACTGAGTTCTTATGCCAGCATCCCTGCCAGTTGCCTCTTCAGTCTCCATCAAGCTAATCTTTTATTCTGAGCTCTCCATTTTGAAGGTTTGAGATAATTATGATTAGGTCATTAGGCTGCCTTAATAAAGAGCACGGAGATACACTGACAGCAAGCTTTAGAGAAACACAGATAATTTTAATAACATAGAAATAAATGTACATATCCAGAATACTATAAGCCTCAAATTCATCACACCTGCTAAAACAAAGAAACAAAAAAATCTATGATGATAGAAAAATAAAATTTCTAGAACATATTCTACTGAAATAGGAAAGGTAACACATTTGCTGCTACAAAATCACAAGCTCAGGGGTCATGTTGAAAATGCCTTCAACAGCTTCATCTACTGCAGTGAAGTTCAATAAAGCAAATTCTCCTTACTCTCCCATTTGCCTTTCTCCCCCCGCCCTTTTTTCCTCTGAGGTTCACTATCTCTACACAGAAAGGGTCCAGCTATCTAGCCTTTTGTTGGAAGACTTCCATTAGTGAGTTTAGCATGGGAAAATCTACAACCTCTGGGTCCTTAACAGAGATTAAGCCACTAGACTATAATGTGAACAACTTGCTTGATTTCCAGTGCCCACTAATTCAAATCCTCTTAAGTATTCTGCATTTTCGGTTTCCTTGTACTGTACAATTTCTTCTTCTCCATGCAGGCACCACAACTAATACTTCACAGCTTCACAGATAACTTCAGCAGAGCACAATTAAAATTGCACATTCCCAGCAAACAACCATTTGCAAAGGCATTTAGTCATAGTTCTAAAGTTAATAATTTATCGTCTCCATTAATTATAAAAAGCTGAAAATTTTGCTACAAATGTCTGTGTTAAGATCTAAGGAAGACAAGTTTTGAATGCATTACATAAAAGCATAGAAGAGCAGTGTTATCTTTGTAAAGGGAAAGCTGCCTTTAACACTGGAATTCATCAATATTCACCCTTTTGAGACATTTGGCTAGGAGATAACTGACCTTGAAATAGGTTATGCATCTTCAGTTTAGGATGCGTAACAAGTCACGGTCAATTAATACACAACAGAACCCATAATCACAGAGATTATTGCCTGATCTGGGAGAACATACTCAAGGGCATTACAGCCTAATTTAGCTTCACAGTCAAAGTGGTAACTTTGGCACCTCAAGTACTGAGAAGCCACAGCAAAAAGCACACTGGAAACACACACAGATCTCTAATAAACACTGACACTCCATAATGATGTTTAAATATGAGCTGTAAAACTTTAATAAAATAAATATTAGAACCATAAACCTCATTTCATAACCTTGCTAATACATAATAATGTTGTCCAGAACTTGTCCCCTACTGCTATTTCTCAACAGAAGGCAGACACCCAAGACAAAGAATTGAACTCTGGGCTTCCCCTGGCCAGGGGCGAAGAGATACTGTCCAAGAAAAAGGTCATCCGGCCAGTTCCTCACTGAGAGAGGCCTCGCTGCATGGTTCAGACCACACACCTGTTTTACTCTCATAGCTCTTCAGAGCTCCAGACTAAGGAAGCACGATGCATTGCCACCACTATTCTCCTCAGTATCCTGCTTTGATCAACTCAACCAGAGAAAAGACCACAGGGGCCAGATAGAGGATGACTTAAAAACAGGAAGAAAATACGAGGCTGCATTTTTATATTATTTAGAGTAAGAGAGCATGGGGTTTAATATTTTTACTTTTTTTCCTGTAGAAGCACTGAACGTCCATAAAACTCTGCTCATTAATTGCCACTGTAATTTTTGTGGATGGTTTTTCACTCCAAAGATGACCTCCCTCTGCCCCNTCCCCTCCCCCCTCCCCCCCCCCCCCCCCCCCCAAAAAAAAATTCAGATTAAACAATTGGGTCCCAACTTAAAATTGATTGTTTTTTAAATTAGAAATGAGTTTTATACATGTCCTGAATTAGCTGAAAATAAGTGAATAATAAATAAGAATGTTTTACACTTGCAGTATTTGGAGTCTTTAATCTGAGGATTTTAACAGTGCTCTGAAAAGTATTTACTAATTAACCTTCACTTTACTACGAACAAGACAAATCCCTGTAACCTTCCTTTTAGCTCAGACGAAAAAAGAAAAATAAAGAAATTGTGTTATTTTTCTATTTCACGTCCCTGGACTAGCTCACAACCAACAATGTGCAGCACTAGCTTGACACCTTGCTGTCACTCTCCACACACACGTGTCTCACAACGAAGCAATGTTTTACACTCTAGCTAGCTGTCCTACCTGGAGACAAGGGTCAAAGCTCAAATACTAGTGGTACTCCTGTTAGTAAAACAGTGGGGAACCAGTGTAAGAAGTTGGTAAACTGATTCTCCCTGTTGCACCCCAAGGCTCTGAGCTACAGAAAACTGAAGAATGCCTCTTCAGACTACCACCCAGAAGAGAAGATGCTGAGGTCAATATTTCCTTGTCCCCAAGGAAATCATCGCTTCTGGCATGGCAGGACTGGAGACTCAATAGCTCGATGGCAAGTGCATAGAGGCACATGAGAATTTACCTCAAACCTTTCAGGCTGAGGAGGAAATTTCCAACCTGGACCACTGTCCTAAAAGAAGGACAAGTGGGTGAATCAGACTACTGGCATCATCATCCTCACCTCTACCAGTGGTTTTAGGGACCAAGCAAAGCAAAGAGATTTGCTAGCAAATACATTCTACTCAAATGACTGCCTCGTTTTGAACTTTGTGAAACTGCTTTTTCCAGCAAACAAACTAATCCAGAGAAAAAAAACAATAAACCAAATCTCAAACAACCACCCATCCTGACTCAGCTATTCTATGCTTTTAATCAAAGCACTTTGCTGCACTTTCTTAGTTACTTTCCAGAGTAACTTCTCAAGACAGGCTGAATTGACACAAATGATCTCAAATTCTGATTTTTCAGCACTCCTGTCAGTCAGGTTCAATAGGTATCGATTCCTCCCTATTCCACATGAGCTGCTGGCGTGGGATGGGGGTCCAGGAAAGAAAAGGAATTTTGGAGATTATCTGAGATATGACTTCTCCTTGTCAGGGACAGCAAAGGAGAAAGTCATCTTGATCAATGAAAATGCTGACTGAAAATTTCCATGTCAGGACTCATACTGACAGTGAGGAAACAACACAGGTTACCATGCCCCCCATCATTGAAATGTAAATAATGAAGTTGTTTGAGTTTCAAAAATGATTAAAAGGGAAGGGTAAAGGGATTTTTGCAAAAACTAAGCGTAACCTTTATGACAAGCTTAAAATAGCCCTAGGGTTTAATTGACACCATCAAAACAGTAATTTCAACAACACTATGGCTATGGATTCAAAATGCACATGTACATGACAAGTGCAGCAATATATCTCTGATTCCAAACTAAAAATAGAATTTCACAGAAGTAATCATCCTGTTTATCAATTGACTTTGATTGCAATACTAACCTTATTAAAATTCTGTATTTGAGTAATAGTTCTGTGTTTAATACTGAGAAGTTAAGACTGAGTGATACAAAAAAAGATTTTATTGATTTTATCATTCCATACATTTGATCACAAAACTCAAACATTTTGTGTAATTACCTCCTGAATTTTTAATTGGTTTTCAGTTTTATCTACTTGAAGAAATATCAGAAATTATATCCAAGTGTTGTTTGTTTGCTTGTTTTTAAATCTGAAGCCTAAACAATTACTTAGCTATGCAGTTTGGCCCTCGTTCTAAGGTTCAACACGCCATTTCCCCCATTAGAGACCCATGATCTCTAATCTGTCATCTCTTTTAAGATGCATACCATGCTTCCATGCCTCTTCAGCTACACCTCCATCTCATAGCACCCTTTGCAGCACCTTGTTCATTGCTCAAGTTCCACAATTCACAGTGCAGTTTCTCCATTTCATTCCTGTGGTCTGCGCATTTCTCCCTAACAGAGCTTTTAACAATACTCTCAAGACTTTCCATCAGTATTTTTAATCTTGGCATCAGGTCCAGATACTGTGTACTGTATTTTCCAGTACACACATGGTGGTTATTGTGTTGAGTGATACCATGTAGAAACAATTCAAACTGAGCTACCCTTGCCTCCCATCTTAGAATCATAGAATCATTTAGGTTCAAAAAGACCCTGAAGATCATAGTGTCCCTTGTCCTATTGCTTGTTACCTGTGAGAAGAGACTGACACCCACCTTGCTGCAACCTCCTTTCAGGTAGCTGTAGAGAACAATAAGGTCTCCCCTCAGCCTTCTTTTCTCCAGGCTAAACAACCACAGTTGCTTCTAGTACGATTTGTTATCTAGACCCTTCACCAACTTTGTTGCCCTTCTTTGGAGACACTCCAGGACCTCAATGCTTTTCTTGTAGTGAGGGGCCCCAAACTGAACACAGTACTCAAGGTGCAGCCTCACCAATACTGAAGACAGGACAACCACTTCCCTAGTCCTACTGGCCGCACTATTTCTGATGCTAGCCAGGATGCTGTTGGCCTTCTTGGCCACCTGGTCACACTGCTGGCTCATATTCAGGCAGCAGTCCCAGGTCCTTTTCTGCAAGGCAGCTTTCCAGCTACTCTTCCCCAAGCCTGTAGCATTGTGTGGGGTTGTTGTGACCTAAGGGCAGGACATGGCACTTGGCCTTGTTGAATCTCATACAATTGGCCTCAGTCCATCTTGCAGTCTTTCCACCTTCTCCTGCCATGGTGAGTCAACAACTTCCTCTGTCAACTTTAGCTGTGAGTCCATAATGATTAGGGAAGGGATTGTTAGACAGAGTGATCACATTAACCCACCCTGCTTAGGAAACAAGGCCACAAAAACAAGGTTACAAAACAAAAAAGGTTAGGACAAACAGAACACAAAGCTGAAGAACATAATTTAAGGCAACTGCATCATCAATATAAATTTACTCTGAAGACAGATTCACAGCTAGCTACTCAGCCAGCACAGAGAACAGTGTGACTGTATTAAAGGGAGATGTCATTAAGCCATCCTCATTAACAGTGCCTGCCAAGGACAGGTAGAGCACAACTCATCAGAACTGTGACTCGTATCACCCAGGAGCAGGAATGTAAGAGCTGGAACAGTTCACTGCATAAAAAAAGTTTACCGGGTAACCTATCAGGACAGAAATGACTTGGAATGTGTTAATAGGAAGAGGAAGACAACTGACCGTCTGGTACCTGCAGTGGATGAGATAAGTCTCACACTTATCTCTGAGCAACGGCAGGATCTGCACTGTCTTTTTCTGCTACAAGTGCTTCAGCACCCGTTGTGAGTCAGGAGCCCATGCACTCCCATGAGCAGGCTGTTTCCAAAGCATTTGGCAGTTCGCGGTGATGCCTCCCACCTGATCTAACACAGCTATGCTTGTGACTCATTTAGCCTGCTAATCCAAGGAGAGGCTTCATCTGATGCATGTTCCTGTTCCTCTGGCGCTTTGCATAGTGGATGGATTTGAGTACATTATGAGATGTTGCTGATTGGATCAGCTTAGTTCACTTTCTCACCCACCTTTGTATCTCCAATTTTGCAAAGACACAGGTCTTTCTGTTTCCATTATCCTACCTATTCCATATCTTGAGTGGAGATAAACCAGCCAGCTTTGAACTGGATTCCCTTGCAAAACACAGAAAATACGCAATTTGGCAGAGAGGGTTTGACCCCCATTTGCATCTTTACTTATCATCTCTTTTCTGTTAACATGCTCACATGAAAAACATTGAACTTATATATCCCATGATATTGGCACAAACTTTCCTCTACTTCACTCTAGAATTGCAGTGCTCTCTGGTTTTATATTAGCTGGTCTCTGCCCATTTTGATATCTGGAGTTAAAAAGAGGAAACCTTGGAAACAGAAAAATTCAGACAGAGTATGAGGCCCTTGATCAGTACTGGATATGTGTTCTGTTGGCTCTTTTCTGTCTCTGAACTTCACTAACATTTCTGGAGTTCTAAAGTGGTATTAGCACTTCCTTTCCAGCATGAGTCTATATAAACCTCTGTAATTCAGTACGGTCATGTTGTCTTGGAGACAGGTAGAAATGTAGTAAGGAGCGATGCTGCAACCCAATAAATACATTCTTCCATGCAGTATGGATTACCAACATGGACACACTTATGAAAATGTGACCAGAAATACCTCACACACCTGGCTGGCTCATGATGTGAGCAGAGTAAATGTGACACTTTCTGCTCTGATCTGTGTAGACCTAGCTTAATATTACATGTAAAACACTAAATAAAGCCACCTTACAGATTTGGAAAAAGAAACATTTTACTTTGTGGAGTACCTTTAGTCTCAGAATTTTCAGAATGTCTAAAATCATTATGTTTTGAATTGAAAATTACTGTTTCAGTTTCTATTATGTAGATATTTTTTGCTTTCCTATAACAGAGACAGAAAAAGCTGCTCAGTTCATGGTTCAAAACAGTCAATAATGGGTGTTGCACAAGCTGATTTTCTTCTTACTCAGCACAAACACCTGGAATGTTTTTTGGAGTATTTTATATTCAAAGTACAAGATATATGAGGGCCCTTTAAAAAAAAAATAAAAAATGCAGCCCTATCTTATTTTGAAAAAGAACTGTGGTTTTACTTACACATATGTGTTTGGAGTGTGCAAACAGAGACTAGATTATTCATCTCCAAATGCACTCGTAACTGTTCACTTAAGTTCTACACACTCGCACCTGTGCATGCCTCTCACAAACATAAAAAGTTTGTCTGATTTCAAGCTATTAATTTCTTAACACAGCTGTATTATGGAATAAGTGATCAGAATAAGAACACTTCAACAAACAAGTAACAACCTTTATATCCTCAGACTTGATCATTTCCCCTACACAGAACTCCATTAAAATAAAGAAATTTTAATATAATGTTTATAATCTCCTTTAAAAAAAGAGGAAGACTAATTTCCTAAGAATCAACAAAGCACAGCACAGACATTTAGGTCCTAGAATACCATACTTTCAGAATAGAACTGAGGGAAATTATACAGTTTTTTTTGAGGACTTCAAAAATACAAATTTGGGTAACTTTAGGTTACTTTTGAAAATAGTGTTTACCTAAAACACGAAGGTTAGACCTTGAGTCCCCTCTGAGATCAGTGTGCTCTCTATGCCAGAAGGTCCTATTAAGGAGATCGGTCTGAATGGTGTAACTTGGTTTTTGTGACATCCTCAGACATCAGTTCACAACAGGAATGAAAATTCAGCTACAGCTTAAGCATTTTAAGATGTTTGCTTCAGAAATAAGTACTAACTTTCTATCTCAAAACATCAGAGGTAAAATTTTAACTACCATATTAACAGCTAAATACTTTACCAGATGAAATTGCAACTAAATATAATGTGGCTCCACAAAATGTGGTTCCATCAAAACAACTCATTATGAAAGAGACGCTGCTTCCTAAGCACTGTTCCTCTTGTTAACTAGAACTAAGGCTTTAACAGATGCCCACGTGTTCTTTGCGCAGGAACTTCATAATCTATAGATTAAAGCATTTTGCACGATTAATTCATTGCCTTTTTTCACGCTTGTAAGATGAAATACAAGCTTTAAAGACCACAGGGAAATGATAGTTAAATGGAGTACAATTATTAGTCTCCATTGTATTGGCTATTTGCAAGAACACAATCTCACTCTGACAGGGTTAGATGAAATCATAAACCACTTGTCTTCACCTTTTGCCTTGATGATCTTGTGATATTTATGTTCTGTTGTAACATAAACTTTCTCTTAGCTGATCATGAACAAGCAACAGAGGAAATATGTTTTGGATTTGCACGACAGATATTGAAGTAATATAGCAGAAGGTTGTATGGAAGACAAAAAGAAATATTATGTTATTTATTATCTCTCTCATGGCTGGCCAACTTTCCTCTCTTATTGGAACATCTATTAGTATGTTTTCTCCTGAGGACACTTCTCTCAAATGTGTCCTCTCTTAATGTCTGTTTTCTCTGCTTCAAAATATTGAGTTTGCACTAAATCTTTTTCCTTTTAAGTCACATAAATTCATTCTTCAAAGAACAAAAGAAGTGGTAATGGGAACGTAATCTTTCCTGGAAAAACTTTACTCTAAAACCTGACTTGTACTTTTGACGAAAGCAAATACCTTGTGGACTCCTAGTGCATCTCTGTACAATGGATGAATAACATGCAGTGGCCTAGGAAGTGAAGAAAATATTTGCTTTTGTTGACAGTGAGATAACAAGACTTATTTTAGCTTGTGTGTCCAGGTTCAGTTTCCACCTCAGAATGTCTTAGCCCATCCTGGATAAGCTCATTCCTGAATTCCCAGATCCACCAGGATCCAATGTACCATCCTGGCAGCACAAAAGCTTTCAAATGAGGGCGAATATAACCTACACTAGATTATTTTATATTGCTTAAGAATGGAACTAAGAAGCTGAACCTTGAGCTCCAGCAACAGCTCCTGTACTCTTCACATATGGAGAGCATAACAAGCCACACATCTGAATGCTTTCTCAAGAGTAACAACTGGTAAGAGCGCAACATGCCCAGAACAAGCTCTGTCGGCCATAACCAATTATTGCATAAATATTTCATTTATTCAAGCTGGATTTTGTTTCAATGTGTCCCCTCTGCTACAGCATCCAATCATACTAACCACTTTATTATTCAACACCACCTCTCCTAAATAGTCTTCCATCTCTGCTTCCTATTATCCAATTATTAAATCATTTAATATATAGCTTTTTGTCTCACGGATAATACTCACATTTCTGGAATTAAGCAATTTGAATCCTATCTTCATAGTCTAAGAGTACCATTTAGCTGCTGTTTCAAATAAATGAGCAATGCATCATATATATTTTACAGTAATTAGAAATGTATATTTGTTGCTCCATAAAAGACTGCGAAAAAGAAGAACACTGGAGAGAAACTCTTCAGGTCTGTAGAAAGTACAGCCAGGAAATGGCTTAAATTACTTACCCAGTGTAAGGCTGGGCAAGAAACCGGAAACCTTGCAATTGTTTGTGTGTATGTGGTTAATATCTGTAGATTCACTCTCCAACTGTCGTGAGTCCTTTCACACTTCTGTTGACTTCCATATGAACAGGAGGCTCTCAGCACCAGAGGAACTGCCCTCCCATTGTTATGAGTAAGCTCATGCATACCAATGAGCATCAGGACCTGCCTTAAGTGGTTCAATTGGATTTAATGCGACAAATCACATTCACCTGAGAATTTGGGTGTGATTCAGAAAATAAGGATTCCTAAGAGAAATGATCATGCTAGAAGTCAGAAAACTGCTACAAAAGAGGTTTTCATAAACCAATATATGAAGCCTACAGAAAACTAGCAGGTGGCTACAAAGCACCAGGACAACTGGTCCTTACACTGAAAAGGAATGTAAGGCTATGCTTCAAATAAAGTAATGTCTACTCCTTCTTTTTTTTAAACTGACAAAATAAAATATAGTAGTAAGGATTTAAAAATCACTTATATTGATTAAACAATTGTGGCAATTCTGAGCTATTATTACTCATTTACTTCATAAATTTCAGTAGAGTTCTGCTGAGTCACACAACTGGAAAACCTGGCCAAATGGGTGGATATACAACTCGATTACTACACTGAGACAAAACATCCTGTTAGGTTTCTGCAACATAGTTCAGCTTATTGATTTGAATACATGGATTGTGCAATACAGATACTCAGAGAGGAGAAACAAAGACAGCCATATTACTTGGGGCAGTGTGCAGGGGCAAGGGACAGTAGGCAGCTGGCCTGGAAGAGACATCCCTCAAACTGTGCCTGTGGAAGAGAGTACTAATGTCACCTGGACCTGTTTGAAAAAACATTTCTAGTTATTTTATACCTATTTTGACTTGATTAGACACACTCATTTTTAAAAGGAATATATATCCCAAGGGCAGCCTGGAAGAACAACATCATCTAAATGAATAGTCATTGATGCCAGACACTTGTCTTGCATGCTTAGGTATCTTTATCCTACCTGAATGAGCCCTTACTGTAACAGTAATTTCATATTTTGTTTCTAGTGAAAACCGAGGAAACATGACTTTCCTGTGCAGTAAATGGTGGCTCACTGCCTGCTGGCTTTTCCAGGACTCGGAAATATTTCTGAGAACATTTCACAGGTCATGCTACCTTCAGTACTTTTTTAATAACAGGTAAGTTCTTAGGCGAGCAAGACAAAACAATTTTTCAGTATAAAAAAGGAACTTACCTTTAAAAGAAGTTAGTCAGAGCAAGTTTCTTACAACTTGGGTTTCAATTTCAACTCCAACTCCATTTCGGCACAGGCCACTTTGAGAGGTGACCACTTAATGAGCTGATAAGCTACCACTAAATGGTCCCTATTAACAGCAATTAATATACAAGAAACAATGACTTTAGAGCACACACTGGGCACAAGCAGCAGGGTTTGGCAGCAGAAGCTGCTGGGCACCCTGTCTGGGAGGTGGCCATGCACTGCCCTGCGCTGGTTCCAGCTGGTCGTAGCCTGTCTCAGCAGGTCACACTCAATCCTCACTGGTCCCAACTAGTCCTAGCCAGTTCAACGTGGTTCTAGCAGTCCTAACCAGTCCTAGCCTGTCCCAGCAAGCTCTACAATTTGCCCCATCCTGCCCAAAGAGTCAATCAGTCAGAGCGGAACATGGCACCTCTTCTCAGATGTTGTGAGGAAGGGTCCCCATGGAGGGCCCCCACTGGAGTGGGGGAGATGAATAAGAGGGAAGGAGTGGTAGAAATGAAAAGGCCCTGAGTCCACCCTCTGGCAAAGGGTCTGATTGTGCCCTGCGGCAGTAGCAAGGGGAGTGGAGGCCAGGACACCAGGAGAGGTGTCCAGGCTGGAGCCAGGCCTGAGGAGTGGGGAGGAAAGGTGTCTTCTCCAAGTGTTTGTTTAATTGTCTTCTTTGTTTCTCAATGCTCAAGTAAGTAATTATGTTAACTGGCAAGAAATTAAGTGAAATTCCCCGAGTCAAGAATGCTTTTCCAGGATGCACCATCATTTTAAAGGACTAATGCTTTATCCATTAGGACACTGTGTGTCTTCTGAACCTCTGCTTCACAGTACTACTGCTTCACAGTGCCTCCTAACAGAATATATTATATAACATCAACATGCAGATATAAACATTCATGGATTAGCATCACTCTTGGACACATATAATCATACATGGCAAACTTCATGCACTATTCATGCATGTATACAGCTAACACACTTGCTGTAGTGTATGATCACAGGAGAGGAATCTTCATTGGCACTGACAACATACATGTGTATTGTTTGATATGCAAACCTGCTTCTTTCCCTTTGATCAACTTGTTAAATTTGTCTGTTCTCATTCCTTTAAAAGGAGTGACAGTCTGGTGGCATCCCCTCGGAGGGGGCAGAAGCTGCACATTTCTTTGGGAAATATCTGCCTCAGTTACTGTGGGCCAGAGCCTGGAAAAAAGTGGCGGGCGGGGTGGGGGGGAGAGAGAAAACCTGGATCCTCCAGCTCAAAGAGAGCCTGAATGATTGCTAAAATCTGCAATGGGCTGTGAGCAGACTAACAGGAGATACTGCCAAGGACCAATAAGGACTGTCAGAGTTTGTAGGAACACAGCAGCGAGGAGATGACTGAAAGCAAAGATCATCCTGCAAGGTCACTGGGAGAAGAAATCACTGGTTTATAAACCTTGTTGTATTTCCATTCTGCTTCATCTGGCCACTTGGAGTTTTCTATAGCTTTTATTAATGATTCCAGTTCAGAGTCTAACAGAACCTAGCTTTTTGAACTTCAAAGCCATTTGGATCCTCTCTGGAAAGCTCTTTATATGGAAAAGGTTCAGATGGCACTACCTCAAAGCTCTGGCAGTTTTGGGTTCTCTCACTGCATTCAGTTCTCAATGAAAGCTTAATAGAAAGTACACTTTATCATGAGGAACATAATGTCTTTTACAAACCATAGAATAGAACCACTGAGAAGTACAACATAAAGGGCTTGCACGAGCACGTCCTGTGTCTCCTACAGGTTTGATTTACTCAGCCATGTGATTCTCCATTCATGTCGCTACTCTCAGAGAGGAAAGAGGTGCAGTAGTATCTGTGATACAAAAAGTCCAGGCAAAGAAAGCACAGCAAGTGCCAGCAGTAAACTGACTGTTAAGCACTGAAGCTAGAGTCCAAGATGGGATAACTAATAACATGCTACCTTAAAATACAGGTATCTGTAACTGTACTAGCAATCTGGGCAGTTGCACAGCTATAACTGTACTTTAGTGCCTTAGATGTGGCTTTCTGGTATGAATTGTCATTTACAATCTTTGGCCTTTATATATGCACTTTTCATTTGGAGACAAGTCAACCTGAAACTATTTGAAGTATACCCAATAAAGGCTGCCCTAGTTAGCATTAATTTCCAAACATATACTTAAAAGAAAAATCAATTTTATACAGAATAGTTTTGTGATCAAAGAGTTTAGGTTCCTTACCAGCTCTAGATGTTATGGATAATTGCAATAACTCTTAGAGAATCAAACTACTGTGACGCTGACTTGACATCCCTTCTTACTATCTGCCAGTGTAAAATGTCCTGCAAATATAAAGCACTATCTGAGAAGAATGCTGCGCATGTGCAATTCCATAATGTTCGAAGCTGTCAGTTTAATATTAACATGCTAGCAAGGATAACAGCAAATATAGAGGAAAAATATTAATTCAGAGACAAATTCTCTTGATTGCAGTCATGAAAATTCCCTGTCAGATTAATGCTGTAGAAAACAGAAAATTTGGTCCAATGTTTTAAAGATAACTTATTTTAAAAGAGGGAAATAAAACGATTTCCTAGTACTGCAGTGTCTGAGATTTTCAAAGCAGATATAAGTATACTTCTTTTGTAAAGGAAGAGTGTGCACACAAGTCCTCCTGCTCAAAAAAAATTCATACCATCTCACTAAGGAGAGATTCTCTATGAAAACTAAATAGGATATTTGGATTAACGAACATTAAAAAACATTCAGACTAAATGATACCATGAACTGGTAACTGACATATTAGTAGAACAAATAAAATGTCAGGCTGTATTAATCAGTCTTCTGACTTATTGATAAGAAACTTGTCATTAAGTTCAAAGCTCTGGAGAGTTTGCAAAACTATTCAGGGTTTAAGTCTTCTCCAGCAGCTGTGCAATTTGGGAATGAAATTGTTGAAAACGGACTCAAAGCTTTTTACAGATTTCTGGAATTCTTCTTAGGAAAACTGAACAGGTATTGAAAAGTTTTACACTGTGAAATGAATGTAAATTTACTTTGCTTCTAAATGTACACAGTCATTTAGAGTAAGGTACAAAGTGGCATTCAATTTCATTCACCCATAAGAAGACAGATTTCTTCACAGTTCCTGGTGCTATTAGTATTGTTTCACCTTCCAGCAGCAGGAGCAGTGGTGCCAGCTATTGACACCACCAACCATGTGGCAAAAACTAGTTCATTTCCAAAAGAGGCTAGTGTTCTATAATGTTCACAGATAGAATCATAGAATTGCTATCTTTGAAAAGGACCTTTAATATCATCAAGTCCAACCATTATCTATCTCTATCAGGCCCACTTCTACACCATATCCTTGAGCACCCTATCTAGAAGGCTTTTAAATACATCCAAGGATGGTGATTCAACCACTTCCCTGGGCAGCCTGGTCCAGTCCTTGATAACTCTTCTAGTGTAGCAGTTTTTCCTAATGTCTAACCTAAACCTCCCCTGGCATAACTTAATGCTATTTCCTCTTGTCCTATCAGATGCGGCTTGTGTGAAGAGACCAACACCCACCTCCCTACAACCTCCTTTCAGGTAGTTGTAGAGAGCAATAAGGTCACCCCTCAGCCTCCTCTTCGTCAGGCTAAACAAATCCAGTTCTCTCAGCCGCTCCTCATAAGACTTATCCTCAAGACCCTTCACCAGCTTTGTTGCCTTTCTCTGCACCTCCAGAACCTCAATGTCTTTCTTGTACTGTGGTGCCCAAAACTGAACACAGTAGTCAAGATACAGCCTCACCAGCGCCAAGTACAGTGGGACGATCTCTTCTCTAGTCCTGCTGACTACACTATTCCTGATACAAGCCAGGATGCTGTTGGCCTTCTTGGCCACCTGGCGCACTGCTGGCTCATGTTCAGCCAGCTGTCAGTCAACACCCCCAGGTCCTTTTCTGCCGTGTAGCTTTCCAGCCACTCCTCCTATGTTACAGGACCATAAATATGTAGAAAGCCTTCTGTGACTAATTTTTCTAGTGCTGCAATACCTTTCTTAAAGAATAAATATTTCTTCACCAGATGACAGCAAAGATTGCCAAGTTTTCATTTCTTGTTTGTGGTTCTGTTGATGTGAATGTGATTTGACTCAGTAGACCTGCAAAATGGATGTCTTCCTGGGTTGACAGTGGTTGTATAAAGCAATTAATCTGCTAAAGTATAAAGTTAAATTGATGGAAGATACATGGATATTTTTTCCCACTTTTCTTTTATAATCTGTCTAGATTTCCTCATACCAGCCTACCCATAGTACATTACAACAACAAAGGTTTTACCCCTCCACCACATCTCTCAATTCCCAAATCATGAAACACATCACATTTTATTAGATAGAGAAACCATAAGGTGAAATGCCTCTTCTTCCCAAATTTATGTTTTCAACACAATAGACAGCAAAAGGCTATAAGATTTTGCCTGTTTTTTCAAAATGTCATAAATAGAGAACATATTCTGCTTGTTCATTACACACTCTCTAAGTATTGGTACCAATGATAAGCATTACATATAAAAAATTCTGGATGTATGGTACTCTGGAAGACACAGATGTGCTTAGAAAAATTCTGAACAGAAAACTTCAGGTATTTCTGAATATTTCAGGAGTGTCTTTTTGAGAAATGCAATGTCCTCAAGCAGTTGTGTGGATATCGATTGCTACCATAAGAAAACTATATTGTAATACTATACAGTTTTTACAAAGCTGCTTTAATAGGCAAATATGTCAAAGTAATGTATAAGGTAATTTAAAACAATTACAAATCCTTCAAGCATACCAAGCAAGAAAAAAATTAAGTAATGTTGTACTGAGGGAGATTACTTTCAGATGAGTATTGAATTCTTCAACTGTTCAGTGAAAATGTGTGATGCAGAATGGCAGGTTCAAAAATAATACAGTTCTTGACGTCAGCAAGTGTCTTCAGAAATTACAGATGGGACTTTCTTTCTATTTTATATACTTACCCAGCACCTGCAACTATATTATCTGGGTTCTTCTCTGTCCCATTTACAGGTTGGGAAAAAATATAGAGAGACCAAGTCCAGTGTCACACACACTTAGGATCAAGCTCAGGACTTCATATTATAAGGACCAGCGCCTTCACCATCAAGGTGCTGATCCTCACAAGGGTCCTTGCACTTGGTTAAAATCACCTTCATTTTCTGGTCTGAATCCTGCAAATGACTGTCTGATGGCAAACCAGTGTTTCAATGCAGAGCCCTGGAGACCGCATGAAGTCTTCTTGTTTAATCATGTTTAGAATGCAAATGCAAAGGTTTTTAAAACTCTGTTTATAGAATAATAGAATCATAGCATCATTCAGGTTGGAAAAGACCTCTAGGATCGTCTAGTCCAACCTTCTTCAAACATCTCCCTAACCCTAGACTATGTCTCAAAGTGCCACATCTACCCGTTTTTTGAACACCTTATGGGTGGCTATGTCTTCTAGATAACAGGGACAGTGCTGTGTGGTAATTACTACTGATTATTTCATATGCCTGAAGTGTGTGGCTTGTTCTCCTAAGGCTAATTTAAAATACTGAAGGAGATGGGTAAGAACAACAGAAATCCTAAGAAAACTTTAAGGCAAGTGGGGATTAAACATGAACAGTTCCATATTGAAGTGCTTTTGCTTCAAAAACATGGGGAAATTCCATGTCTCCTAAACTGTATTTTAATTACTTTTGAAGCTGCATTCTCACAATACGCTGTGGTTTTCATACCATAACTTAAAGTGCTATGCAGTCCATGTCAACATATTTACTAAAGCCTTGCTAGCAAAAAATACTCTGTGTAGTTCATATTACAAACCATGCTTATCCTGCCATTTGCTGCCATTATGTTTGCATAATTTAATATATTATGCCAAAAATATATTTCTAATGGTATCTGCTTTTGAACATCCAGTCTGGCACCGATGGTGCTAGCAAGTAAATTCAATTGCATTAAAATTAATGCAAAGGCGTGAAAACTGATCTAACAGCATTTGCAGCATATTCTACCTTTTCCTTACTTGTAAAAGTATCAGTGTAATCTTAAAAATGAGAATTTATTAGTTTCTAATGCAGTATGTTCCTCATCACTACTGCAGCAAGACTACAGTTACTCATTTCCAAAGCAGAAGTTTCCTTTCCTGTTTGTTATGATGCCATTCATACAATGGCATTTCCAGTCACCAAAAAAATTAAACACATGTGAAGATTCTTCTGTCTCCACACAGGCAAAACTCAAAACTGCTTAGACCTTCAATTTCTTCGTTTTTATTTTCTGTTAACAGCTACTCAATGAAACTTTCGAACTTTTCCCACTATTTATGTTAATGATACAGACTTCTACAATGTTCTTGATGAACTTGGTGGAAGTCATAGCTAGAACAGGATGAAAAAGAAGGAACTGTCATTCCTGGAAAAAGAGGTAGAAAAGAGACCAAAGAGCCAGGTAAGAAGAGCTGATTTAACTGAATGAAGTTTATAGCTAAACAGTACAGTCTGTGTGAAGAGCTGCTTTTATTGTACACATGCTATAGAAGTCAAATATGGGAGCAAAGGGAGTATTCTGACTGAATGAGGAGTCTGCAGGCTGCTTTTTAACCTGTTTATAAATGTCTGTCATGAAGTAACTCAAAACAACCTGAACCACTGTTTAAGATTTTTAACTGAAAGGCCTAACCTATGTTAATAGCTACAGAGCTATTTAAATACTAAATAACTTTGTCCTAACACTAGGTCTAAAGAATAGTTACTGGAAGAGTTAAATGGACTCTTCTAATGTGTCAACAGCTGTGGGATTTGCTGTCTACTCTGAAAGAGTCAGCAATGTTTTCACCATCCTTTTACAATGTTTGATGAATTTCGTGAACTTCTGCCTCCCTTTAAAAAAAAAAAAAAAAAGAAGCTGTGCTAAATAAATAAACTCTAATAATAGAAACCATGACAGCATTTTTTTCTTTTTACTTACTAAGCACAACATTTTGAAAATTAGTACCCAAATAAACTGTGACGATGTAGAAAAAGGCTTCTGTAAAAAAACAAAATATGGCAGAAGGCTGTATCACCACTCCAAGTTTTAGATACTTTACACTAATGTTTTATTAGGCCCTAGAAATAGATGCTTTTCATGGCACTAAGGCAGTATAATTATTGTTCCTATCCGGTTAGGTGCTGGAGGCCCATTCTGTTTCCAAAATTAACTCAGTTGGTAGGCAAAATCATTCTGTCTGCGTAAGTGTATATGTAATAAAAATAACAATGCAGAAGGGAGCTCTAGAAAGCTATTAGGAAAAGAACATTTAAAAACAAGTTGCTAAAGTTACCCCAATAAATTTATTGTGAAGACAGAGTCAGGGTTTCCTGAAAGCATGGTATGATGTAGACCCAAACCAAAAAATTTTGAAGATTTTCAAATTAAATTTGAAAATTTTTAGAAAATCCATACCCAGAACAAAGGAAATCTGTGAAGTATGAATTTCCCTACTAGCTGGTCAAACCAGCTAGTATTTGGAGTCCTTTCTCTATTCAGAATGATGAAAATTCCTGCTACAGGGCACCTTAACTTTAATAAAATAAAACACTAGTAAAACAGCAGCAAGGAATAAGGTTTCACAAGAAAAAGATTGCTTCCTGTTTCAAAGAGCTATAGGTTGACAAATGGACTCTAATGATACCCCTGGAAAATAAAAATCCATGGAGGAGGAGAAAGACAACATGGACACAGGGATCTGCCTTGCATTGCTTCAGCCCAGGATGAAGGAAGGTAGTTGTGAAGGTGCTCCCTGTGCTGGGTATAGCCTGAATGGAAGACCTGAGTAAAAAGCGCTGTCAGTCTGGCTTCCTTCAGGGGCAATACATTCATTTACACAGAAGATGACTCTTGAGACTGCATAATGTGCTAAGAATAATTTTTTTCCCTGCCAGTGCAAGATCTGACGGTATTATTATCAACTGATCTTCTCTATTCTTTTTACAGGTGATGAACACAAGGAAAAGGTGGATTTTTACAGTACATGAAATATTTCACTGGAAAGTATTTTGACAATGCATGAATATATAAATTTTTATGTAAGCCAAACTTGTAAGGAACTTAATGAATTGTTTTTATGTCATCGCCAACATAATGGTCTATGTGCCCACATATCTCTAATAGAAAAAAAGACCATCTCTAAAGACTGTGGCAGTTCTATGAAGCTGTTTCTCAGTATCTTTTAGAAAAAATGGGTCCATCCAGTTCTAACCATTTTCCACTCTCTGGGTTATACATGACATGATCTGAAAACCTATGGCTGACTCAATCAGAGTCTGTGCTTATATATGCTCTTATTTGTTAAATATTTAGTAAAGGAAAAAAATTTTTTAATCTTTCCTTTCACTTTTTTTTTCCCAGTCTCTCTGAAACACAGTAAGAGGTCAACTCAATGCAAGAAAAATAATAAACTGAGAAAAAGCCTTCAGGTGACATGCCACTTCTTAGCAACTGATGGGATCTCTACTGAAATTATTTATCTCATGAACTGATTGATATATAGAATCATAGAATCATTTAGGTTGGAAAAGACCCTGAAGATCATTGAGTATACCCATAAACTTAGCACTGCCAAGTCAACCACTAAACCATGCCCCTAAGTGCCACATGTGCATGTCTTTTGAATACCTCCAGGAATGGTGACTCAACCAGTCACCTGGTTCCAGTGCTTGAAAAACCTTTCAACACGGAAATTTTTCCTAATGTCCAGCCTAAACCTGCCCTGGCACAACTTAAGGCCATTTCCTCTTGTCACTTGTTACATAGGAAAAGAGGTCAACACAAATCCTCTTTCACAATAAAAAAGATAAGAAGAGTCATGTTGCATTATTTTAGTGAGCTCTTCAGCTGGAAAGACCGTGTCTGTGTTTCAAATAATGTCAGAATAAGTCTACAGTTCTACAGTAACAAGTAAATGGGATATGTGGCTAATTTAGGTTTGTCTTAATTGTGCTTCCTACGTAATCTAAGTATAACTTGTTTCTGTGCACAACACTAACTGTACTGCAGCAGATCAAAATTCCCATTGATTTAAGTGGGAAGCAAGAAAGATCTATAATTTGCTAAAGTTACAGCACTCAAGTTACTGATAATGATTTTGTTTTCAGTTTAGGAGACAAACTGGCTATTTGTCTACTGAGAAAGTTCTGCAAGACAACAATATCCACTTTCCACCAAAATATTAATTAAGTTTCTAGTATCTAACTGTACTCCCACAATGTAATCAATGGATTCTTTCCCAGTGCTTCATAGTGTAGGTAATTTACAACCTTCTAAAGTCTTGCTTACTTTTCTTTGAGATTAAATTCACACGTATCATGGTAGATCCAGCTGCCACTGGGAACCAAAACATTTCTCCAAAATTAAAAAAAAAATAAGATTTCCATCTTTACAAACATGCTTTTTTGTTTGTTTGGTTTTTTGACATTGTTGGGACTGTTTGGGAGAAGGTCTTTAGCATAATATTCAATTTTAACACCTTGTTTTCTGACCTATTTTTTCTCTCCAATATGAACATAAATGCAAGAGTATGGTTCCATTTCGAAGCTGTACAGGATATGTCTATCATTTACTCCTTTCCACTCTGCCATATAATACCTATATTGGCCATAAACTGCCTTCATACAGATACGAAAGACTATTTCTATCTTTACTGTGTCTTTAAGCCGCTTTCAACTTTCCATTTAGTATTATTTTTTCTTATGCTCTATAATTTACTATTATATACTTGTTAGTCTGGTAACAGCCTTGATGATACATTATTAATAAACAGTTAATATATCTAATTTTATATCTATATATTGCCTTTCATTTCAAAACAAGTACTTAAACTGATAGTCTACTAATAAATGCAATTCAAGTATTAAAATGCAATTATGCCTATGGCACAAAAATGATGAATAGAATGAACATAACCCTCCTACTTGAGAGAAAATAAAAACCCAAATAAAAAAAACCCAGTTTGTTTTTTAAGTTCATCAAGCCTCTAGGACTTTGTTTTTGAAGGTGTTATATTTACAGCATCATAAAGTTAATTTTCTTGAATATTCTTGGGGTTTTCTGATGATTAACACTCGTATTTTTCTTCTGAATTTCAGACTCCTCTCTTGCGCTCTCTGAAATTTGCTGTTTTCCTTCTATGTTTCTGTCATTTAAGTACAGGAGTGTGATTTGCTTGCTAATGCTTTCCAATTAGCAAAGCATTTACTGACCTTTCACAGTCAATATTCTGTGATGGCAGAGCCAGCTCCTGAAGAACTAAAAAGTTGAGACCACAATCCAATATTCAAATAAGTCATGAGATAAGGTAAAATATATAATCACCAGCTAGCTTAACATTTTTAATACATATTGAAAACAATTTTGTTGCAAGTGGCAAGGGAGCACTAAGCAAGGCTTAATTCCATTAGAGTCAGCCACTATGAATGTATAATGGGAATGTCTTGCGTAACCAAGTTGATAGAACTCTTTGAAGATAATGCTGCTGTGATAGATAAGAGAGTGACATGGACAGTGTGCACTTTTGGAGAAGCATTTGATAAGGCTACACGTCACAGATAATTGGCTATTGTAAGGAAACCTGACAAGGAATAAAACAAATTTAAGACAACTAGAAAGTACTTATTTCCATTAATACATGAAATTTTTGGTCTTAGCAACCATAAACTATAAGATAAACATAAGACTATTAGTAGCATAGACACCACACTAGACACATGAGAACACAAGAGCACCAACCCACGGAATTTAGTACAGTGACATTCTGCTACACTGAAAGATATGGGTACATATTTCCCAAAATTTTAGACAAGAAAGGCATCCTTTTCTGGACCATTACTGTGAATAAAAGTTAATCTTTTCAACTTCATGTCAGTGCTTCTAAGAAAAATAATGTATATGGAGGTGTAATGATGAAGTTGTGTTTCCATTGTTTTTAATTAGAGGTAAGAAGATGTTACTTGTCTACCAATCTTTCTTATTTGCTCCTTTTTTCTGTTTGTTTGCCTCCTTTTGGAGAACCTGAGTTAGGATTAATTTAAGATTATTAGAAAGCCATACTTAGCAGTGAAATTTATTGGACTTTAGAAAAGTATCTATATAAAATTACAGAAGTCTTTAAATGTCTTTACATAAACTGTATAAAGCATTATGAAAACGTACCAGGGTGGCAATTTCTGCAGCGCAGTGAGAGAGATTAGATGGTTTAAATGTTCTCTGAGCTGTGAACGATGAGATTCTCAGCGGGTCTATCCCCTTGGAAATCAAGTCTCTTATCTCTGCAGCTCCACCACCAGTCATCTCCTACCTTCATATTCTCTGCGTATACTTTCCTTTGAGACTGATGAGTCTATCACTCTTTCAGAACAAATAGATGCAATCGCACAGGGTCAGTTCAGTAATCAGGAAGTGTCATCAACATTTTGTAATTATTACTTGAATTGTTACACTGCTGTTTAGGAATGATAACTAATAAAAATGCCATTTATTCATAAACGTTAGAAAACCTAAACATAACATTTGTGCTTTTGATGAATATTGAAAAGTTAATACTTACTCTCACTTAAACTCATATGACAAGTTTTTACATCTAACCTCTGAAATTGTTTCATAATGAGCTCTCAATAACTACGGCCTCCACTGATTTACTGTCTAGAATATCCATCGACTGACTGAACTTATGATGATGAAGCAATGTTTTCCCAGTAGCATCTATGCTTATACAGCATATGCAGTAATACATCTTTGGTTTGATTTTATTTAAAACCTTATTCTGAATTCTTTTGCCTACTTTCCATATGTCTATATTTTTACAAGAAATCTGGAAGCATTGAACCTAAGTGCTTATTTTATCTACTGATCCTATTAATCAGCTCCGTACTACATGCTTGCAATCTCATTTGGATATACTTGGTTTATGTCTACCATAGACATCTTTATTTGGAGTTGTTTTCAAGAATATTTTACAATGATGTTATTTCAAAGCTATACCCTGGTTATGTCAATTGTTCTAGTCAAATGCTGCTAAGATTTCCTTCCATGGAAGGAAAAAGGACGAATGTCAGGATTAAAAGTTTTTTACTAACCATTATGTTACAGTGGTCTTCTACTGACATTTTTTCACCAATATAGAGTAAAAATTCTAAAGAGTAGACCAGCAAGGACATGACTTAACTGTTGAGAGCGCATGAAAAGAATGAATTCTTCATCTTATGCTTAAAAGCCTACTTCATATAGTTTTACTAGCTTTGACAGTTTTTAGTGTTCTTTCAAGTTTCTGCCACATGACTGGTTTTGGGCCCTCACATTTGAAGCATCTGCTTTTTAGCAAAATATGCTAAAAAAGCATTGGAAAAAAAACCCCAACATGTTCAAGCTTCCCACTCCAAAGATATTTCCTATTCTTTCACAGCTAGAATGAGTCCTGCTTTTGTTTCCACAGACATTTTTATCTAGTAAAAGTCCACCTATAAAGGCACCAGTGGAAAATGTTCACTTAAGAGAAAAAGAGCTTTGCCATTTAGGAAAGAAATGAAAGATATTAATAGGGAAGGAAAAAGTAAAATGTTGCTTACTATCACAGACTTAAAACATAATGTATAGCAAATTAAAAAGACCTGTCAAGTTGTGACAACCGTAACTAAAAAATCATGTAAAGATACTCCTCAGAAAATCTGGAAGGGAACATAGTCTTATTTTTTATTTATCCTCTTAACTCACCTACTGTACCAAAGTTCAAAAGTTTCAGTAACATGCAAGCTACCCCAGAATGAACAAGAGAAATTATAGTCTATAGAAATGAGCATTAATATGCTACGTCCGTCCTTGCCATCGTGCCCTTGAGCCTTCAGGATGGGGTTTAGCATTTGTTTTGACAAGAACATTTAACTTCTAGTCCTTCTGTATTTCACTGCATTCAAAGTTGGAGTTTTTGCTTCCATACGAATATGCAATAGCTTATAGGAGGTAGCCATCATAAACTGTTGCTCAGCAATTCTGTGTGACACAGACTCACAAAAATGTGCTCCCATATAAAAACAGGCAATTCAATGGTATATTTTAGTAGATGTACTCATAGAATTCATTTCTGATCATTTGATCTAATTCAATCATTTTAGATGCTTGACTTTGTAAAACAGCTCAAAATACATTTTGCCGCATTGATACATATCAATATAGATTTGAATCAGGAAACGAGCCTTTCAGAATGGATGTGAATGAGTCAGAATATATCTGACATTAATATGTGTACACCTGCAAAGATAAATACACAAAAAATATTTAAAAATTACCTTGTGATCTCATTTAGATTATCAAAATAATTTATCAGTCAAACAAAGACATACATGAAAAGGACTTCTATTATACTCATTGGCAGTAGCACAGTGACAGAAAAATAACGTTCAGGAAAACAGGATGAGCACAATTACAAGTCATAACTTGTGCAGTGTAGTGAAAGGGATAAATTCAAGATCAAGAAAGACTCATATCCCTAAAAATCAAGCTAAAACAATACTTGTAGAGGAAAAAAATGCCTAATCTTCCCTTACTTGTTTTATAAATATTAATAGTTACTATAAAACGCTGAATTATTTCAATTGTATTAGTAGTGGAATTGCTGCAACAAATAAATCTAAAACCCAGTTTCCAGAGATTTCTGTGTAATAACAACTGCACATATCTTTGCCACTCTGAATTGCTGTCAAAAAAGCACAACGCTACCCTTCCTTGCACCTGAGATCAGGACAATCTTAACATTCAGTGGAATTACAATGAAATGAACTGATTTTTTTGTAGTTAACAACTCACACCTCACCTCTCCATTCACAAAGTTTCAAGGAGTGACATGAGTATTTATGCAGTTATCAAAAATATTGTTTTCTTACAGAATTTCAGTTTTTTCCAACTAACCTTGAGCATTTCGATAAGATGGAAGCTGGACATATTCCCTCCCTCTGAAGCCATGAGGGAGAGACAGAGGTAAACCTCTCTCATGGACAGTAAAGGGACACAGAAGAAGTTAGCACCTTGGCCACATCAAGCAAAGCTCTGAAAATGACCTGTAATAAATATTGGCTATTCTTTATCTCACACCACACATTGTGTGAGCATGGAATTATCTTAAATTCTTCTTCAAATAACAAGAAATTATTAATCTGTTAAATAATAGGATTTCTTATAGACAGCAACCAAAGCCACTCATACATGCACTTTTATACTCATACATCACTGGATTGTGATATAATGGCTGCAAACCATCCATGTATATGAAGTATTATTCAGCACTACTCTGGTGAAAACACTGGCAGCTGCTAAAATGCTCACAGTATGAAAGAAACTATGCTGGATATTTATGCTATGCACTATATATAGCCCTCCAGAATGACCTAAGCTTGTGAATTACAGTAACAAAAACTGTTGGCTGTTTTTCATAACAGTGGAGAAAGAGGTTATTGCCGAGAAAAATAAATGGGATCTGAATAGATTTCCCCAGTAAAAGACATATTATGAATGCACACCAGAGGATAGTCAAAATCTTCACTCATTTATAGGCATGAATATTGGGCAAATAATGCATTGTGGTTGCCTTCATGCTTTGCTCTAGAGCTCTCAAGACCCCCCTAGGGTCTTGCACCCAGGAACATATAACCCAGGAGTGCAATTCAAACTGGGATCCACCTGGCTGGAGAGCAGCCCTGTGGAGAGGGACCTGGGGATCTTGGTGGACAGCAGGCTCAACATGAGCGAGCAGCATGCTGCAGCAGCAAAGAAGGCCGGCAGGATGCTGGGTTGCATTGACAGGGGCATCACCAGCAGAGATAAAGAAGTCATTCTCCCGCTTTACTCGGTGCTGGTCAGACTACACCTTGAGTACTGTGTTCAGATTTGGTCTCCGCTATACATAAAAGATGCGGACAAGCTGGAGAGGGTCCAGAGAAGGGTCATGAGGATGGTCAGGGGACTGGAACACCTGCCACATGACGAAAGGCTGAGAAAAATGGGTATGTTCAGCCTTGAGAAGAGAAGGCTTAGGGGAGACCTGATTGCAATGTACCAGTACTTGAAGGGTGGCTCCCAAGAGGAAGGAGACTTCCTTTTTACAAGGAGTCACATGGAAAATACAAGGGGTAATGTCTGCAAGCTGCTCCTGGGGAAATTCCGATTGGAGTCTAGAAGAGTTTTTTACAATGAGAACAATTAAACATTGGAATAGTCTCACAAGGGAAGTGTTGGATTCCCCTACATTAGACAGTTTCCAGACTCATCTTGACAGGCTGCTGGCCCAGCTCACTTAAACTATACTTAAGGTTGGACTAGATGATCCTTGAGGTCCCTTTCAACCTGGCATTCTATGAATCTATGAATTCTATGAATCCTTGGTGATAACCAAAATCCGACTGGCATGGACAGTGTCATGGGCAACCCACTCAAGACCTTGCTTCAGACAAGTGGGCTTTGACTGGAAATTCCTCAGGGATGCCTTCCCAACAACTATTTCTGTGATTCTATGAAATAATTCCACTTGAAAGTATCTGCTGAACATGCACTCCCAGTATAAATGCTCAAATCATGACTGTGTTTCCAGAAGAGAATTGAACAGCTAGGAGCTATTCTAAAGCTTGTTTCTTGGTTAATCCTTCTCTTGCTGAAGGTCACTCTGGAGTGAGGTAATTGGCCAGTGTTTGAAATAACCCAGTTATGTACATAGAGTTTAGAGGTCACTGCATCACCAGAATGGTATTTCAGTACTGCTTTATTATTCAATTTGCAGAAGAAGTTTGCAGTTCCTTCTGGCCTACACTTAGCTACACTGAAGGGGAAGGAAACTATTGCAAAAGTCAACTCCTTCCTTATTCCAGGCAACCAATACTGCTTCCCTGATTCAAACCAAGAGCAGATTCTTTCTTCTATCTGTATCTGAGCATAGATGTCCTGAGAGAATTAAGCAGCAGAAATTCTTTCACATCCGTCCCTTCCTTGCCCGTTAGTTCAGGTTACAGTGACAATCACTTTCCTGCTCATGTGTAGCTCATGAGAGCTCATGAGAGCACTGGGTGTGAGGAAGATTCCCCTTCCTTACATCCTGAATGCCATAAAAGTCAGGATAGATGTTCGTCATTAGTCAGTTAATACTGAGAGGTTTTGGTAAAAGTCCGAAACATATAAAATAACAGTACATTTCCCCCACATCAGTGTATATCTAAATGTTTAACCAGTCTTAGATACATGAAAGCTATTATTTAAAACGCTTATTTTATCTGCTGAGAAATTTGGCAAAGCTCATCTCAAATTTTGTGCTAAAGCTTATTCCTTGATTTCAGAAGCATCTATTCTGTAAAAATGAAAATTATTAGTAACCTTCTAACAGGTAATAAACCATTTTCAGTACTTCTTGCTTCCCCTTCTACTAACTTTACACTCTTTTGAGGAAAAAGGAAAAGTCCTATAGCCAGGAAGCAAAGCAGACCCAACAGTGGAACATCCTGTGCCCGAGCACTGCCAGAACAGGGAACCATGTGTGATTGCATTGAACAATGCCTCTGAATGTACAAGGACAAGAAAAAAAAATCTAATGAAGACTGGACACTTCTAGTACACTTTGCTATATAGTAATATTTAAATAATGTCTTCACAAGTTAAAATGAATAGGAACCTGGGTTTAGTTCTGTCTGTGTTCACAGCAGGGATGAAAAGCAAGGGGCTGAAAATGGCATTGGGAACTTTGTGGGTTTCTAACAGCTGCTGTGACTGCAGAGCTGCACTCACATGGTGCCTGTGACCAGAAAAGCACTACCAGGGAAAGGGGAAGGGCTGCCTCAGGGGAGGGAGGCATTCCCCACAGCGATATAAATGATTGTGGAGGATAGAGGATCTTCCCTCTTTTTTTGTTTTGTTTTGTTTTTTTTTTTTTGCTGGAGCACCTCAGAAGGAAGAAGATAGCAAGGAATGATGCTTTGCTTTGTCCAATTTACTCAGTATTTAAAACTTTCTGCCTTGGATGAAGTGTTACCTACTATGCCTTTTTCATGACAGAGCTGGGGACAAAATAGTGGAGCCATCCTCTGCCAGTCTCGATTACTTTCTAAAAGGAAGAGAATTTGCCTTCAGTCTTTTCTCCACCATCATGCACGTTTATCTATTTTCTAACCCTAGTGACCATGGAGGAATACAAACTGTGTGGAAAGTGAAAAGATTAGGCATCTAGGGATGCTTAGTGCGAGGAACAGGTCATGCATAGTAAGAGGGAAAAGGTGCACTGCTAGCACGACCTGGGAGAAGTGAAAGCGAATTTGGCAAAGATACGTAGCCATGCAGTGAGAAAGCCTTTAGTATTTCCAGTTACCAGCAGAACTGTTGGCAAAACTCATGTCAAAGAGTCCTTAAATTGCTGACAACATTTTGTTTCCATTCAATCCGATCCAGCTGCAGCTGAGTGAACACTGTAGTGACCCAAGCGTTGAAGACTTGCCCTGTGTAAGCCAGAGAGGTATTGCCTGTCAGAGAGGGCAGTCAGAGAATATAGCAAGGCTCATAGTGACTCATGATAGAAGAGTGCATTTGTTGTTTGCTACTCCAGTTTGCTCTTAGTTGGCTGGATTCACCCTATTTTCACATTTGGATAAATCCTCAAATAAGCAGTATAAGAGGCAGCTTCTCTTTCTGAAGTGCTGCCATGTACAGCTTTAGTAATGCCAGCCTGAATTTCTTCATGGCAGTCTAAGTCTTACATCCATTGTGAAGTAAAGCTGAGGCAACATACCCGGCAAATGATATATTAATATGGAGTTTTCAGCAACCTGGATTGTGCTCCTACTCCTATTCTGTTGCATTAGCAATGAGCAAAGGCATCTGACTATAAGAACACGCCCAAAACAGGTAGTTCTATATTTCTATATAGAACCTCTTACAAACATTCATTTTTTTCTCTTTTAGTCCCAAACTAAACTGTATGAACTTAAAAGGGATCCCTTACTGTTCAAAACATCCACAGAAGGGAGAGAATAAGAACACGTCAGGTATTGGGAAGAGTATCATTATGATTAATTCCTTGGTTGGATAATTTTGTCTGGTGATGGAGTTGTGATTAAATAGTCATACTAATTATTTATTTAAGACTCTGTTTAATATATAGGTCATGGTTTCCGAATGTCTGAGAAAAATGCTTTCCATTAATCTATACAGAACAAAATCAAGACCACTAGAGTCATCAGCTGTCTAGTCTGTCCTTAAGCATAATTTCTATCTTGCCCTTTATTTCTGTCAAGTCACTTCAAGGCTGAAAATCGCACAGGTGCCCTGGCATGCCAAATACCCCCCATTCACCTTCAGAGGTATCCAGGGCCTTTTGGACATCTGAAGAAAGTTTGACATCAGAGTATGTGATTAATGTGGTGGCACCCCTGCTGCTCTCGGGAGCCCAGCCAGCCTGCCCGCCTGCCTGCAGGGCTCGGTTCTCACTCCCCTCACTCCTCGCCTGGCAGCTTCCTCTCCCTGCCTGCTCCTCACGGCTCTTGTTGCTCAGCCATCGCGATCTTACAGCTCTCCTCGATCCTACAGTCGGATCCAGTAAACAATTGTGGTTACCTCTCTCCCTGGTTTCCTCTCCTACAAAGGATAAAGATAGTGCTTCTTAATATCTAGCTTCATGCACAATTCCGAACTTTTCTGAAAGTAGTGTTGAGCTCTGTTTTCGAGCAGGCAGAACCAGTCCTGATCCTGCGGAGTCTGGTAGGAGTTTCCAGTTTAATTCACTGGCTTTGGTCTCTGTTAGAGCAGAATTAGGCCATTTGATACTAAATTCTCAGGATGTGACTGAATAAAAATAGTACAAATTCAAGCTCTTCATCCATAATATATTCATCTTGAAGTGCACAGCTGCCATGCATACATTTATGTAACTGCTATCTGTAGAAATATTTAAGCATTCAGTTCCACCCTGAAAAAAATATTTAGAAAAGTTAAGGAAGGCTAAATGGTGAGACCAAGCAAGGGGAGATAGTCATTAGACATACGTGTCCTCATAAGGCAGCAAACCGCTAACATTTTCATCTGAATTAGTGAATAAATATCACATAGCTAGAAAATGTACAGACAGGGACAAGGATGACCAGACGTATGGAATAGAGGGGAACCTAAGCAGATCACAACTTTTCAGCCTATAATTAGACAGCTTAAGGAGGCAGTGATAAGCATCTCTATGTGATATACTATTCACTTTTCACAGTAAAAACACTTGAGGCAATCTGTAAATTCCTCAAACAGGAAGCTTAAAACAAAAACAATGTGATTAATTTATAGAACCCATTTCCATAACATGTTTTCAAAATCAATGATGTAAACAGGTTAAAAAACAAGACTGGATAAACTCATGAACAATTGAGACAACAGAAGCTTTTAAAGACAGCATGACCTCCAGCCTTCGAAGACCAGACACAGCAGAAGCTGGATAAGGATCAGAGAGGAATGCAGCAGCACTCCCTACAAACCCACTTGCCTGTATTCTTGTTCTTCACCATCAGCAACTGAGAGCTCTCATCTCTCCCATTACAGCAGCTGCCACACACCTACCCTAACCAGTTCCCAGCCTTCACAGACAAAAATGCTGCTAATAACCTGATTTATATATGCAGTAAAGTGCTGGGGCTGCAGGAACATCCCTGCCTCACCACTCTGCCCAGCTGGTACAGCTCTGCAGAACCTCTGCCTCTACGTTTTTCTGTTCCCTTCCTTTCTAAACTCATCTCTGACAAAGCCTTTAGTATCTCATGGTGTTACAACACAAGCACAGTCCTATTAATCAGCAATATTTTTATTCTGTCACATCTCTGGCAGGCTCCTGGCAGTATCGCAACAAATACTCAAGTAATAAATGAGCTTTTAAGTGCACCAGACTTTACTATTCAGCTGCTGGCATGTGGTCTCTGATCAAAACTTAACTTATACAACCCCTGTATAGGCAGCACACCAAGAGGCAATAACAGCAACAACACTAATAAACAAGATAAGATACTGCTCTGACCTGAAGTTAAGAACACAGGTCTTCCTAACTATACCAAAATCTATTGCTTCAGAGGCTTTTTTTCCAAAGCTACACCAATACGCTACTGAATCACAGTGAGGTAGGTAAGTAGGAGCACGATGCCCATTAAATCTCCATAAACAATTAACTTTCACACAACAAAACGCCCTGCCTGCTGACATGGGATGTTTCTTCACTTCATGTAGGTCATTGGTGAGATAATAGACAGTTTTAACCAGCAACAGCAGAAAAGCAACAAAATCCCAGCACAACATCCTTTGATAGGTCTTAATAAAAATATAGATCAAGTTTATACCCCAAGAAATTGAAAAAAAAGGCAATCACCTCACTTTAATGTATTTTAAATGTTTTTAAAGTATACAGAATTTTACTGCTAAAAATACCCCAACAAAACATACAGTCAATGTAAAAAAATGCCTTAAACTTACCTCTTAGTTTACACTGATTTAATATATTTTTTCTTCTACTTTTCAACTTTCCTTGCATCTTGGGAATATAGTGGTTTTCTCCACCCGCTTCCTTCCTCTCACCTCCTCCCCCTCCAATCTGGCCTCCTTTCCTTCCTTGGAGGTTTTTAAGCTTTAATTTGAGAGTGTAAAGCTGAAAAATATTTGATACAATTTTTTTTTTTAATTAGAGAATTGAGCTCCTCACCATGGTTGAAGCATTTCTGGGAACAGAACCAAAAAGCTGGAAGCTACTGCGCTGAGTAGCCACAGCATCTTTCTTAAAATCATCACTCATTTATTTTTCCCAGACAACTAGTGTTTCAGCATTTTACTTACAGACATTACTTCAGTTTAGGAGGCTAAGGCTAGAAATGAATCTGAGTCTCTTTGCTCAGGTTTGGAACGTGAAGACTAGATTCCCAAATTCCAGCGTGGGCCCACCTCCAGCTGGAACAGGAACAAGACTCACGAAGTGGGATATGACAATGTATGAGCTGAGGCTCGAGTTAGTCACATTTTCAATGAGCTCAGAAGGGTACTGATTATTATATGTTCTAGCTGGAGTAGGCAGTTGTCAGTCTGCCTGCAGTGGGCACGTCACCACACTGGGGCAGGGGAAATATTTTAGAGCTTGTGTGGGATTGGGCTTGCTGAATGGAGCACTTGGGAAGTCTCCACTCCTATAATTTTGATATTGTTAGGGAAGGAGAAAAAAAAAAAAAAAGAGTAGGTTAGATCTAACAACTTAGAGACTGCAACATGCATTCACTCTGAGCGGTGTTAAAGAGACTCAGCACTTCCATATGCTAGTGAGCGGCAACCTACAGCCTATTTTAGGGTTCCATTAATTGACACTAGGTTGGGCTTTACAGCATCTCTGTAATTATTTATAAATTCTTGATATAATATGGTAAGAGGTTACTTTCACCTAATAAAGAACATTTTCCTGCTATGATATCAAATTTGTGGTGATATTACATAAGTCATATTTTCTCTAAATGCTTACAGATATTTCAGGCATGTGCATTATAGTAGCCTTCCTCTCCATTCCTTATTTGTTCCAACATTACACTTCAGACTTTCCTCTTAAATCAGTCTACTCACCACTGATCTTTATTTCCTGTTGCTCAAACAACAGCAAATTGCTTCTACAATCCACCAATTTGTGTAAAACTCAGCAACTACTTGTCTGTCTTTTACACAATCTACATATCCCTTCTTTCAAAATCCCTTTCAGGCATTAACACTGATCACAAACTAGACCTTTCTCAACCAGAAAAAAAAAAGTTTTACTGTAATTTAGTGTGTATACTTCTGTATACTTATTAGCCATATAAAATCAGTTCTGAAGTTATTTATCCCAGATGCATTAGCTTTTCTTTTTTCTCAATCTGATGATGATGATACATTGATAACTCCTCTCACTCGTGTTTCTAATCTCTAAGTATCTTCTATTTTCTGTTTCCTGCTGTTTACATCATCTGCTGACTTCATTAACATGCTGTTCACTTGCTTTCTTTAATACTATTAATGAAACTGTTAAATAAGGCTGAAAGAGAGATCAATCATTATAGTAGTACATTGGACAATCAGAATGTGTCATCAGCCAGGTTTTCTACAGCAAGGCCTAAAAGCCTGTTTGTCAAAATAATTCCTTTTAATTGGTTTCAATAAGTTATTATTTGTAGAACTGACCGATTTTCAATTGCAGCATTACCAGAAAGCTGTTTAGGAAAACCTGGCATAAGAAAGGTGACAGCTTACGTATTTATTCTTGTTTAAACCAAATCTACAGGAAAGTTTGGATTTGCTTAAGAATGGCTTTTAAACTGTTTGCTTCAGTTCCCTTTTCTATTTACCTCTTCATACTCACTATTTCATACCATCGTGTACCCTTATAGATTTGAGATATTTGAATTAACTCCATGCAATTGATAATACAATTAAGTTGCTTAAAAGCTGTGCAGAAGGGTACACGATAACAAACAAATAATATTAAACAGAAGATAATTGTATTTACTTAAATAGACACACGTAGTATGAATATATATGAATGTACAACAGACAGAGACAGTTGCAAATACATCTCCAGCATAACTAAGGGGAGCATGAGAGGTGTCTCTCTGTTAAATACCAAAAGCAGATAAACATAGAGAAGGAAAAGACCTATTTTACCTAAGTTACTGGTGACTAATTGAGAATAAATTAAGCTAGAAATGAGAAGGTACATAACAGCCATCAGGCACGTGAGACTTCAGATAACTCTTCTAGTACATGTAGCCACGGCAACGAAACTAATGTCTTTAATACAAAGCAGGCTTGGTTTGCTGAAGGAGTTGTCGAGTGGTTGCTTGAAAAGGCCACGTACCCAGCCCTCATCTCAGACATGCCTGTCCCTATCTTCCTCCCAGCTCTACAAGAACCACAGTGAACATCAATGAATCGTAAACCCTAACTTTGTCTTTGAAATTACTGATTGTTCTCAAGCACATTTTCTTCGTACTAAAAGTCTGAAATTAATACTGCTCGGTTCTGATGCATCTAAATTGCCTCATGAAATTTAAAAATAATAAAATGAAGTGATTCTTCTTCATTTCTAAGTAGACAGCTTAGTAGCTGCTAAATGTTTAAGTAAGTCTCAAAATTCTGGCCTCTAAAACATGAATTATCAGTAAATACACAATGCGGAAAGCTTCACAAGCAAGGGCATGGAACAAAATGGACTTCAGTACTGGCCAAGGTCCTGCTGAAAAGCTCGAGTTCACTGCTCCTGACAAAGAGCAGCTATGCTGGAGACAGTTGCCTTCCCAGTCAGATCAACACAGACTTGGGAAGAAAGGAAGTAATCTAGACCACAAGAACACACCCTTGCTATTTGTTTTCCCTTCACTGCCAAAAAGCATTGAAATCTTTCATGGGTTAGAAAAGACAGAAAATATTTGAATCCAGGTGCCCAGATCTGTTTTGGATCTGTGGAGTGCTGGTATCTTTGCTGATACCAAAGCAAAACCTGGCATTTTTGGACTCATAACATTTTGGGTAGTTAGGTCATTTCATTGTGAGGTTTTAATCTCAGAAGACACTTCCAGACATGCAAAAAATTCAGCAAATCCTTTTTTATACTTTAAAAACTACTCTCAACTAAAAAGAGTATCGCAAGATTTATTCATGGTTATGTATGAGATTTTATGGAGTGAAGTGTTCTTGGCCCTCCTTGGAGCATTCTCCTTCAGGTTTTAAACTCTTATCAGCAGAAGAAGGATCTTTGGTAAAAAGACTTATTTAGTCTTTATAGTGTGTTATTTACATAGACTACTCAAAGAAAACTAGCAGGGCTGTTACACTAGGTATGATCTCTTTATATGGCTGAATAGTTCTTGGCCTCTTGAAAGAACATGATTCATTGTTTTCATCAGCCTATGATCATAATGATACAAAGAAAATCACAGTAATTATAGAGCAGTCTTCATAAGAGCTATATTTAATAAGCCATGTTCATCTCTGTTCCAACTCCACTAGCTTCTGTCAAAAGCAAGGATATATTTAACCATTATGTGCTAGCTCGCATAGCTACAATTACGATTCTTGAGAAAACAGGTCCATTTAGAGGTTAAACCCTGCTTTATGTCTGTTAACAAAAATACTGAATAGTTAAATCGAGAGTGCAATAAATGTTCAGAGTTCAAACAAAGCATTCTTTCTGAAATCTCATATTAAAAAAAGGCTTAATTGTATTTTTTGCTTTTCAATTTGACAACAAAAAGCAAACATATACATATATCTGTATGTGTGCATGTATAAGCATATATACAGACATATCGGCAAGAAATACTAGTCAGCAGTGCATAATAAAAACTGGTTTTTATTGGATTACTAGTTGCTGTAGCATTCAAGAACTGCAACTCAGCTTCTGAAGTCCATGAGATGTTGAAAAAAACTGGAAGACAAAAATATACTCTTCATCTAGAGGAGACCACAATCAACATATGAGACAGCAGGAGGAGACAGACAGCTGCATAGAACAAATGAAAACTGAGAAAAAGGTTGCTCAGCATACATCTCAGCACATGAGTACATGAACTGAGCATTAGATGTAATCTGTTGCCGTATGTGGGTTACGCAAACATTTATCAGTTATGTAAATGCTACTTTGAATTGTAACTGGAAATTTATTTCAATATAATATGAGCTACTAATAAAAATTCTCAGGGCACTAGCATAGCCTGGTGCTATTTTACCTGTTGAATTTAACTGGGGAAAAATAATTCCAATTATCTTGCAGGAAGAAAAGGCGTGTTACCGACTTCAAAAGGCTCACTAACCATATCATACAACTTGCAGTCTGGCGTCATTTCAGTCTCACTGATTCTTGATAACTGAAAATACTGTTTACTTCATAGTATATTTTTAATTTTTTTAAAAAGAAAAGTAATTTACATAGTTTCTTTCTTATGCTCTTTGTAAACATGTTGAGTTCTGCCACACAAGTGTTTATTTTCCACTGTCCTGAAGGACAAGCCTTGAGCACACAGGGAAGGAAGAATATGGCTTGGGGAATTAGAACTACAGAAGCACCATGAAATAATTCACCATTCAGGGTGGGAGGCATGAGAGGGGAAATTTCACCTAAAAGTTACAGACAATGAGGCCAAATAGTAACTCGGATAATATTAAGAGAATAAAAATTCAAAGATCCCAACAATCTGTTTTAAGGCCATGCCTGAAGTCCACACATTCTTCCTATTATTAAAAAGCATGAAGTATCATAAAATCCTCCCATCTCATCTACTGCATACAAGATACCCATCTTCCCACCCTGCCATCCAATACAGCTCAGAACTATGGTCTTATAAGCCTCAAGATAAAATGTGCTGTCTCTAAAATAAAACTTCAAAAGCATACATTGTGTTTACAGGCTGGCTCAAATTCACAGGGATCATATGTGTCTCTGCATGTATGAAACGAGTACTGAACCTATTGATTAATTTCTAATTAAACGAGAAGAGAGTGAAGCACTGGGAAAATTCTGAAGCAACCTTGTATTGTGATATGCAGAAGAATGCAAGCTGCAGTTCATTGGTGTCTCCATAGAAACAAGACATATTGGAGGGTGTAAGACATTGTCAGAGGACTAAAAAATTTCAGCTTCAGCAGAAAACAGAAAAGCACCTGAGGGATTTTTTTAACCAGGAAAACAAAATTAATTATTCATTTCCCATATAGGAAGCATTCCTTTTTTAGATGAGTAATTTAACATACATCAGGATTAACATAAGGACTAGCTAATCCTATGATTTTCTAATCCATAAAATCTGCAGAAAATGCATGGTTACACTTCTAAGTATATCACCAAAAGGGAAAATAAGTAGGCTCTCAATGAATAATTGAAGCTCTATTCAGTGTGCTGCTAATTCTTGGTACCACTTTCGCACCTGCTTTAGACACACTGCTTATGCATTCATATGAATATTGGCCTATATGCAGAACCTGTCTTGGCCCGTGCAAAAGGTGACTCCAGGAGAATTAAAGGCAGCGAAGAGACGTTGCTTCAATAAGACACTACACTCTAAACCTGCTCAGCATCCCTCCTACTTCAAATGAACAGAGGCTCACAGCGTGCAGCTGCAGTGACTATTTTTAAGAAGTAGAACCCACACACAGGATGGATTAAAAAAGGCTCATCTTCTTACGCCAGACCTGAAGCTATAGGCAGAGGGTTTTTTCCTACGTGACCAAGAGACCTGTGCCAGCTGGTAGCTTCACAAGCTGGGTTGCTGTGGCCTGAACTTTTGCCCAGACCTGGCTACTTCAGCCTCAGGGATAGTCTGCCAGCTGAACTGACCTCAGCACCTTCAGCTCCTCTCCTAAAGATATTCCTTATCTGTGGAAGTCCCCAGTGCTGGAGATAACTCTATCTCCATTTCTAGTGAAACAAAAATGCTGGGGAAATTATCAGGTAGCAGCTTCCCCATTAAGTCGTTTCTGCTCCACTTCCACAAAAGGGCAGAAAGACTGTCACGCTGCCTCCATCACCTGGGGTACAGAAGAGGTAGATACATTCCTGCTTGTGCCATGTAAGTGAACTGAGGTTGACAACTGCCGTTACCTTTTGGCTGGAGGTCACTGCAGTTTTAAGAGCCTGCCAGAGGGCTGCATTAAGAGAGTGCATGTCAGACAACAAAAGAGAATAGGCCCTTCAGAATAATCAGGCCTTCTCCTGGTGGCACTGTGTACCACGATGCCGTAGCGATGTCTAACCCTTCCACAACTAGCCACTTTAAGACTGCTTAGTTGGGAAGATCAGGATTAAGGAAATGGATGAAAGCTATGAGACTTCCCAGCTGCAAACAAGAATTAAGGGCTCTAAAAAGATGTATCAGTAAGCAGGAAGGAAAAAAAAGGCTTAGGTTAAAGCGAAAAGAATTATTTTGGGGTTTTTTAGTATGCATGTCACACATAGCCAAATTCTGTACAGAGCATCCATGTTAGCAAAAATATTCAGAGGACATACAGGAAACTAAGAATTATGCATCTATTTTATCAGTTCTGATCTTTGTAATAAATATGCAGGCATTAGAGCTCTGCTGGAAGATGCAGACTGATTCTCTAGCTCTCTACAGACTTGCATCAGGATGCATGTAAGAATGGAGACAATCCTTTAATTAACAAAGCATGGCATCTTCCCATCAATTGCCAAAATTGATACAAAGCAGAAAAACAGGAGTATGAGTGATTATGGCTCGTTTATGTCCAATTGTGCTTTTCAACATTTGTGAAAAGACAGGAATTCAGAGGAGTGTGAATGGATAGGTGCTCATGTACGCTACAGGTTCTCTAATCTGTGCACCACAGATGAAAGCAGTGAACTTGCTTACAGTCTCTTATCTTTCACAGAGGGGACCACAAATAAATTGCTGCCTGCAGAGGGTCTCCAGAAAAAGTTAAAAATAAAATCATAGAATCATTTGGGTTGGGAGAGACCATAAAGATCATCTAGTTTCAACCCCCCTGCAATGGACAGGGTCACATCCCACTAGACCAGGTTGCATCCAAACTAGTTTTGAGCACATCCAGTGTTGGGGCATCTACAATGTCCCTATGCAACCTGTTCCAGTGTCTCACCACCCTCAGAGTGAAAAACTTCCTCCTTATGTCTAATTTAAATCTGCCCTTCTCCAGTTTAAAGCCATTACCCCTCATCCTATCACTACAAGCCCTTGCATAAACTCCCTTCCCAGCTTTCTTGTAGGCCCTATATTGATGCATACACATTGCACATTTTTTCTACAGAGGATAAGAAATAAAAAAACTCTGGAATTTATTTTTGCTCTTATGAAGATGAATGCAACGGCCTTGTAATTGACTTTTGGGCTTCCAATAATCACTGGTATCATTCTATACCTTTGCTTAAATGTGCCATTCCTGCCCACATGATTGGTCTTGCTGATGTTAAGGTCATTTCCCATGCAAGTAAAATTTACTCAAGCAATAAGAGATAACAACAAAAGCACATTTTTTCTGAAGGACATAATGCTAGGCTGCTCCTTTAGGGAATCTCTTACGCTCTTGTTTGTCACATCTGAAGGAAAAGACAAAAGAGCTAGCTATTCTAGCTTCACATCCTTCAGTCTGATCACAACTTTATGCCTCCTGCTTGCTTATAGACATTGATGTAAAATGATGAAAGGATATAATAATTGGGAGTCTTTCCCCCTTTCCTATACCCCTTACTCATTTCCCAAAAAAGGCAATGAGAAAGGGAAATGATTAACATTTTTCACTAGTTGTGCTATTTATTAATAAAAGTCATGCTGCAGGGACACGAAGAAATAGCACTCGGAAAGGAAGAGTGCACCACAACACCTGATAGTGTACACCATGATCATATATTACTGCAATTCCAGATTAAATTAGATGGAATGGTGTTCACATATCTCAGGAGAAAATTATTTATTGCTTAACCAATAAAGTCTCTATTATCCATGAAGCATGCCTGACACTTATTTTTACTAAGTATGATACTTTATAGGAGGCTATCCCAACACTCCGACTGAATGCTTTATTCTGTCACAGTTTATAGGTGTGCTCTTTGATACGAGAGCTATTGCATCAAATGCACACATCTGCATCATGCAGTGATGGAATTTCAGCATGATTTTGACATTACTAATACACATTGAGTTCCCAATAATGGCTTAATACATGCTTACATGCATGTATGAACATGACTTGCCCACTGGACAATCCAGAAAAGACCCTTCCATACACTCTCACTAGTACAGCTCAGAGGCAAATCTATCCCCAGACCTAAATGTTTCAGGGGCCTATGTAGCAGACATCAGTGTTCCTAACAAGCTGTTGGGCCCAGGACTATGTCAGACATCTTGCTGAGGGATCACAGCTGAATTTTCCTAATCTCAGTTCTAGGAACAGCGAGGTCAAAGGTCTCTGTCAGATCTTCTCTGCCCACAGATGCACACAGACCCGATTTTTCCAGAGATTCAAATTATCTGGGTAGCCAAGGCTGTCAGAGTCAGCACAGAATATATGAAGTTTTAGCACAATTACTGGAGAAAACATACGACCCATGCTGGCTGTCACAGAATTTTGTCACACACACTGCTATCAGACATGGGGGAAAAATTGTGAATAACTTTTATGAAAGACTGAGGACGACATCAGTGTGTCCATCCTTCAGGTCAGTGGTTATGGCTGTAGTGCGAGACTGGTGAATAATGGGTTTAATTTCATGCTTTTCCAAAGGCTTCTTAAGGGACATAAGGGAAGTTACAGAGCCTCTGTTCAATTCTTAAAATAAGGAAAATCATCTTTCCTCCCTTTAGAGGTGTGCAGGTTGCTGTAGTGTGCAACAGGTTGGCATTAGTTTGTTCCTATATATATATGCATACCTATACATGCACACGTATAGATATGTACATATGTTCTCAGCAATGGATCAATGCCAAGTATAGATAAACATCTCACGTTCACGTGCTTTCCTAAAATTCGCAGGCAGCACATCTTACTTAGAAGGAGAGATGATTTTGTAAATATAAACAGCTTTAAAATATACTTCTTAGATCCATCCAGGACAACAGAGTGCAACATCTTTTCTTTAGTTATTTTACCACTTTGGCATATAACAGATTGTTTGTGACCACATTTAAGTGAGTTTGTTTGGGTTTTTGCATTTTGTATATTTAATGCAAGCTGCTTCGAACAACTTTACCACTTTCCTTAATTAAAATAAAATAAAGCAGAAAAAGGACACATTAATTTTCCTGCCAGAGTCGCATTAGCCCTAAGCACTTTAAGCATGGCACAGTGATGCACAATATGTTGCGTAGTAATTCTGCCTGAGTAAAGCTCTCAATATTAAAGAATAGCCATGCATCCAAGAGACAGGCAGCCTTAGATGCGGACAGATTGACACAGCGTGATGCAACATTCTTGTCCAGAAACTGGAAATGCCTCCTTGTGAAACTCTGGCAAGAGTGAGCCTGCACCATGTGCATCTCCTTGCAAGTTTAATTGTCTGTATGCAAGCTATTAGTCTACCTTCAGGAGTTACTCTTCTTAACATTTTCCTCCTTCTTTTGCAGCATTCTGGCTAAACAAATGTGATTAAGTCAAACAAATGAAAGGCAAACCATGGTAATTTGAGGCTTTTGACCAAGCCTGAAGCCAGAGCTGATAACTAAGATAAATAAATAAGTAAATAAATATTTTGCTCTATATCAGTACTGCTATTCCACAGGCCGAATTACTCAAAGCAGAGGTTCCTTCAGTGTGGGCCACAGCTCTCCAAATCTAACAGGTTGATCTCCTGCCATAGAGGTGCAACGCACCATAGGGATGGAGATCCGAATAATCCCCTCGTAATCCAGGAAATGGTACTGAATGACCTGCTAAGACAACTGGACGCCCATAAATCCATGGGGCCAGATGGGATCCACCCAAGAGTGCTGAGGGAGCTGGCAGAGGAACTTGCCAAGCCTCTCTCCTTCATTTATCAGCAATCCTGGTCAACTGGGGAGGTCCTGGATGACTGGAGACTTGCCAATGTGACACTCGTCTACAAGAAGGGCAGGAAGGAGGATCTGGGGAACTACAGGCCTGTCAGCCTGACCTCAGTCCCGGGGAAGATTATGGAGAGGTTCATCTTAGGGGTGATCACACGGCAAGTGCAGCACAACAGGGGGATCAGGCCCAGCCAACATGGGTTCATGAAGGGCAAGTCCTGTTTAACCAACCTGATCTCCTTCTATGATCAGGTGACCCGCCCAGTGGATGAGGGAAAAGAGGTGAATGTTGTCTAGCTGGACTTCAGTAAGGCATTTGACACTTTTTCCCACAGCATCCTGCTGGAGAAGCTGGCAGCTCAAGGCTTAGACAGGTGGACTCTTCACTGGTTTAGAAACTGGTTGGATGGCCGAGCCCAGAGAGTGGTGGTAAATGGAGTTAAATGCAGTTGGTGACCAGTCACAAGCGCTGTCCTTCAGGGCTCAGTTTTGGGACCTGTCTTGTTTAATATCTTTACCAATGTCTTGGATGAGGGGATTGAGTGCTCCCTCAGTAAATCTGCAGATGACATGAAATTAAGTGGAAGTGTGGATCTGCTTGAGGGTAGGAAGGCTCTGCAGAGGGATTTGGACAGGCTGGAGCAATGGGCTGGGGTCAATTGTATGAGGTTTAACAAAGCCAAGTGCTGGGTCATGCACGTCGGTCACAACAACCCCCAGCAATGCTACAGGCTTGAGGAGGATTGGCTGGAAAGCTGCTCGGTGGAAAAGGACCTGGGGGTGTTGGTCAACAGCTGGCTGAACATGAGCCAGCAGTGTGCCCAGGTGGCCAAGAAGGCCAACAGCATCCTGGCCTGTATCAGAAACGGTGTGACCAGCAGGAGTAGGGAGGTGATTGTGCCCCTGTACTCGGCACTCGTGAGACCGCACCTTGAGTACTGTGTCCAATTTAGGGCAATACAGACAAGAAGGACATGGAGGTGCTAGAAGGATGCAGAGAAGGGCAACAAAGCTGGTGAGGGGTCTGGAAAGCATGTCTTATGAAGAGTGGCTGAGGGAATAGGGGTTGTTTTGTCTAGAGAAGAGGAGACTGAGAGGCGACCTTATTGCTCTCTTCGACTACCTAAAAGGAGGTTGTAGTGAGGCTGGTGTTGGTCTCTTCTCCCAAATTACTAATGATAGAACGAGAGAAAATGGCCTCAAGTTGTGTCAGGGAATGTTTAGACTAGATATTAGGAAGAAATTCTTTACTGAGAGAGTGGTTGGGCACTGGAACAGACTACCCAGGGAGGTGGTGGATTCACCACCCACAGAGGTGTTTAAAGAACGAGCAGATGTAGCACTTGAGGCTATGGTCTAGTGGTTAGAGAGATGTTAGGATGAAGGTTGGACTTGATGATCCTAGAGGTCCTTTCCAACCATAATGATTCTATGACAGTGCAGACCTCCTTCTCTTGTATTCCTCATTATTATCTCTTCACTGTAGTAAATAATGCAGCTCTGCTTGATGAAAAGGGATATATATATAAAAAAATCTAATTAAAAACTGCACTATGGAACAGTGGTCAATACCACTGAAGCTGCATGACAGATCTGCAGCAAAATCAGAGGTTTCTTACAAGAATCTGTATGCTGATTACCTAGTTAGTAGCAATAATCCAAAGAATGCTACAGAGATCTGTAAAGCAAACTACAAAGAAAAGGCATTAACTGAAAATAGGCATAACACATTTCATGTCTCCACCTTGCATGTCAGTGCCACAGCACAATGAATCACCATGAATAGCATAGTGATGGTTTCTTTAGAAGGCATATCTATCTGCCTGCTAAAAAGTACCACAGCGTACTACTGTGGGTTGGAACTAGATGGTCTTTCCAACCCAAACCATTCCATGATTCTATGTCCTGTATGAGCCTATCCATGTAGTTTAACTGCACTACAAACTGTACAGACTGCACATACATATGTTGTCTACATCATTGCAATCAGGATAGTCCGAAGATACCATAATTACACTTTTTCTTGGTGTCTAATTTTCTGTTGGAATTATACAGGTTTTTTAGATATTTACTTTGGGCTTGGTTTCATAGAAATCATAGTCTAAATAGGCCCAATATTCATTCTCATGTGTCTGTAGGCTACACAAGGCTACAAGTAAGCTTCTGTGGACTTACACAGGTAGTACTGCCAGCAGAAATCTGAAGATGCAGCTACATAGTTCTGATACGCCTGTGGGACCTCTTTGAAGGCACAAGCCTTTTTTCTCTGTAAGTACGCTTCTGCAGTATGGGAAGGAACTCGGTATTGCTATGAAGTTGCAGTCAAAGTGATCTGGAAGATAATCCAAACCAATGCATTGCGGAGCAACCCACATCCAAGGACACGGTCAAACCTTCACTTGCAAAGGAGGAGATGTGCTTCCTGGTGCTCCCTTCAAAGGCGTGCTCCTGGAGGATAAGATGCTGTGCAGTGCCCTGAAGCAATCAGACTAGCTGCGTGCCGATGAGGCACTTCTCAGTCTGGAAGATGTTCCCTGTGAGCACCTGTGGCTGGTCCCCTCTCCAGCACCAACAGAAGACTCCCATCCCTTCTTTGTGGGCTGAGGTGAGGACACAGAGGCACACAGGCTGCTCTGAAGCCCATTTGCTCTGATTTCTGCCATGTTGGATGTCATACAACCTCTCATGGTCTGAACCGTACCAATGATGGGTAAAAAAGGGGCATGAATCTTACTGCTTCTGCAGATATATTTTTCCTCATATTGAAGTGTTTTGGAAATAGTTGATCCACGCTGTCAAACCTGAGGATTTTTCTCAAAAAGAACTACAGAAGAATAATACTTTAAAAAGTATTTTTATGAACTGAAACACTACGAAATTTATCAAAATACAGCTATTTTGGAATACTTCACTAAAAAATGGATTTCCTCACCTGGAAACTCTGTGACACTGCTAAAACACAGTGAAACAAAATCTCCAAACACATCAGAATAAAACAGATTTGGTTTTAAACAGGATAAATTCAGGACAACTTTGAAATTTCAGATCAAGGTTTCATTTCCCCTGCAGGTCTGCCCTACACTCCTCTCCTCTCATGAGAAAAAGGCAGAATGCCACTGTAAAAAAAGCTTACAGTACTGAATTTTCTGTTTGGTTTGCCTACACATCACTACCTCTACACCATCCGTATTACCCAAGGCTCTTTAAATTGCTGCTCCACATAGTGATAATCAGATATATTAAGAACTTTTTATTTTAAACATTTTTAAACAAAAAAAGCACTGTAGTGTGTGCAGGTGCCCAGGCGCTGGCAGCAAGGGCTGCAGGGGTGGCCTCAGGAAAAAAAAGTGAGAGAAATACCAGAGCATAGATTCCTCTGCAGCCCAGAGAGAGGACCGTGGTGGAGCAGATACCCACACTGCCACCTGTGAAGACCCCACACAGAAGCAAGTTTATCCTGAAGGACTGAAGCTCATGGAAGGACTCACACAGGCAGGGGAGACGTGAGGAGGAAGAGGCAGAGAGGAGCTGTTATGGACTGACGCAACCCCCTGCACCACCTGCAGTGGGGAGGCAGAGAATTCAGGTATGACAGAGTGACGTTGAGCCTGGAAAGAAGGAGGAGGCCAGGGGAAAGGTAGTGTTTTCATTTGTCTTTGTTTCTCACTATCCAAACTTATTTCTAATTGGCAATACATTAAATTAATTTTCCCCAAGTTGAGTCTGTTTTGCCTGTGATGGCAGCTGGTAAGTGACTTCCTTGCCTTTATCTCATCTCACAAGCTTCTTCACCTTACTTTCTAGCTTGCCTGGCTGAGGAGGGGATGTGAGAGAGCAGCTGGCCAAGGTCAACCCACCACAAGCATGGAATTGGAAATACACCGTCCTAGAAATTAAGCACAGCATCACATCATATATTTTGTTAATTAAATAAAAAGCACTGCTCTAAGTCATCAATGCAAAAATACATTACAATGGTAGAGATTTGTAATTAAAGCTAAGAATTACGGAAGAGGTTAACAGATGAATGTTTATCTGTCTTTTATAACAATGATATTTCCAAACAATTGTTAAATAGCTCAGTGGAAAATATACTGCTCCTTTTTACTTCTGCGGTAAGAGCCTTCCTCTGCTTGAGGTTATCTACCAAGATTTTGATAGCAACAAAGGGAAACAGATTCCAACATCCTGCCTAGACAACTAATTTTGGTATTGGAATAGGCACATTTAACCCCTGGAGTGCATCAGTGGCAAGCAGAAGAACACCAGGAGCAGAGTAGGTGGGGAATGGGCCGTTTTGTGCAAATAAGCAATCTAGTCCAAGCTAACACATAGGGAAATCAAATCAACTCTCCAGACTAAGCCTTAGTTACAGCAATGTAAACTTGGAATAATTTAAACTAATGCCTTAGCGATTCAAAAGATAATCTACTTCATATAAATGCTAAATCACTAACCCCTCCATCAAATCAGATTTCAGGTTTTATAAGAACATGATATATAAACATGTTCGTATTAATCTGCATGTATCAATGTTGTCTTGCTGAAAATAAAAATTTTTCAGCTCTCGTTTCAGATTTATGCTTACTTCTTGGGCAAAGAGCTTACTTTTTTTCCCTCACCCAACAGCATATGCTACACATAGCTTATTACCACAATACATCTGTCCAATATCTTTTATTCTTGCAATATACTAAGCTCTTTTCTTCATTTAATGTTGCCATTACCAGTGCAATACCACTTTTTGTTTTATTCTTGTTTAAATAGAGAGAAAAGAAAGCTATTAAAGTCTCCAGAAAAAGACTCCAGCTTCTGATTTGTCCAGGTCCCTTTTGATGCATGTATTTTAAAACTTTCCATGACCACTCTCATTAATATTTTGTCTAACATTTTTTTTAGTGTATGAACAGCTAACAGATTCTCCTGGCTTCTTAGTTTACTCCCTAACTCTATGAATACTGTTTTCAAGATATGCTTTTCACAGATCAGCAGGGGCCAAACGGTAGCTTTAGGTGGCAATGTGTTGAGCAGAAAGATCCATGTTAATGTCTTCTAGGTGGACATCAGGGTACTCTTATGTCCAATTTTGCCTACTAGTGAATACCCCAATGATCTGACTGAGAGGATCTATAACCTTTTGCTAAAAAGCAAAAGAAAATCATACAAACATCATTTTGAAACCAACCGATAGGGTACTCAGTCAGATGTCTGAGTCTATTGATTTCGTAGATTTAGGGAAGGTTTGGTAGATCCCTACTTCCCTTTACCTCAGCATGTCTTATTTTATTCTATAAAGCTTCTCCTAAGAGCGTCCTTCATTTGAGGAGAACAGCTGCTAGCATGGTAATCAGTGTGTCCCCTTCTGTGTCAGAAACAGTAGCTAGGAATCCTGTTCTCAGTTGTTATTTTGCTGTTCATGACACGTCACAGATGCACAAATAAGACCACTTAAGTTTAAGTGTGAAAACATTAATTTAAAATGCTTTATTTGCAGGAATCTCTGTGATTCAATATCAGATACTATTTTGATCTGTTCACAGATTTCAATGTCTCTGAAAAAAAATTTAAGCATGTCAGCTTTGTCTGAATTCCCTTGGAGCCGGGGCGCAGGTGCCACACCACGTGACCAGGAGCTATGCAGTCCGCCAGCCCTCAGTTCCATGGAAGTCTCATCTTTTCATAACCAACTGACTACCCTAAATGGGGTTCTTAATGGGACACTATCTGGAAATTCAAGTGCAGCCCCTTTTATTTTCAAAGTAAGCCATTTGAAGACAGACAGTTAAACTTACTTGTTACTACCATTTAACATGAGTGAAAATTCTAGAAAGCAATATATTATTTCATCCTTGTGGGATAACGAGAAAAATGTTCTGATTGTATTCAGAAAACTGGCACTGCTAAAGAAAAAAACTGTAATGGTTGATCTCCTGATAGCTAACTGCTAATAGAATTTGGAACTGAAGTCAGTAAAATAGAAATTGTGCCATTAAATTAACATTATAGCAATACTCTTCTGAAGTACCATTTTAAATATCTGAGTTGATTTCCAGGTCTTTGTGCTACTTGTGGATATGATTTCTCCTCTTTCTCGGTGCCTTTCAGGCTAGCTGATTAGTGCTTCAAAACTAAAATGCAAGTTAAGTGTAGTCAAAGAGTTGCACTGCTAAGAACTTCCTTAAGTTAGTCTTAAACCAAATCTCACCAGTGGCAGTACCTTCTATATATTTTCAACATCAAAACCATAATTTTTGGAAGCTAATGCAAGTCTGCATTGCTTATTAGGTCTTTCAGTCTGTCCTTGTTTGACTACTACTACTATAGTTTTAGGTTTTATATCTAAAGAAATGGAAAATACAGTTGCAGAAGAGATTTGAATGTGAGGGCATTAGTGGCCAGGTCCCCATGCGGAGTCTCTTTCACTGGACTTCTTCAGAGTCCCAGCAAATCAACAGAAGAGAATTGATGGAAATGTCTCCCCTACCTCGGCATAGACAGAAACATTTATGGACACCATCAGATGTAATTTCTATCAATTTATGTCCATAGCACTTCCCAAATATACCAACCCCTGCACTTTTATCTCAAAGAAGACAGCCTTCTGCTACCTGGTAAGCTATTATCATCCATACTTTACAGAGGAATGACTTGTAAAAAAACTGTGTGACCTGTTAACAACCAAAAATGTTTTCAGCACAGTCACATCTCCACCCTCTATCACAGTGCCTGACAAACTCATCCTGCTCTTATTTTATCAGGAATAATGTGTATATCCTAGAATTGTTTCCCCAAATATAAACCTATTTTATCATTCTATTATCTGCTGTTAATGGCATGAGCATGTAAGTGGAATAAAAACACCTGAATCTGATTAATCTGGTAAAAGGCCAGTACGGCTGTTTTGCTACTTTTCTGAAAAATCACATATTGGTCCCACAGGGGCCTGGCTTGAAAGGATCAGAAGAAACAGTGTCATTGCATGGGACAGTGAAGACTGAAGTATTTATGAACTGGTTAAATTGCAGCCCTGCACGAGAGTTTGGGGGAGGCTGTTAATTACTCATGTGTAACTTAAGAATGGAAAGTTTTAATTTACTTATCAACAGTCTTGTTCACTTCAGAATTCCATCATTATACAATAATTTAGTCCAAAATTAACCTTTTACTGGTTTGGCTATTTAAAATGTAACTGGTTACTGAAAGGGCTTATCTGAGAATTGCGCACCCCCATTTAAAAGAGTTAGGACTGGAATTCCCATCCAGCACTACAGCTCGGGTGTCAGGCTTGGGCACAGACTGCGCTGTGTGTGTGGCCACGGAGCAGGGCAGCGAGCTCAGTGAGGTGATGCACCAGGAGGTTTTTAGCATCCTCCCTGATGTTTGTGGCCTGTGCTATCTGGCAGTATCTCAGAGGAGGCACACAGTTCTGCCTCTGCCTTTGCTCAGACATAACAGCATTCCTGTATGGTATGAGACCGGGTACAGGAGACATGAGATCCCAGGAGAACAAGAGATAGCAGAAGTGAATCTCAAGATTACATTATAATAAATATATATCTGTTCTTCCTTACTGCAGCACAGACATATCCATAAATCCCCATGCTCGGATCAGACACTGAGGGGTTTGATACAAAGCAGTTAGTGTCTAGACAGCTCTGTCCTATCTGGGAATCATGAAAATGATAAGAAGCAGGCACTCACCACACAACAGGCACACAAGGGATCCATCAAAGTAGTACTACAACTGTTCAAGGGACACCAAGCACAGAAAGCTTCCACAGTCCCGGGAAGTGGAATTTCCCATGTTGGAAAGCATTTCCCTTTTCCCACAGGGCCTTATCCCAGAGCCTGCTAAAACCAAGTGGAAGTTCACATTCATTTTCATCTAGAGTACACCCAAACTGCTACTACTGCTTTCTTTATAAGGCGACATTGCACTGTAAGACACAATGCTATTACTGACATGAATATAGTAAGAACCATGAAGCTCCATGAAGGTCTGAAGTCCACCAAATTCTATAGGATTTTAGAGCACGGCCATGGAACTGCCTTCCCATGGAGCCTGTGCAGGAAATCTCAAGAACACCCAGAAGACTGCGCAATGCTACTACATGCTGTTGCTGACAATATGTCCTATGCTATCCAAATTCTTTACCACATATTACATCAAAAAATTTCTATTAATGTAGGTTTGCTGGCATCATTGGCTCAAATTTGGATTTTATCTGTTTCGTCACACTGCTGAACCCATTTTGACAGGTTCAGTGTGAACACTAAGGACAGGGGTCCACCTTCGCTTCCTGCTATAAAAACAAGGTCTTACTCAAACAGTGCTTAGTTCCATTAAGTCCTCAGCCTTCATGTGCTTTATAGGTACTGCTAGAGTGGAAATTAGTGATAACCAAGCCATCCTGTTCTGTAGTAATATTGAAGAGAAATATTGCATCAAAATTGGTTGCAAAAGTCTTGTAGGTATTTTTCCCTTACAAGAGGTTATTCATTTGTTATGAAATACAGTATATTTTAGGGATCCAGCATTTAAATTAGGTAAATTTCTCAAGCTTGTTAATATTTCTTTGGCTGTAGATCTGATTTAAGAGGCTTGTACTGGAAGTTAGTCCTACTCCCAGTTCCAGATCTTTTCCTATATCAACCTCAAAAGCCCCAAGTTGTGCTACTTAATGAGTCTTCTGGTGTGCTTTAAAATGGAACTGCAAAATGATGCATTCAAAATAAATGGAACTACACACACCTATAAAAAAGAAAAGAATTTTTTTAAAAGCCTGTTCAGCTTGTTTCTGTGTGTTTTTGAAAAAGCCAGTCTTGTCAAAGCTGTGGTTTGGAGTGTGGCCACAGAAAGAGCCAAGTCAGCACAACTGGTCACACTCCAGGCAGGGAGTGGGAAGGAACAAGTGTCTGTAGGCAGGATGTGAACCTCTTCAGATGCATCTGCTAAAGGAATAATGAAATAGTGCCACAAATTCAGTTAAAATATGAGGGAGATAAATGCTTAGATGGCAGTTCAGAGCAATAGCACAAATTAATTGTCTAATTGTAAGGTACAATTTAAGCTTTTACTAAGTCTATCAAAATGTACACAGGCTACATATTTATGGGAAAAATACCATTGACTCCATATAATCAATAAAATTGAGAGTCCCTGTGAGATTCAGCTACTTAGCCTGCCAATCTTTATGACATTACAGTATTATTCCTCTTGGTTTCAGATGTTTTCTCCTTTCAGCTGCTATTATGCCTGCACAAATGGGAAGAAGCCAAATGATTGCACTGAGGAAACAGTGAGGCTGAATAGATACAAAATGCTGTCAAACACACTGAGTAAACAGCAAAAATATGCCTTTAATTTCTTTTAGTTCTTGCCTGTTTCTTCTATCAGCAGTTGGGCAAGAGGAAGGGGAATAAATCAGATGCAAGAATGATTGTCCAGATGACAATACCCCACTTAAAGAGCTATTGATAAATTTTATAGGACTGAAAATGCATAAAGAAAACCAGGATTAAAAAATCACCTCTGAAGAAAGGTATAGAATATATCCTGTGTTCTGTGCCCTCTCCTGGCCATGCAGCTGATGTGAACAGTGAGGGATGTGAGGCTTGGGGGTGTTTAACCCAGGCATCATCTGGAAAAGGAGAGAGCCAGCACAAAGAAGGGCTTTCTAAGAAAAAGCACCTCCAAAGAAAAGCCTGATCCCCTCAAAACCATGAACATCTGAACCAAGCCCAGTCCTCTAAGCGATTCTGAGCTCACTGCCCTCTCCAACCCCACAGCAGAATTTCCATAGGAGATGAACTACATCCATTTGGGTTTCCTTGGCATAACGTAGAGGGGAAGCCACAGCAAGGGTGTGACTGTGGCTGTGTGCTGAACTAACACCTGATCACCAACACTCATTTTCCTTTTTGATCCTCTGCACTCAAGGCACAGGAGCATGCTGTGGGTGCTGGCAGCAGGAGCGCGGAGCTACAGAGAGGCATGGTGCTTGCCGGCAGTGCTGCCCGAGGAGCCTCTGTGCCAGCCCCCCCTTGAGCCACGCGCCCACCAGCCACCCCATCCTCTGCCTGCTGTTGCAGGAACATTTATCTCAACATGGCTGGCCTGCCCTTGCCCCTTCTCTCTCCACGGGCAAGGCACACAAGTTCTTGGAAGAGCTCTTCCTCTTCATGAACTGCTGGGGGATTTCTGCCAGCAGGAACAGTACCTGAATCTGACAAGGGAAAAAGCAGCCTGATATTTTCTGGCCTGTATTATTAAATGACGGGTTGCCCTTATCATGATTCCAGTTAAGCCAGTAAGTGTTTTGCCATCAGCTTCAGCAGAAGTGTGTTCAAGCCCTAGATACCAAGGATTTGATGATGGCAGGTCACCTGAAATTTATGAAGGATGTTGTTGCTCTCATATCAAAAGAGAGATAGAGGGGTAAGAACTGGGAGGACAGACAACACGTGACTATTTGCACAACACATTACTATACAGATAGCTAAAACTTGAACCTGATAAGAAAGAATATTTTTCTCAGAAATGGCATGGAAATACATGATCCCTAAGTGATTTTCTTCTTTGGATCTCCCCCTTGCTTTCTTTTGATGGTGGGCAGTGCTCACCTTTCAGTCTTTGACTTTGACACTGCAAGTCACTACTGCTACCACAAATGCTGCAGTAACATTTATTAATTACACGTTATCTATCTATATATCTACACGATATCTATGAACTACTATGTGGTTTTCTCTACATATCACTAAATGTGCTACTGTGCGGGCTGTCTGACAGTTACAGACTTGTTACCCTATTTGTACCTTGGTAATGTACTGCTAAGAGGAATTAATAGCTTGCTAAGCAGAACCACATCGCTGCTTTCTGTATGCTTTGCTGGCACTCACATTGTCCTGTATGCTTTTCAGGCTTTAATATCAATTTCGCAAGTGCATCTGTCAAAGACAATTTAATTATATGACAGATATAATTCGTATTGGACCAATCCATGCAAATCTTTCATTGTTGCAGGTATGAATATTTTATATTACACAATGAGAAGCTAAAAGCAACTCAATTTGATTTAGCCATGGGGTCTCCAGTCAAGGATGTGTGTTTTCGTACATACTCTAGCCCTTCGCACTGACCTTGGGTAGAATTTTTGAAGTATATATAAAAAGAAAAAATCTATTGCCTGTGGTATTTAAAGAAAATGAAGCTGGCACAGATCCTGTACTATGCTAAACTCTTGTCAGTGAACAGAACTTCCCTTTAAAATGAGTGTAAAAAGCCCATTAATTTTCCTTACTACTCTAGAATAATTTATTAGGATTTTATTTTTTATAGCAACTGGGAAACATGGAAATGTGGATCCCATATTCTTTCTTTTGTGTGCACATTTAACTCCCTTTACACTCAAAGGCATCTATCTGCTCTCATTTATGCTACACTCATGAAAGTTGAATGTACAGAAGTCCAGTTATTTGTGATTTTCCCTGATGTACTCCAGTTCAAATTAAAGACTATCACCAAAAATTAGAGCCAGATTATTAACTATATAAACTCACTGCGATGGCAAAACTAGGAGCATAACATTAAGTATCTAACAACAAAAAATCCAAGCATATAGATCAAAAAGTTTTCAGAGAAATATGGCTCAGATTTCTAACATATTTGCAATACTAGAATGCAACAAATAACAAGGAAAATTAATAGACTGTAACTAATATGATGTAATCTATGTTACGGAGTTGTATGACTCCTGGATATATAATTTTAAAACTTCTCAGATAAAGCAAAAGTGGAACATTTTATGCTGTGTGCTATGGTTATTCCTCCTCCTCCTCTGTATTTCTTAGATTCATTTAAGAACTGTATATACTGTTTAAAACATAATGGATGGAATGTTTTTATTTACATGCCCTTCAGCATGCTTCTTACTCCAATTATGTTTATTATCTTTCCTATTAATTTTAAATTCTTTTATTATTTTTGAAAAGCTGCTGCCAAATCTGCTTTCCTTTACTGGGAAATTATGAGAGATGCAAAAAATGGTAGGAAATTACTAATGCAATTCTTTTGAAAATTAAATTTCAAAATAGTAGGTGGACTACAAAAAGCAGTGACTACACAATCATTTCATTATGTTTATTCTCTAAAAGATGTACCCTGCAAACCACTTTATATTTGAAATTTGATCAGCTAAGCTACATAGCAGATGTATGCCTGAATTACAGAGCATGTAATTTGGCCTCTACATTCAGTATATGCCACTTTCCTTCAGCTTTTGCTTAACATGCATAAATGAAATCTGTGGAAGTGTCTTCATTTTTCTAGATCACTTTAAGAGGCGTTTACAGTGAAATAACTTCCATGAAACATATTAAGCAGATTTAATTATGCAATTATTAGAACAAAATAGCCTTTATTCTGTGGGGTTTTTTTTGCAAAAGCAAAGGATAATGTCAGGCAGAGTGCTGCTGTTTAATATGCTCATGTGCTGAAGTACCTTCACCTGCCTTCTAGCATTTTAAAACCGCGTGTTTCATTCGAAAAAGGGTGCCCATAGGCACCAACTTTGCTAAACATGCAGATTTTAAACACCTTGTAAATATTGTTTAACTGCTTTCATGTCTGAGAAGATACATTTTAAAACATACTGCACTGGACACTACAGAATCCTGTTGATCACTTGTTGCTAAATAAAAAGGATGTAGGCTGTCTCAAGTGACAGGGAAACATGACAGGTATGGATCCATGAACTAATTCTGAGCAAATGCAAGAGATTATATTAATACATGCCCGTAAAATAACCACATCGGTGCTACCAAAATCAAACCTTCAAACTTCTCCACAGAAGTGAAAAAGCAACAGTAATTGCAACTTGTGAATTGATGACAGCCAGCCTGTACCTTTGTTCTTCTTTCATACAGAAATCACTTTTTTCCTTTTTGGCTTTATTACTGCATAAACTTTTAAAGAGTGAGCCATTTTACTCGAACATCAGAAACCTATGCTAGCAAATAGAAATGTATTGATTTTTTTGGTAGACATATCCAAAACTAGAAGGGCTAATACCTATGAGAAAACCCCCAAAACCTCTAGTGTTGAAAAGTTTAAGATATGGGAGGGGAAAAAAAAAAAAACAAACATGCAGAGAATACTTCCCATATCCAAACATTTCAAGCCATCTGAACACTGTTCACTTGCTGCAAAGTTGCCAATTCTAAACCCAGGATTGAACGAATCTTACTAAAGGAGACCCAGTAACCCAGTGATCCTCCAGACCTCTGCTTAAAGGTGGGTTTCCATAGAAAATTCCTATATCAAATCTTAACCCTTACTGTACAATTAATGTTTGCTCTCCAAAAGCGTGCATACTATGTGTGTTATCACAGGACTTTTTTAAAGCTCTTTAAAGAATATTTCTGTTCAATAGCATCTGCGTTAGCAACGTTTCTATAATGTAAAAGGCTCCTATCACTGTGTGCAGCAAAAGCATGGGGTTTTTTGCTCTTATCTCATGTAGTGCACTTCATAAGGGGTACTACTGAATCTTCTGCACACTGCATTACAAAGAAAACTGTCTTTTTGCAAGGCATTTTCTCTCCACTGCTTTCACATAAAATAAAGGCACTTGTAAGGGCATGTATCTGACGGTATTAATAATCAAATGAAAACTGAAACCCTTCTACTTTATCTGTACAAATCCTCGAAAAGATTCTTGCCTTTCCAATTGTGTTTGCTTTAATAAAGGTTAATATTGAACTGAACTTATCGTATTCTAGCATCACATGTTAAGTTCCAAATCTGTGAGTGTGATGTATTTTATTTTTTATTGTTGAAAGCAAAGAATAGGAAAAAATGTTGGCAATATTATTAAAAATAACAGAGCAAAAGCATTTTACTCAAAGACAGTTCAAACCTATTGCTTTCATGAGGAAGAAAAAAAACATGGTGCAAAGTACTGGGGGGAGGGAAGGGAAAAGCATCTGTTGAAAATTAACTACTTCAACATTAATTAACACATAATTTTCTACCTGATGAGATGGTGTCATAGAAAGTATAAATTGAAGGCACAAGAGTAAGAAATGAGTCATCTTTGACTTACCGTATCAAAGACTATTGCTGTATTGCAGTCAGCATCCAAACACAGAGCATGAAGCTTCTCACAGATCAGAAAAAATATATGACCAGGGAACAAATCAAATTCATTGTAAAAATAAAGGCCAGAGATTAGAGTATGTATCCAAGGGTCTGGTTAGTCACAGCTTTGACTAGCCTGCTACAGAGCTCTGCAAAACAAGTATACTGCAGCAGTGTGGCAAGCATAGGATTGCAATGCATGTCCCATATATTCAAGCATAATAGAAAACATGGTCTGGAGCTTATTCCATGTGGAAGTGGGGTTTGTTTTATGCAGGCAGAAAAAAAAGGGGGGTTTTTTCCCACATAACAGAATTAGAAATGAAGATTTCTCTTGATTATTGTACACAGTAATTCCCCAGGATATCAATTACATAAAGCAGGTGCCTCTGTCTCCTGTTTCCCTGATAAATGCCTGTAATCTCATTTCACAAATGATCCTATTTAGACAGGAGCCACCTATTGTGATGATATCATTTGCTCTAGTATCCATAAATGGGCAACTTCCTACCAAACGTCATGACCACTGACGACACAAATTTTTATAATATTGAGTGGGCAGGGTGGTTGATGGGGTCCTATCAATCTACAGCAGCTTCTGCTGATGTGATAGCATGAATCCTGCATAATCATCTGAAAGGCTGAAAATGAAGAGAAGCATTAAACCTGTCCGGTGGAGCTCATTAAAGTGAAAGACTTAAAAACTCAGGCTGGGGGGGAATCCTTGAGAGGTAGTAAAGGCAAATAAAACATAACCACATAGCAGCGGCACCTTTTCAAATTCCTTTTGCACTCACAATGATACTGGTAGATATGAACAAAATCACTCTCGGTTAAGAAGTGTAGCTGTCAGTTTCTTTTTAACAAATAATAAAGACTGTATATCCTCTTTTCTTGCTAATGCAAAATATACATTGACAGCAAAAAGGATCAGTGTTTCAGTGATGCACAAATTAGCCCACTCTTAGCGAATATTTTTAGAATTAGCAACTGCTTGTCACTGTAGCTTGGAATATAACTCTGTAACAAAACATCCTTAGACTGTTTGAAATCCAGTCTGCTAGACTGGTTTGCTTCATGCTTCTCGTTACACAGATTTCATTTCTCAGATCAGTGTTTTCTTATGAAAAATCATGCCATTAAATATGCATATTTGGGAAACGTTATGATACTCACAGTGAACCGAAATTAGTTTCCATCTGCCTGGTCTAACACATAGAGATTTGAGGAGAGTTAAAGGTGACACAGGGTTCACTTGCTTTCCCCACCCTTTCCCCATGGGACTCAGTTGTGCCTACTGGCTAAAGCAAATTGCTTAAGAACTTTGTATTTAGTATTTTTCCTGGCAGAAGTTGGTGAGAACTTCAAAAGAAGGTCCCCAGTTTCAAACAATGACCTGAGGGCATTTTTCAATAGGATCTCCACAAACTTTAGTTTACACACTCCTGCTTCGAACAGGCTGAGCTGCATCTAAACAACGTCTTAATGCACAAGCAGAAAGGCACAATATTAGGATCCCCCCACATTACTGTTTGGACAATGCTCACCACAACATCAGTCAGGCTGGGGTTTTGGGGTAGAAAACTTTAAAGCTCTAAAGCACAAAAATGAAGAGAACTTTATACACATTCGTACTGATGTTGTTTCATCACAGCAGAGCCCACTTCTCAAAATCCAACCCCTCTATTGTAGATGGCCCTTGTTATGTTACTTCACAATACCTTTGAGGCAGGGACCACCCTTTACTAAATTTCTGTGTTACACATAGGGAGGGTCCCAAAGGCAAGCAGTACAAATGCTAATAAAAAAATCCAGCTCTTTCAGAA
>VZZY01005060.1:69758-126155 GCA_013400335.1 Eurystomus gularis
CAGAATTGACTCCTACTACAGTGACTCATATGAGATCTAGTTAGGGTGAAAGCAAAATTTGCACAGCATCCATGGCTCCAAGACGCAGCTATGCTGTCAAAGCAGTGAAGTCAATGAGTTTTCTAAAAGCACCCTGAGCAACTCCTTCCTCGGAGATGGAAAACAATGGAGAAAACAATTTCGAAGCACTGAATACCCATTTAGACATGAGCAGGTTCTTTCTCCCTCCTCCTGTGCTCATCTGCAAGGTAATACTAGCTGATGCCCCTAGATATGCTGTCAAGGCAAAGACATAAGCATATCTTTGACTCTGAGGATCATAACCCCTTCATTTCAGTACTGGGTGGAAGTAGAAAAGCATATACTCCATCTGCGTCCAGATGGCATAAATATTTTCCATGTGTTTCCATGACAAAAGACAAAGATAACACAAGAAACAGTTAGAAAGTGGAAGTGTGTGTGTGAGCGTAAATGAGATTGATGGTCCAGAAGTTTCTCTCTCAGTTAGATAAAAGATGATGAAATGGGCATGAGGAAAATAAGAGGAAGAAAATAGTGAAGAAAAAAATTCATCACTGCTCCGTCAAACTCAGTCCTGCCTTGGGACATGCCAAATGTCAGATTTTCTTGGTAATGTATGAAGACATTTAAGGCTATTCTAGGATGTAGTAGGAAAGTGTGCGTTTTCTTAGAACAGTATCTTTTTCAGCATCTGAGCCAAAGGATGTCACCACTCTTCCTTAACCTAGTTTTCAGCTTACCAAGCACACAGTGATGAGCTTAGAGCACAGCTTTCCCATACAGAGGAGGATGTTAAGCATTGTCCAGTGGAAGATCCTCTCATGGTTCTGATCTTTGTTTAAAAGCCTCAAGGCTTTATAAAGATAGTGCTAAAAAGAATGGACCATCTACAGTGAAAGGACATATTCAGTCCAGAGGAGACTGTCATAAGCCTCAGCATCTACTGTCAAGCAAGCAAACAGTGGACATCGGACAAAACTGCAGAACACGCAAGAGAATATCCCACCCCTCTTGATGTCTTTGCTTTTCATTTGGGATCATAAAGAAAAACCCCTGACATCCTAACAAATAAGTCTAAATGTTCTTAGATCACCTTTGAAGTTGCTGCTGGTCTTTCTTTTACTGGGCTTATTCTTTCTAACAAATTTGGAAACTAAATCTCTCCAGGCACTACAGCCAGTCTGTAAATCTGCACATTCCTGGGCAGAGAATAAGTAGACTGGATGTTCTTCAAAATGTCTAGGCTTTCCACTAATTGGAATTGAAACCTAAGTTGTAAAACACCAGTGGATTATTGAAACTCCATTCTGAAAGGTAGGAGACAGGAAGATGCTACCTTTTAAAACTTCTACTGGTATTTTACTAGATGGTGTCTTTAAAATAGAGAGGGAAGGAACTGCTTCAGTTGAATGAGCTTGTCTGCTGATTTGAGTAGCAAGATATCCTGCCATCTCTAGTAAGTGTCACTGTAACTTAAAGTAATTACTGGGAAAACACAAAACCAACAAAAAGTTATGCTATAAAATTTGCAATGCTTTTGTTTCAAACTGTAAACAACCAACAATCAGTGAGTGACTGCTTATATGTCATTATTTTTCAGAAGGACAGTAGGAAAACAGTTACTGCACATTGTGTGATGCTTTCTTTAATCGCTTTACTCAGGTCGTCCCTTGTGTATGTCAGTTAACAAGGACCATGCAAACTAAGACGACAAAAAGCCTTATAAAAACTTGCACCTTCACTTGTTTCTATGGCAAACAAACAGGATAATTCAGCAATGGTCTTGGACAGGGACATTTTAGTCTGCAAACATTTCTAATATTTTCAGCCAGAGTCAGAAAGGCTAAGGGCTAAAAAGTGCATACCCCTTTTAGCCAGGTCTACTTCTATCTAAAACCTCTTGAGGAGCTAACCCTAACTCATAGGACACATGGGACAGACATTACTACAGGATGCATCACACTGCTGTACTTAAGCAAAGATTCTTCCTTAAATCCCTCTGAGATTCATCACTTTTGCTTTTCAACAAGACCACGGGAAACTCCAAAGGGGGATTTCAGCTTCATAAGGCCAAATGCAGTTTGTTGTAGTGTGATGTAATATAATAATGATGATGATGAAGAAGAATCTGCAGTTTTTAATTACTTGCCAAAATCCTATTACCCAACAAAAAGCTAGAAATATCTATTGCCAATATCATACCTAAATAAATTCTTAAAAATAACAATCCCAATAAATTATTACTTAATGGCTAAAACAATCAGGAAAAAGCCCTGTTCATAAACTCATGCCTATACTACCAGCTGCAATGCTGGTATCCCAAACAAAACATGAATGTTCATTTTAATTTCACACTCCATTAGGAATACAGGTGTGAAAAAATTCTACCAAATAAAAACTGACATGTTCTGATGGGAAAACACATAATTTTCATTTCCATATCAATACTAAAATAATTGAGAGCAGATACGTTCAGAATTTTTAAGGGGGGGCTTTGCTTTCTTTTTCAATGCCTGGTTAGCCCAATTGTCGATTGATAAAGGATGACCATGCTTTGTATCTAGGGACCCTCCTAAATAAACCACCATTGTTTGAGAGATTGGAAGAAATGGATGAAAAGTTCTGTCAGATGTCATTCTGCCTTTGAAACTGCATTTTACTAAGTGACTCTCCTTCCAGTAGAACTCCCCACTGCGTTGAAAGGAAGCTGTGTTGAAACATTTATGGCCCAAAAGTTTGTGCAAAACACTGTTTAATAAAAGCAGTAACTAAATATTCTCTTCTGCCATAGACCTCAATACTGTGGGAGCCAAATGTCAGGTGGCTGGCCAGCTTCATCCTTGCAGGCTATAAATTAAATTCTTTGAGTATTTCAGATCAGGATTGTCTATAAAATATAGCTATTGTGACAAAACATTCCCTTTGGTAGACAGATGATTTATGGAGATAGTTTTCTTCATTGAAGTTCAAAGCTATAAAATGGTGCTAACATTGACCAGCAGAGCTGGTATGGGCATAAAACTATGTCACCAAAAAAAAAGAGGGTTCTTGCAGGCTAGGATGTCAGAAATAGTTTATATTCTGATATCACCAAGGTGGAAGATGCATCTGTGATCTGGACAGCTTCGTAAACAACAAACCCTTGCTCATTTAGAGGCAAGACTGCAAAAACTTCTGACTATCCTTCAATGCAAGTGTTGGAACAGTGGCAATAACAAGGAGAAAGACAATCCTGAAAGACCATATACGAATAATAACACCAAAAAAATTGTACCATTAATGCTGTCGCAGTCGGGCGCAGATGTCCGACTTCCTTTAAAGACAATGAGATTGCTGCAGAAAGTTCACTTTTTTCTTCTTACCAACTTCTCCAGTGGGCTTAATTTAGGGGCTCTTAATAGCCTTCCATTTCTTTCTTCCTTTTCAGAGCTTCCGGTCTATTCTTTACAGTTGCATTTTCAGAATGTACCCAACAACCTGCTATCTCAAAATGATTAATGGAAAGAAAAAAACCAAAACAGTAAAGACTTCTTCTCCCTGTGGAGATATGTAAGCCTATAGCACTTAAGCGTCTCAACTTTGCACTGTTAAATTTTAAAAAACTTTATGAAAACTCTTACCAAACGTACAAATATTTTTTCCCAGGTAACATTGCCTCAAAAACCACTCGTTTGAGAATATCAGTGTAGACTCTCTGAGCCTTTCTTGTTTTGAGTAAAAATAGTTACCAGTGACTTGTGATAAATGACAGGTTTTTATCTTTCTATTTTTTTGTTTTCTCATCTATGTCCCATGACAAGCACAATTCTCTCACTTGCAATCCTATGTTCCTCGCTTTGACTTCCCCTTCTTCTTCTCCTTCCCAATTTTATGAGTTCAAGTAGATGAAAAAGTAATGTGAGACAATCTTTTCCTATCTGGTTTTGGATTTTACACGTTCCAGGTGTCTTTGAAAGATGGCCAGTAGATTTTATGACAAAACTGAAGATGCTGCTCTAAGAAATCATTCTAGAAACTATGGAAAAAATATAATTAAGAGGAAGGACCAAAGGATGATCAGACTCTGGCTACATCTCACATCCAGGAATCTGTTCTCCCTTGACAATCTGAAGAATGTAGTATGTCTTCAAGTGGCCCAATTATAAATTGAGTCAGTAGCCACATTACACAGAAAAAAATGGGACAGGGCTACAGGCTTATGACATGTCCATGTCAGCTGTGTGCAAGGTGGGAAACAGGTGCATGTTCTCTGAATCTGGAACCTTCATCTTCACAATTGACTTCCATGACCATGAGTGACAATAATGAAATGTGAAGATAGCAAAAGCAAGGACTGGAATGCCCTGGTTTGAGGGTTTAGGTCTTAAATGGTGTAAATGCTTGCATGTTTGCACAGAGCACTATAAATGACCATGAATAATTTATTCTTATGTGTTAGGGAATTCAAACATGGGCAAAACATCTTTTATACCTGTGTGAGATCTGTACTCCAAAAAGTGTGCTACCATTTATGCTCAACCATAGGTACTATGATTAATAAGGTATTGGTAAGCACCGAAACTATCAGGATCAAGATCCTGGCTAAAGTTTACCTAGTCATACAGATTGAAGCCAAAAATATCCCAACTAAATTGTTAAGTCTGAATTCCTGGAAATAAGGGTCAATAAGATTTCCTCTACTTATCTCTATATTGAGTTTAATTGCTTTTATGTCTTTAAAAAAAGAAAGTAAAAGAATTAGAAAAGGAATTCTTCACTTGTAATAGAAGCTGAACTTCTGCTGAAGAAAAAAGGAGGAACTGAGGTTTTAGCCCAGGTATGTGAAGAGTGTAACTCTGAGATTTGGCTGTGTGTAAGAAACCAAGGAGAAAGCATCAGGGAAAAGCAAAAGCAGATAAATGAGATTTTGGGGAAGGGTGAAGAGAAACATGTGTCAGCAGCTGCAGACAGCTCAAAGATTTTCTGAGGGGCTGGTGAGCCCAAAGGAGGCACCTAACACATGTGAGGCTCCAAGTGGAAGCACTGGCTCCAAGTCACAGCCAGGAGAAGCAGTCAGCCTACAAATTCTCATTAACATTTCTTGGCTATTTGCTAATAACAACATAATATTGATTGTCTGTGTGTGTAGACAAAATTCGGCTTCATATAATCTATGCTTTTTACCTCCACAGTGCAAATAGGACCACTATGTAAGCCCAATATTAAATGTGTGCCCTTCTGCAACAGCACAGGAGTACAGAGTATAGGAGTTTGGACCTTTTCAAGTCAGAACATGTTGTGGGTTTGACATCATGTTCAGGTCCTTGATCTGGCTGGTATACAGTGAGATGACAAACTTTGTTCTGAAGGTGAAACAAAGTCAAGTTCTGTAACCTCAAATGTTGCCATGAGACAAAACAGTTGTCTTCTGACAGTATCTCATCATAGGCACTGGCACTAATCCATTTCCAGGCATCACAGCTCATAAACTCAGAACTATTATGGACTCAATAAAGTCAATCAATACATTAGTTAAGTGAGATGGAATGATTTAGCTCTTAGGGAAAAAAAAATAGAGGGCTCAGTATTTTCCATTGCTGTTTTTGAGCAACTCAATAACAAATCTTAAGAAAACAGAGTTCAGACAGACACCCATGCCTTGGCACATTCACTTGAAACAGAATCAGGCAAACAAAGAATTTTTGTTTTGTTTAAATAGAGAAGTCTTCAAACCAGGGACTGCTTCTTACTACCTGTTTTACAAAGCCCTCTTGAAGGGCTTTTCTTCTGAGACTCTACTCTATACAGAATATGTGCAACAGCTAGACAATACACTGGGTTTGCCCCCTACAAATCTGAGAAGTTAAACTCAAGTATCAGCATATCACTGGTGAGTTTTTCAAAAGTAGAAAAACCTATAGTACTTAAACGACTTTTCCCCAGTGCCAAATCTGAGACAGACATAAAACATGATACAGTGGTAATGGAAGGAAACGTGGTACAACGGATGACGCAATATGAATTAATAATACATTTTGATGCAAATTCTATTCAATCTTACATGTTAACTTAAAGTAATAAAGGTAAACAGCTGCATGTATTTACACACATCAAAATAATCAATAATGTATGTTGACTTATCACAATCTTTATGAGCCTATTTTATCAGCAACTTTGCCTTTAATTTTAGGAACTAATTGGATTATATTTAATGCTTTCTTTTTTGGAGAAAAAAAAAATATTCACAACATGGGATAGGGAAACTGCATTTTTGTGATTAAAGAAATCCCAGAATACTTTAATGAAATGATATACAATACTCAATATTGCAATATTCAATACTCAAATATACACTAATTTCATATAATAAACCTCTATCAGCCTACATTTTCATTTCAGAGAACCTTGCTCTCATCCCAAAAGAAAGTTCCCAAACTGACATCTACGATAACTTTTAATTAATTTTTTTTTTAGCTTGAATAAATTCAGAGGCATCTAGCATAAGCTATGGCAGTTAAAATGTGCAGTGAAAGGACTGTTTAGCATGACTACTAAAAATAGTGAAGCTATTTCTGACATTGCAAACAAAATAGTAGAAATATCCTTTCACTAGGTTCTTTCTATTACGTTTCATGTTTTTTGCAGAAAGACAATGAGTGCAAGACTACTCATTAACAGTGGTAAGGAAGAAGAAGTAAAATCCTCTAGCAATAGCTCAGAAAAGCATATTACAGTACATCTGTCAACTGGCTCTTCTTAAAGTGTGGCTGAGGGCCAGAGAATGATATGACAAAAATGCAAGTATCACTGATGGATGATTTAACCCTGCCAGTGTGCAAAGGAAAAGCATCAGCAATACCATTAATATTCACAGTGGCAACCTTTGATGCTTTCATAGTTTATACTTGACCTTAGTGAGAAACCTGGCAAAAGACTGTTGTGTTCCTGTGATTCTAGACTTTTACGTAAAGGACAATAACCCCCCTACATCAACTCTTCCTGATGATTGCCCAGTAAGAACCTACAAATGTTTGATAACTAGGATTTTGCGGACTAGAACTGAAGCACACTGGCAAAGCTGATATGTGTAGAAGTCACTATGGTTACTGCCTACACTTGCTTTGCCTCCAATAAAATCTTTCATTTCCATAAGCATTAAAATTCACCAAATGCACCAAAATTATTCATAGGAAAAAAAAAATCTCTTTAGTTTATAAACCTTTTAGCTGTGTTGCTTTTACCTTTTTAAGTTTAGACTCTTAACTGAGGCATATTATTACACCTCTGTGTATAAGGACAATTACCGCAGTAGAAATCTTGCAGTGGAAATGCTTCATTAGACCCCAGCTTCAGCAGTGTGCACAGAACAGCTCTCTGCTCTTGGCCAGTGCAAAGCCGAAACCCAGAAAACTGTACGGGATGCCAGATGAGAAGCACTAGCTGGGGATTTAGCAAGCCAAATTCACATAAATACACTTAGTATTACTGTAAATCTTCCTACTTCTAAGAAAATTAAAAGTTTGTCTTCCCTGATTAGATTCCCTGCCTGTTGAAATAAGAAATAGCTATATGTTAAACAAACTTTTTTTGTTGTTTGCTTTATTTGATAGCAATCAGCATGATTCTTCTTTTCAGTATTCTTACATAAATGTCAAACTGGGTAGACCTTATAATACTTCCTGAATTCACTGTCATTTGGTATATCATAAAACTGTTCTTTAAAACTGTGTCCAGTGGCTGTGTCCTCAATAGTCACTAAAAAACATTTCTTACTTTTATTCTTTTACTGCACGTAGCTTTCTACTGAAGTTCCCCCCAGCATGCCCCCAGCTGATTTTGCTCCCTGCTATTGTCTGTTATTTTCAAGACCTGCCTGAAACACCATTGCCACTCCTTCTATCTCTTCTAAGTAACCTATTCTTCCTCTCTTCCCTTCAATACCTCCCTATAGCTAATTGCCTTGAGTCACCAGGTGACATATCTGACAAAGGCTGATCAATGCACAAGTTCAGCTATTTCTCTTCCTTTTCCCTGTATCTGATTTTGCTGTTGATCCCTTTAGGTGAAAGTTCTTAATATTACTCTTCAAACCCTCAGTGAGGTCCTTTGAGATGGTTTCACTGAGAACTTTTTCCTCCTTTTTCAGGAAAAGCAGAGTGCTGGAAACAGGACATGCAGGTAGAATATTTGAAACCTTCACCAGGAATTACACTGAACTATAGCTATAAGAAGCAATGCCATCAGAAGCTTATTCCTGCCACGGAGGCAGGCTACAGAGTACCCTCGACACTCAATTGCACACAATCTCTCCCAGCATTGCCAGCCCCAACTACTCAACGCCACCCCCAAAAGTCACAAATGGAGCTTTCCCAAAATCATAAACGTTTTCTTAAAAGATAGATATGCAAATTTCACTTCATATTGACTTTTAAGTCAGTAGGTTATATTCAGATCAGATTTCCAACCTGTAAGAACTAAGAATACTGTCTTGTCATACCACTACGTTCTTAACTGAATTTAAAAACAAAGCTTTTCCTGTAATCCCTCATTTTCAGAATAACGGACTTTGGCCAATGCCATGTCACATGAAATAACAAATCAGCAGTGGTCACTTATTCATGCACAATTTCCATTTATGGCAGTTAGGCACATTGAAGAGAGAGGAAAGTACTTCCTAGAAGTTCAAAGGACTCAGCTGTTAGTTTAAAATATTTTAGTCCACTGCTTGAAATCTCCAGTCTTCAAGGACAAACATGTCACAAGGCAACTATTTTAGATCTTCAGCAGAAGTCATCAATATCTATGTAAGTCATAGAAAGTGGTATGAATTCTCTGCTCAAAATTTTTCAGTATAAATGGGAATGTGAAAAAGGTTTGCCTTCTGATGAAGTTGCACTAAATGCATTTGTGCCCAGGTTTCAGAAAAAAATAGAATAGCAATTTAGAGGGAGCTTGTAAAAGCTGAGTAGCTGTGGAAGGAAAGTACACCAAAAGGCTGATATATCTTGGTAGAGTGCTACTCTGGCTTTTAAACTGGCTTATGTTAGTTTTGCCTACTTACTTGTGCTCCTGTCTTCTTTCCTGGGAGACATGCCAAAAAAATTAAGTGACCTCTGTATACTAACTATTAAATATGTCACATCATGCTACTTAAAATATGTTACAAGCTGGTTGGCACAGAAACACATTTTCTTCTGTTTGGGAACACATGTACCGAGTACAATGAAAATTCACACACCAGGCTTCTTGGGAACCAAGCAGCCAGCCCTAAATATGGCTCCATACAGGAGTTCAGTTGCAGCATTGCAAGATGTGGCAGAGTATCTTAATCACTAAATAAGATAATTTGTAATAAAACAATAATTAAGACAAATATGGACTTTCTTCAGATTAAATTAATCCAGGTTGGGGATCAAATGACCTGTAAAGCTCAGAATTATGCTTTAGAAATCATTCCAAGAAAAGCTACAAGCACATAGAAGACATGCCCCCACTTTACCTAAAGCACAGACAAAAATAGTGCAGCTTCACAATCACAGCAATTGAGTACACTGTATAAAGAAAAAGCAGCTATAAAAAGGCCATTATCATATAGAGCACAGCTGGCAGATACATTTAAGGAGATAATGAAGATGCTGAGGAAATGGCAACTTCTGTGGGCCTGGAAGATGCTAAGAGACAAAGTGAGCTGCAAGTGGTGAACGAGAAGAGGTAGTAGAGAAAGCCTGCAAGAAAATAGCCAGGGATGGAAGCAGGGATAAAAGTCTTTGCTATAAACAGGGAAATCTTCCCTGCAGCCTGTTATACCATATACACATCTGTAAGACAGCAGAGGAGAGTTGCTAGCCAGTGCCAGCTTTGAGCTGGCCTGCTGACCAGCCTTCCAGGAGGTAGGAAGGTTTCATCTTCAGCCTTATGCCTGTAGTCAGCTCTGCTGTAACACAAGTGGACAGCTCCATCTAGAGGGCAAAGATTCCCTCAGTTGTTAAATTGGCATAATTGCAACTCTAAAAGTCTTTTATTTAACCACAGGTCAGCACGTGCTCAAAGTATCACTCCAAACAACTGTCCCTTTGGCAGGGATTTCTAGTGGGAGGGAGCAAGTCCCCAGCCACCTCACCTTCTGCAAAGTTTGAGCAGCTGAAAAAAAAAAAAAAGCTTTCCCTAAAACCTACCTTTTCCTTTGAATAGTCTACAATACCAAGCCTGCTGGACCGATTTTGCGGCATCCATAAAATACCACAGATTGAAGGATACTCTCATTCTGCTGAAGAGAATGGGTCCCAAAGGAAAAGAGTTCATGAACTCCTTACCACTAACTAGTGTCTCAAAAGAAACAGACAGCCAAAGCATTTCCCACTAACATCTTGATAAACACATTCAGTAGCAAACAGAGTATCCGTAGGTAATATGAAGTTAAAGAAATGTTTTCAAATGCTGAGATTATCAGAGAGGATGTTTATAATCCTTTCTGATGCAAAGGCTTTCTCTACTGAACAGAGAACAAACTATTCTTTTCTATGATTAACAAATATCTCCACCAACATCCCAATACTCTAAAAGAGCCCAAGAGCACCAAATCACACACTTTAAACACGATATGCAATCTAATTCATCCTCTTCATTGCTTGGATGTGGGCTCTGTGCCAAGCTATTTTCACAGAAGAGCTCCTCTTCTGCACAGATCAGAAATTTTAAAAAGCACCTTTGGGTAGACGTCTCTGAATTCCCTTTTCTCCCTGTCAAAGGCCAAAACATGTATCGCAATGTAATTTTAAAATCTTAACTTCACTGTAGCTTACTGTACTCCTGTAAAGGCTTATCCAAATAGGCAACCAGTTATATCAATATTATTCTTCCTGTTCACTGTTTTTCAGGCTCATGGGGTATGTATCACCAAATACGCACTTTTTATAAATCAGTATATTTAGATTCAGACAAGCTGTGTATCTGAGCAACAGCACAGCAAGAAGAGACTGTTGTCTGTGCATTACGTTTTCTCAGATTACTCATTTATTACACAATAGTGTTCTAAATTTTACCCATCACTTTCTTCTGGTTTTTGTTAGTGAGGAAGAAAATTCTGACTCAAACAAGTTTACCTTTGTCATAATGATGCATTCTGAAAGTTAGGTATAAGCAGTTAATGTGAACTAGTTTAAGATTAAAGCTGCTGAGTTCTTTACTGTAAGCAAGACATATTTTGGGGAAAAAAAATGCTCCTTTTCCTATAAAGTTTAATTGCACAACTGGCTACTCATTTCTTAACCTATTCTTTTTCTGTACTTTTCTCATTTAATACGTATTTTTTTTTCAGTAAGAATACAAAGCTAAATAAACAGAAGCAGAGGCAACAAATTTTACAGTTCTAGGTTTGGGGTTTTTTTAATGGACACATATTTAATGAAGCTTTCTCTTTTTTTAAGAGATTCATTACTTCAAACCAGCAAACTACACAGTAATTTCTTTCCCAACTTCTTCCTACTTTAGGAATTCAGACTCAGTTAACTATTATTCAAAACAATATTCATTTCAGTAATGAGTCATGTTTTTATGGTAGCAAAGAATATAAGATGTATGTCTATTTATGTAGCACAAGTATAACAGTGCATCTGAAGTTTTTTAAGGTCTCTTCTAACAGAAGTGCAGGAGGATGGTTGAAGAGCAAGCTCAACGGTGGCAAAGAAAGAGCCCAGTCGACTGTCGTATGTGTTTGCAAATACATACACGTATTACTCAACGGCATTGAATCTGTATAAACACTCATGTTAAGAGTTGAGTATCAATCAAATTAAAACACTGGAGCTGGCCTCCAAGCAGCTCTACTGATTAGCAATCACTTACACTCAAAGACATTCCCACCTTGCAAGCTCAGCTTGTCCCTTGGCTTCAGACCCAGAACAGCCCAGCTCACGAGCAAGTCCTGCCTCTTTGCAGTGTCCAGCTTTGCAGTGTCCTGCACTGATTTAAATCAGTGTCCCAAAAACCAGTGGGCTAGGTGGCCACAGCAGTGGCACCATTAGTGTACCTCTGAAACACACCTCACAGTCCCAGTCTTTACTTGAGTGGTCCAAAACTGAAGAACAGGTAAGAGATAGGTAACCAACTTCCATTGTTTCAGTAAGTTTTTGGAGGTAGTCTCTTCATGAAAAGCTGAATTAATCCAGTTGGATAAAAGACAAGACCAGCTTAGGTCAAGGTATAGTGCCCAGGAAGGTTACTAAAGTATGGAGGACAAGGTAGCATGCTCAGAAGGATGGAGAAGACGGTCTGTTATGGTACATATCAAAAGAGCTGGTATATGGTAGAGATTAATTTTCAAAAAAGTAACATAGCCCTCTCTGTGTCAGGAACATACGTGACACACAAAATCCTACTCTTTCTGTGATGTTTGGAATGGTTTACCCCTTTCTTGCTCTACCTGAAAAAGGGTAGAACATATGAACAGTGACTTCCGGAAGTATCCACAAGTGTAATCCCAAAACTTCAAATGTCAAAATCTGAACAAGACTGAGACTATTTCAGTCATTGTAGATCAATGTTCCTGGTCTAAATTAGTCAGCTGCCTGTTATGCAAGATCAGCCTCCCTGCTAGTCATTCTCACAGGGTATTTACAGAACACTATATGGGAATGGTGAGAATTTGAGTGAAGGTACTACCAGGAGGAGGCTACTTAAAAAAGAATATACCACATGCATTTTCAGGCAGACATTTCAGTAGACATTTCTATAAAGTATTTTCTTTTTCACATTCCATTTTACAGGCACACATACATACATATATGCACATACCATGTTTGCATGTCATTGCAGGTAACACGGGAAGGAAGGAATACATAAATATGTTTAAAAAAATCTTTCTAGGGCATGAAGTATTTCTGTTACTTCTGGATAGCACAGGCATATTTCGAAATAGTTTTCAAAATGCAGCCTTTGGAGAAAAGTATTTCGCAAATCAAACTGATTCTCTCAAAGCTTATTTTGCCACGATAACATTTACTGGAGTAGGAGGAAGAGGGAAGAGAGAAATCAGGGAAATCTGTTTTTATATCATCCCAGTGGATTCAAGTCTTTCCTGTTCCGGAAGTTTGATTCAATGTCCTGAACAAGTTTTAAACCCTCTTGTTAAAAATATTGCAACCAAATGCACACAAGATATTTTAGCACAATGATCTGTAGCTCTTCTACTCCCTTTCTATCATGCACTATCATTTCCTTACCCTAGCTGGCTTTGGGTTGAGATACAGTTTCATCTGTATGCTAAAAGACTCATTTTTGGAAAAAACATAAGAAGGGAAGTGAACATAAGGTGTGGTGTACTAGCTTAAAAAATCTCTCTGAATAGCCTTTTGCTGCTTGCATCATGAGACAGCGTTGCTCTGTGTGCAGTTATCTCAGTAACTGTTCTATCAATACACTCACAAAGAAGCCAGGAAAGAGAAGTCAAGTAATGTTCTGATTTGTCATCATTATTTTTACTGTATGTTTTCATTTTTACTTCTTAAGGGGTACAGTACATGAATTAAAAGAAGTTTTTACACAGAATACAATCTGATTTGCAGTGATTCAGGGTCCATATTATTTGCTAAGGCACGGGATAGGGAACTGGGATTGCTGAACCAAGCCACGAGTTAGGCTACTTTTGTTTGATAAATAGGATTTTTCAATAGCACTTGACCAAAAATGCAGGAGTTTCAGCAAAGCCAGCCAAACTCCAAATGGACTGTCTGATGATTTGGCACAACTTGAGATAATGCTGAAAGCAAGTATGGTCAAATTAGTACTTGCATTCAGTTAAAATGAAATGGACTATAATATAAATAGATCAAAATTGGGCCCAGATCCTGCAATTCACTATGCAGGCAGACTGTCAAGTGCAGAATCAGCACTTTGATGAGCAGAAACCTAATGAGGATAAGCTCTAAAACACCAAAAAGAATTGCTAGAAGAAAGTATTGAAATCCTGCACATAACTAGAAATATTTGCTAAATACCACAGATGTTAATATGCGATTTAAGAACAATTACTTCCAGCCTGTAACTGATTCTCTTAATGTAGTGAAAAGAATTTCATGCAACATGTCAAGCTGGTTTGGAAAAAGCTCTAAAATAACCCTGACGACTATGTTTATCCACAGCAAAACAAGTGTTTTAACAAGTATTAACCAGTCCAAGTAGCGGAGCACTTCCTGAGCACTATGCAAGCGACAGGGATTTTGGAAAAAGACTAAAGATGAGAGAGTGAAAGGTTAAAACATATAAATCGCAGAAAGAAAGGAGTCTTTAAATGCTGGGCTTTTTAAAGAATTGCAGCCCATAATGCAGTTCCTCTGCTTCATGTTTTTCTGAATTTAAAAAAAAAAAAAAAGAAGCAGTTTGGTATTCTTAAAGAATCAGTTTTACAGAGAAATCTATTTACGTTAACACAATAGATTGCATCATGTTATATAAATAAAACCTTACACTGTGACACAAGGATCTGTTAGGAAAGTCAGAAATTCGATTGAAAGAGATGCTGTGAAAAACCTGCAAACCTGAACACCAAGGAGAAAAATGAAACAAAGAAAACAGAACAGGTTTCTAGACATTTTACAGAGAAAAATATGTACAAATAATAAAGGAACAACAACAACAACAACAAAAAGCCTTACCATGATGTTTGCACAACTGTGTGTCTGTAGCCCATGCTATAAATGTGGATACCTTCTATTCCCATCATCTCAGCCCCTCTAGTGGCCAGTACCTGAAGATCTTGCCTTCAGGAGGGACAAGATCTATCAGTATGTACCATTTGCTGCTGCTCCTGTATCTTGTCAGAGATTTTTTTCTTAATTGTGTAATTTTTTCTGGAGATATAACTTGTCACCTTTTATTAGCATTTTTGTCAGTGCTGCTGCTACGTGCATACATTTAATTGCTAAGCAACAAAGACTAAGCTCTGCACAGCACATTCAATTACTGCATTCCCTCTGCCATGCATTGTTACTAGTGCACTTACATAATATGAAATACAAAAAATGGTAAAAACATTTATTTCTGTTTCCATAGCATCTAGAAGCCACAATCTGGAATCAGGTTCCATCATGCTAGCCACCAGGCAGAGAGCTAACAACTGAAGATGACTGCAAGTGATCCAATGCAAAGTGGAGAATAGTTAGAAGTAGAGCTGAGTTTCAGTATTTGCATAGATGAATGGGCTAAATTTAGGGCTTAGAGGTGACTACCCACCCACAGCTAGACAGTGGCGATTTTCAGGCAATAGGGAGCTATACCTGTGGCTAAAATTCCTCAAATACTTGAGGCATCTGTAAGCATGGAGACCTCAAGGCACAAAGCAGTAACAGCACGTTGCAAAAGCCTGTACATTTGGAAGAAGAGATATATCTGCACTGTATCAAGAAATAAACTCTCTTCCCTTTTCTCTTTAAGGTGTAGAAAAACCAGAGCAAGGAGGATTTTCTCACAAAAAATTAAACTTCTCTATCTACTTTCTGTATCCAAACATACATTTGCCACCTAATTGAAGGGTGCTGCCTCCAAAATCCGAGCCTGACATGAACATGGATTATTTGAGATTATCACAAAAGAGACTGCAATTCTATCTTTCATTTGTTGAAGAACAGATATTTTTACCAAAGAGTTCTCTTTACTCCTGAAATGTAGAAGGACAGAATCACACAATCACACAACAGCAGGGGTTGGAAGGGACCTCTGGAGATCATCCAGTCCAACACCCCTGCCAAAGCAGGTTCACCTGAGGCAGGCCACACAGGAATGTGTCCAGACAGGTCTTGAAAGTCTCCAGAGAAGGAGACTCCACAACCTCTCTCAGCAGCCTGTTCCAGTGCTCCATCACCCTCATGGTAAAGAATTTTCCCGTCATGTTGAGGTGGAACTCCCCGTGTTCCAGTTTGTGCCTGTTGCCCCTTGTCCTATCACTGGGCACCACTGAAAAGAGACTGGCTCCATCTTCGTGACACCCACCCTTCAGATATTTACAAACGTTGACCAGATCCCCTCTCAGTCTTCTCTTCTCCAGGCTAAATAGTGACCCATACATGCTCTTGGCATAATTACTAACCATTATACCCATCATAGTCAGCACTGCATTTCTAAGTAGTGTTTTATCTGCAATATTCAGCAGGAAGAGCAGCTTGGAAAATGAAGTGATTATTGTGTAGGTGTACAAACTTGCCCAACCACATACAGCTATTTTTATTTCTCCAGTTAGATGGGAGTTTACATATTGTACCTGACTCTTACTGCATCCCTTTGACATTTCCCAAGTAGCTCAAATGGGACTTAAACTGGCTACAAAGAACCAGCTGGGAAGACCTGGTAGAATCCCCCCAAACTTTATTTCAAGGTGCTATATACCAAGAATTATAGAAGGCATCTGGTCTATTAGTCCAAGGATAAAGAGGAGTGTTAGGAAAATTCACAGTTGCTATTAATCATGGACAGGCATGTGCACAGTCCTGCCAGCCAGTACCAATATTTTCTCTGGGTTCCAACATTTTTACCTGCAAAGAAACTGAACTTCTCTAATAGCTGATGAGTCCTGTCTCTTTTGGATGGACTGAGACAAGGGCTGTGGTTGTGTTCCAAGCATACTGTCTTTTATACTCCCATGGGAAAATCCAACAGCATTCTTCTAAATGAACCACAGCAGAAGGTGACAACACTATCAAATTCCTAAATTAATTAATTAAAGCAGTACTTAATCATACAAAGTGCTTCTGCATTAAGCTACTCAAACCATTAATTACTGAACCCCTAAAATATCTTCACAAACGTATTTTTTAAATTGTTATTTCTTAAGAGGGGATGCTTGGAGAAGCCATATATTTCCAAGAACTATGGAATCAAATCCTGTAGCCTCTTGATTCATAATGGATGCCAGGGAACCAGCTGCCACTTGAGAGACCCCATTCTTGCCTCCTGGGTGGCTGTGGATGAATTCAGTACATAACTGAGATTGAGATTTGAGAGGTAAATATGTAAGAAAATGAGAGATTTCCCAGCTAGTAGAATGAGCTCAGTGATTTTATTATGATCCAGAGTCCTACAGCTCCTTGGACTAAGGGTTCTTACAAAAGGTAGCACAGAAAAGTCTCACGTCACTGGCTTTTAAGATAGAAACTTTGAAAACCCACAAAATGAGGTAAATTAATGCCATATTACGTTATACTTCATGTGCAGATAACAGTAAGAACTTAAATCATTTTCCTACCATTTAACTTCCTAGCATTCAAGAACTACTAAATGAATAGGTATGCTTTTACATTTCAAAACACAGCTCATTTCTGAATTCTCATATTGAATATTAATGGCTTGTCCTGCTTAGCTCAAGACAGCACAATTACCTTGTTTGATGGGACTTTCCCTCACCATCAGTTTAAACACCAAACACATCAGGGCCTAGCACAGCCTTCTTGAATTCAGTGAGACAGACAGTCTCAAAAAACTTTCAGGGTTCAACTCCTAGTGACTCCAGCACAACCATGAAGCATTTGGTGCACAACATAGTCTCCAAATTTGAGCTGCAAGTGACAACATGTGAAATACAGCCAAAAGTGAAGGAAAAGAAAGGTACATGTGATCATTTAAATCACACACTTTATAGCACAGAGTTCTGATGAATGCTTTGTTATTGCCTCATTTTTATAATGGTCCTTTCATTCCTTCAAAGAATTGTAGTCTTAACATATTTGGCTTTGATGAGTTCAAGAGGAAAGCATACAGGTTAACTGTAAGTAAGTATACAGGCTTTTAATAACACACTTTAACTTTTGGTTAGCCCTGAACTGGTCAGACAGTTGGACTAGATGATCATCTTAGGTCCCTTCCAGCTGAAATAATCTATTTCTATTTCTATTTCTATTTCTATTTCTATTTCTATTTCTTTTCTATTCTATTCTATTCCATTCTATTCTATTCTATTCTATTCTATTCTATTCTGTTCTATTCTGTTCTATTCTATTCTATTCTATTCTATTCTATTCTATTCTGTTCTGTTCTATTCTGTTCTATTCTGTTCTATTCTGTTCTAATTTCTGTTCCACTCTAAAGTGTTGGTCACAGCAGCCACAGAGGCCAGGGCAGGCAAGGTGCTGCTCTGGTCCAGCCGGGGGGCTGGGGATCAGGCAGCAAGGATGCAAGAGCTCTGGGCTAATAGGATCTGGGAAGGGAACTTTTTCCCACATACAGCCCCATTACAGAGCATGCCTACTTACAATAATAGTGAACAGGAATCTACGCCTTTACTTTCCAGACTCTTAGCCCTTTTTTATCTGAAAAACACGCTGACAGCAGCAGTAGCCTTCGCTCATACTTCCAACATCACGAGGGTTAATGGGGCCACTTGTCTAAATGAGGTGACAAGAAAAGCCTTAGTGGGCTCCGAAAAAGATCTCTTTCTAAAAATAATAAAATCGAATAGATTTCTGTCTCTATTACAGTGCCATTTTTCAGGGTCTGCCTTCATCTTACATAGACCACCAGCAATAAGATAATTTTCAGTCAAGTATTAAGCTAAATATATATATTTTTTTAATTCAAAACAACTTCAACAATGCATCACAGAAGACTGAGTCCAAGCCAAATTATAACTGGATTAGAAAGACATTTTCAAAAGGAGTGTGTGTGTGTAAAAGGCTCAAAAATGTTTCTCAGCTTAGGAAATAAAACTTGCATTTTGGTTGCTTTTTTCCTATGCAGACAGATAACTCAAAGGAAGCCAAAACCACACATTCACTGAGAACAAGCATATGGAGCACCCAATGGGGTTCTTCCTCAATTGCAGTGCTTTAGGTATGCTTAACATCAACAGGTTCCACTTTTTTTTCACTTTTTCTGTATCCACCATTTTTTGTGAGGTATGTCTTTAAACCAGTCTGTTAACATATGTAATTAGCATGCCCTTTTTTGCCACATCACTATAGGGAGAGAAGTTTATCCTTTATTCGTCTAGAAGTACTTCCAGGACAGATAAGCTGAGTAAGAAGCTGAACAGTAGCTGTGAATTTTATTGCTATATTATTATTAATTTAAGCCTTCTATTAAACAGTTTGCTGGGGATGGGCATAAGGGAGCAGAATATTAGAGGAATTTCTGTCATTTAGTACCTCACAAGTGATGAACAGTACAGCACATATTCAAGCACTTGTCTCCAAAACAATGTTTCCTTGCTTGTAAGGTAGAGGCAGGGAATGTTTTATTCACAGTATTTCAGAAATGGCTAAATACAGCTCAAATGACATAAATTCTAGAATGTATACTTAAGCTTTGAACCTGTTAGAATCTAGTAGAATTTGCCCATAACAGAAAAAGGGATCTTCCGCTTCTGAAATTGTGAGGTGTAGGTAATCTCTATTATATTCTAAAATTTGCTGTCATTATAGTAAACAAAAAATCCTCACCAACCCCAAATGTTTCAGTTAGTTGAAAGTGGGTTATGGGGCGGGGGAAGATCTCACACAATCAGCATCAATCATATGGGGGTGAGGAAGCACCAGTAAAATTATAGGAATAATTCAAATATTAGAGTAGTATCTCTCTGTATAGAGGCAACAAGTACGTGATGAAATCTTATCATTCCGCAGAAAGCACTTTGTGATGTACATCAGTGACAGAGGCCTTTGTCTGCTGGCCTCATTTGTCATAAAAAGAACAAAACACCAAAACTGACAAATATAAATTTCAATGGTCTTTATTAAGACATATGTATTTGCATATCCAGGACAAAATCAAAAGGCTTTCATCTGCAGTTCCCACTGGAAAAAGAAGGGAACAAGTATGAGTTATGACTGTTTCAAACGTAGAACTCTACTCTCTGTGGCTGTTGCTATCTACCAGCTTTTATGCCCATGTCACCAGCTGCATGACATTTGGTAAGTTTGCTTATGTCTTGATTTAGTCCAAATTAGTTCTGCAGGGGATAAGACAGCAGACCTGTTGGGAAAAAAGTAGTAATTAGAAACTTTCAGATTTTGAAGATCAGACTGATTTTCTTCAGAAAGAATACTCACTAAGCTGAAGAAAAACATTGGTTTTCTAAAATAATTAAGGTATTGGGTGAGGTGCACTTTGCATTCTTGACTATGATAAAAGTGGGAAGAGTTTTTGATTTTATGTTCTAATGTGAAGAAAACTGTGATGTTCTACTGGCATGCAATGAAAGTGTATCTGAAGTAGTGCCGTATTTAAGTACAGCAGAATTCTGCAGTATGCTGTCCATCACCAGCACTGATAAACATCAAGTGTTTTCACAAATGGAACGATAGCATCCATTATGCTGTCTCAGAATACATATGCTTCATAATCAACATTATTAAAAGATGGAAACTCTGTTCTGTAAAAGCAGTGCAGTTAAGTGATATTCATAATAGCTACCATGCAGTCCATTAACCTCAGCGATTTTAGTCATCCATGGCATTTCAGATTTCTCACAGCTTCAAATCTGTGGGCAGCTTTACAAGCTTTCTGCAAAGTTTCTCATGACTAGGACATCTGTAAAATTCCCTCCAGACCTCTCCTCTATTCATCTCTTGTTATGGAGTCAGTAATTCACATCTCTGCAAAAGGATAAAGGTACATCCTTAAAATCATGCTCTACTGAACACAGTATCTTTTTAAAAAAACTTATTGGTAATTTTAGGTGCTGTAAGATACTAAAAGCCTACTGTTTCGTAATCTTACCTTTTTCTCCCATTCCAATGTGCAGCGTTCCCAGTTGAGTCTTATTATAAGAACTCAAAACAGTCAGATGTCAATCTTCTGGCTTTTACCAACTAACCACCATCTAAGATCAGTTTTGTCAAAGGTTTTAGCAACCTCACTATTTAGGTGAAAAAAATGTATATATTTTATAGTTGCATGAAACAGTGCAACACTGCCTGATGTGTTGCTTAGAGACTACAGCTCAAAGCAGACCTTAAAATATACAAGAAATGACAGTGTTGTGTAGTATCGGTGGCTAGTATGTTAATGTTCTGGTTTCATATTTTGTAAAAGTGGTTTTTCAATCCAGAAGACAGAACAAGGAATCCACTTCTCCTTAGGTAAATAGCCACTGAAGGTTCACTTTTTTGGTTTTTAATTTCCACTTAGTTGCTTTGGAGTTTGGCCTATCTCCTGAGGTTCATTTTGCTGAAAATTTTTGTTCTTAAATGACTGTGAAGAATTATTAAATACTGCTTCACTGTCAAATTTTCTTTCTCAGTATGTACTCAGGAAATACAAAAGGTGAGAAGTGGGATGTTAGATTTCGGCATAGTGGTTTTTTTTTTTAATTTCTTTAATCCACAGAGGGAAGAAGTTGGTGCATCTTTGTTAGTTACGATTTCATTAAACTGTTATTCTTTTCCTGCAAGGAATTGATCCATATTTCATCATCAAAATTGAAGCAGAACTGCTATAACAATAACAACTTTAAGTTACCTCTCTTACAGTGTACTCATAGTCCTGCCTCCTTCACATAAATACTTTTGTATTTGGTTTTTTTGTATATTTGTTGTTTGTTTTTTTAATTTATTATTTATTTTGTGTTATTTCTATAGGTATGTATGAGAGGCCTGTCTGAAGAAACATATGATGATGATGATGTTAAAGGAATTCAGAAATCAGCATGTGCAGAGGAGGATGCCACCTCTGGTTGGCAGTGCTAAATAATGTTGCACTATATAACTCAATGTAATACAATATGAAAAAGATACATAGATCCTCAGAGCATGCTAGTGTCTAAGCAAGAAACACAAAATATACCGGATCTTATACCCTGGGGCATACACCAAATTTACATTAGTGCTAGAGGAGAACAGGCAATATGCGCACTCTCTCAGAAGTCAAATCCTACCTATTCAACTTGCTATTCACCTTGTGTAATGCAGACTTTAGATAGATAGCCTCCAAAGGGCGTATGGGTGGACAGCTTTAACTGCTCTGGATAACCTATAAGAAGCATCATGTCTGAGCTGGTTTAGGGTTTTGAGTCTAAGGGTCAGGCTGAGAATTCCAGAATTTTTAAGGTTTACAGTTGCTTGCAGTCTCATGAACAGGGAGGAAAAAAAAAAAAAAATATATATAGCAACCAGATCTGTGACCTGAATACAGCAAGGGAAAGACAGTTGCTTTAGATCTTGGTTGTACTACACAACGTTAAACTAAAAACTGAATTTGCAATGGCTCATTTGTATCAGCGTAGTTATAATTTTCCAACTCCTAATGAATGCAGGCAGCAATCATACCAAATGGCTTAGCATGCTTCATTACAATTACACCATGCCAAGCCCCGCTATGCCAGCATAAAACTCATTTTGGCCTGGCAGCTTTACTACCCTACATATTGGCCCTAGTTTAAGCACCCTTTTTGACAGAGGGATGCCTTAAATCTCCAGGGATTTGTGGTAAAGGGCTCTCTAGAAGCCGCTTGAGCCACCGTGTCCTTGGCCGTGTGGCAGAACCCATCAAACCCCACAGAAGGCTGCGGAGACAACAGCTGCAGCACCACCCTCCACTCTGCAGCTCCCACAGACGCCTCAGCTCCGCTCTGACAGCCCACAGGGATATTCTGAGTCACAACTCCTAACGTAAAACCTCCGTCTGCAAGAAGGTTGCTTCTTTGCAAGTAATGCGAGAGGATACTCTGGCTAGGGAAAAGAAACCAGAAAGCCAGAATGTGGCTTTCATCTGAGGAACGATGCTGTCGCCAACGTCCCACACTGTCAGTCAGCTCCATCACAGGATCACAGAATGCTATGGATTGGAAGATCTCAAAAGATCATCTAGTCCAATCCTCCTGCCGGAGCAGGATCTCCTAGATAGGTCACACAGGAACGTGTCCAGGTGGGTTTTGCATGCCTCCAGAGAAAGAGACTTCACAACCTCTCTGGGCAGCCTGTTCCAGTGCTTTGTCACCCTCACGGGAAGAAGTTTTTTCTCATATTTATGTGGAACCTCCTATGTTCCAGCTTGCAACCATTGCCCCTTGTCTTATCATTGGACATCACAGAGAAGAGCCTGGCTCCATCCTCCTGACACTCACCCTGTACATATTTATAAACATTAATGAGGTCACCCTTCAGTCTCCTCTTCTCCAAGCTAAAGAGACCCAACTCCCTCAGCCTCTCCTCATAAGGGAGATGTTCCACTCCCTTAATCATCTTTGTGGCTCTGCGCTGGATTCTCTCAAGCAGTTCCCTGTACTTCTTGAACTGAGGGGCCCAGAAATGGACACAGTATTCCAGATGCGGTCTCACCAGGGCAGAGTAGAGGGGGAGGAGAACCTCTCTCGACCTACCAACCACACCCCTTCTAATACACCCCAGGATGCCATTGGCCTTCTTGGCCACAAGGGCACATTGCTGGCTCATGGTCACCCTGCTGTCCACCAGGACCCCCAGGTCCCTTTCCCCTGTGCTGCTCTCCAACAGGTCAGTCCCCAACTTATACTGGTGCATGGGGTTGTTCTTGCCCAGGTAGACTGATACCATTTGACTAAAGCAAGATAATTTTGATTCATGGTATAGGCAAAAATATTTCAGTCTTTTCGGGGAAAGACAAGCCAAAACATTTTCAAAACAAGAATGTGTTTTCTAACCTGAACCCCTTCTGCAGGCAGTCTGAAAGTGCTGCTGTGCCTGGACATTTTTTTTTAATTATTATTTATAACTTATACTGCAATAGCACTCATAAGCCATAATTAGCAATGAAGTACCTTCTCATTGCACACAGGAATGGGTGCGCTGTGAAGAGTTAAGTCTCTCTTCTGCTGAAAGTTGTTGGAGCTCTCCCCCTTCCCCTATTCTCCTTGAGCAGGATGCCAAGAGTGATATCTGCCTCCATCGTAAATAATTATAGACCTAGTGGGAATTGCCTGAACCTGCATTTACTTTCTCTTAAAAAAGGAAATAACATTTTACTGAAGTCCATTTCTCCTGGCTGCTTGGAAGAGAGGCCAGGTTACTCATGCTGGTAGTTGCTCATGCTTCAATCTCTTCTGCTGCTTATAGCTTGAGTTTGCTGTTTGTTTTGCACATTTTGCCACTCTCCCAGTGCATTGTTAAACACCTTACACTAGACAGATGAATAAGCAGTTGGTGTCTATCTGTCTATGACTCCAAATAAAATACTTGCTCTGAAAAAAACCCAGAAAATTGGGAACTAGAAAACAAGTCAGTCTTTCAACTGAGCAACAAACCGAAGTTGTATGCTTGAGGACAGATTTTAACTCCAGTCTTGAACTGCAGTTTGTCTGTATTTTGACATGCTTCTGGCATAGAGTGGACAAGGAACATTAAATGGAGCTCCTGAAAGAGCACTTTTCTGCCTGGGCACTTGTACAGGCCTCCCAGCTGTGACCTCAGGACCCGAGACTCATCATAGCTTCTTAATAGCTGGACTAATCATTTCATAAAACTAAAACCGATTTAAAATATTTTCCTTATGCTACTTTTTCCCTTTATTTAGAACCACTGAATTACCATTTTAAAATGATATTTTTAACACTGGGTCTTAAGTGCTTGGTTGTTTTTTTTTTTTACAATAAACTAAAATTTTGCTTTTATGGCACATTTTAACTTCAAGTCAGTCAGGCTGGACTTTTGATATGCATTTTGCAGTCAGGGTAAAATGGATATCAAGATGGTGTTACAGGCTTAAAGACATAAAAATATCAGTAATTCTGTTGATTGTGAACTCAGAAGGTCTATTGCAATTGCCTGGCTTGATCTTTTATATCATGCAGTTCGCGAGATTTCCTTTAAATAATACTTATTTGAAATGGACTCTATCATTTAGACAGAAAAAATGTCTGATTATGGTTTTTAAAATACAGTTATTTTAATAAGAACTGTCCCTTTATCGTTGTGTTCCTAATGCACATCTGAACCACATATTTAACAATAGTTAACTTTATGCCATTTCTATCCTCAGTAAAACTTTTTGATAATCTTATTGCAAGCACATAAATAGTACCTACTGTCTTTATGGGACTTTATATTAAGCTGAAATTATTTCCTATTTCCTAATGTAATGGTTCTGTAGTGTTCAATTAGATAGTAATTACTGGCTTTGTCTTTATATCTTTCCATGCTTTTGGATTTCTTGAGAATGTCTTTGTTTGGTGTTACAAACTTCTTTAAACAAGGCAAGACATAAATCACTTAGAGAGTTCCTGGCAATACTTGCAGATCTTTCATACTGGAAAATGTGAAATAACTTAAATGTAGCAGACAGTATGCAATTGTAAGCAGGAGAGTGAGTGCTGACTTACTGGTTGTTGGCTTTTTTTTTCTTTTTTTCTACCCGTTATGGAATTGATACTGGAGGATTCCACTGAAGTAGCAGAAATAAAACTTCAGTGTTTTCCAAATAAAATAGTCTTTAATTGTTTTTCTCAGTAAGGACTCTTTCCACCTCCACACTAATAAACATTCTTCTGTGCTTCAACTAGCTACCCACTCACTTTCTCTCTTTAAAGAATCAGCTGTCCCAATTACCATTGAGAATTTTCAGTCTCTCATTAAATTCAGAGCAGTAGGCAATTTAATCAGCTGTTGATCAGTGTAACATTACAGAAAATGACCTTTAGAAAGTGTATCTTACAAATTTGGATGCTCTGTTTTATCAAATATATTCTTAGTGTTTAGATAGTTTACAGTTCTCTTTGAAGAAGTGACTTGTAGGCAGCACTGGTGTGTGTTAAAAAGTGCAGAAATGTACTTCTCCCTGTATTATTTGTCTTTAGTTTGAAGTGTCATCTTTTGCATGTCAAGCAAATATGAATTTTTTTACCCCCTCATTTATACAAGTTGAAATCAAAGATGGAATACTGTGTCCAGTTCTGGGCCCCTCAGTTCAAGAAGGACAGGAAACTGCTTGAGAGAGTCCAGCGCAGAGCCACAAAGATTATTAAGGGAGTGGAACATCTCCCTTATGAGGAAAGGCTGAGGGAGCTCGGTCTCTTTAGCTTGGAGAAGAGGAGACTGAAGGGTGACCTCATTAATGTTTATAAATATGTACAGGGTGAGTGTCAGGAGGATGGAGCCAGGCTCTTCTCTGTGATGTCCAATGATAAGACAAGGGGCAATGGTTGCAAGCTGGAACATAGGAGGTTCCACATAAATACGAGAAAAAACTTCTTCACTGTGAGGGTGACAAAGCACTGGAACAGGCTGCCCAGAGAGGTTGTGAAGTCTCCTTCTCTGGAGACATGCAAAACCCACTTGGACATATTCCTGTGTGACCTGATCTAGGAGATCCTGCTCCAGCGGGGGGATTGGACTTGATCTTTCAAGGTCCCTTCCAATCCCTAGCATTCTGTGATCCTGTGATACCTCTGCAGGCTTGGAGCAGATACCCTAGTCCCTGGTAAGACGTGTTTTCTGCCCTCAGACCAAGCAATTTGTAAGGCTTTTGACTGCAAATGAACAAGGAAGAAATCTTCGCAGACCCCTCTGCTCACAGGAAAGCTACCCTTGCAGCAGCTCTTTCCCCCTCTCCAGTCCCTCATTTCCTGTGATAGGTACAGAACAAGATGTCTGCGTGGCTGAGAGGTTTACAGAGTTTGTATAAACTGCATGGGAACCTTATCCATCAATAATTTAAGCCAACCCTTCAGCTCTTCTAACTTCAGGAGGGGTCATGTAGGACTCATTCAAGGAAAAATAAGAACCTAACAATGTTTCTGCTCTACCTGAACTTTCAAGACTATGTTTACTGTAAAAGCTAGCTTAAACGCTTGAGCCATAGTATTTCTAGGACTGTTTCCAGCTTCCAGTGGCAAGATCACCATTCAGTGATCAAGTGTGCAAATCACTGCCTTAGAGAAAGACAGTCCTGGACAGAATACAGAAAGGAGGGAAGTGCAAGAGAGTAACAATTATTAAACTACACAGTGGTTATTCATTCCACCTCTAAAGAGAAAGCATATTTTACTATTCACTCTGTCCAAACTCTGTTCTGTAAGCCTAGTTCTTTTATAGACTGAAGACTATGTTATTCAATTACTAAATGAATATAAAAATCATTTACATTCAACCTGTAGTTCTTATGTCAGAAAGCTTAAGGATGCCAAGTAGATAAATCCAAAGAAATCTAATTTCACATTTCATGATAGAGAGCTTCAGGAAAAATAAAGCATAACAATGTAATAGTGGAAAGGAAAAAAAAAAAATCCCGCATCATACTAAGTTTCATTTTATTCCCCAAGAGGTACACACTGCCATTAATTGTGCAGGCTATATGCTAAACAAGGACACTTAGTCATGAAATCACTGTCAGTGAATTGATAACTGTCAAGAATCTGCTCATCACAACACTTGTTTCTTCTCGATTCACTTTAACAAAACTGAATATTAATGTACAGCAAAAATAGTAGTCTTTGCATGTAAAACTTATGTGTTTCACTGAAGACACCCCCACTCCCTCCTACCAAACAGCTGTGTACAATAGTATATTCCAAAAAATTTTCTTTAATGCTAGAGCACCAAAGAATGGCTGAGGTAAAAGGAAGTATTTTCTCAAATGCCTTGTTTAGTGAAGACACTTGAATGTATTTTTATTTTATTTACCAATGAAAAAGCTGCTATTATATCACGTACCTTATTCCAGGCCAGAATTAATCTATAATAAAGCTATGATCCGAATGAATCCCTAAAGCATTATCGGGCATGTTCTACACCATCTATTGGTGAACTAGGAAGAGGCAACAAAAGAGGTCTGATTAGAAAAATAAGCATTGTGGATTGACATGAAAACCTGCTATTAATCAACTATCCATGCACGCAGGGGGAGCAGAGACACATTGAAAAGCACACTTTCAGTCCAAAATAGGAAGAGAAAATCTCAAAATAGATGTATGTGCCAAGAACAAGAGTTCACAGGATTTACCTTGCGGCTAATTGGTGCACTGAGTATTTAGCTATCTGCAAGGCAACTGTCTGAAACACAAGGCTTTTGATAGTTCTGTTATTGAGAAAACAATATGATGGTGATACTTCTTATGTGGATGTGTTAATTTTAAGTCCACAAGCTCATGTTAGCGTCTTGATTCATTTCAGCCTGGAGGGTGTTTGTGCAAAATGACATTAGACAACTCAGGGTAGTCTGAATTCTACAAAGGGTAGTTCTGGGGTTATTTATTTGGGGACAGGTTTTTCATCCAGGGCAAATAGCAACTGGTTATTGATGCACTGAAGAGCTTCCAGGCCAGAAGGACATGCAATGCCCACATGTGCAGAACCAACACTGGTGTTCTTTTACACTGTAGCAAGTTATGCATGGTGACCTGGTGATATTCTCACAAGTTTGATCTTTTTTACTAATAAAGTATTCTTGGTGATGAACAGCTTCCTTTCAGTTGTGCACTGAGTCTTACCTTGACTCATTCACCTGTTTGTTACACTGCTGTCCTGAGTGTGAGCGTACTGCTTACCCAGTCAGCACTAATCTGGGTTTCCAGCAGAGAGCTGAAGAAGCCATGTCCTTACTGAAGGACAATGGAGCTGGGGCTAACACCCCTGAGTGAAATGGCATTGCACTGAGGCATTAGATCCAAGACAGTCATTATTTGTCTGTACAAAACTAAAGAAAACAAAAAGGATATTTCAATTACTTATTAGAAAAAGTATTTGTTCCCAAGGTTTTACTTCAAGGAAGAGGTGGCCAAAAGCAGTGCACTGGCTGCTAAAGCTCTTGCATCATTGAGCAATGACAGAATTAAGTAGCTTCTGCTTGGATGACCTTGATGAATGTGTTGTACTTCAGGAAGGGGATTCCCCATGACCCAAACTTTTCTATTCAATGCAGACAGCAGTTAGGATCTCCTAGCAAGCACTGCTCAGGATGACACAGATGTTAGGGCATATCAGAGCTTGGGCCTGACACTAACAATACAGCAGCAGCAAGAGGAGAGATGATACAAGGATAGGGTATGTGGTGAACCGACCGCAACAGGGTAGAAGGAATCTGTCATGTATATTTCAGGAAAAGAGACAATACTGCTCCATAGATTGGACACAAATGGGACAGAGAGTGGTGTTAGCCAGCAAACAGATAAATGTTGCACAGAATGCAAGAATAAAGAAAGCAGAGCCTGTTGGAGATACCTGTTTGTCTAACAATTGCACAGGGAAGTGGAAAATCTGAGATGTGAATTACTCCTAAAACAAAGCCGTGGGTTTCTCCACACAGACTTTCCATATGCTGGTGTTCCCCAGGGCTCAGTACTGGGGCCAGTTCAATATTTTTATCAGTGATCTGGATGAGGGGATTGAGGGCACCCTCAGCACGTTTGCAGGTGACACCAAGTTGGGTGGGAGTGTTGACCTACTTGATGATAGGAAGGTTCTACAGAGGGATCTGGACAGGCTGTATCAATGGCCTGAGGCCAACGGTATGAGATTCAACAAGGGCAAGTGCAGGGCCCTGCACTTCGGTCACAACAACCCCGTGCAACACCACAGGCTTGGGGAAAAGTGGCTGGAAAGCTGCCTTGCAGAAAAGGGCCTGAGGGTGTTGGTCAGCAACCAGCTGAGCATGAGCCAGCAGAGTGCCCAGGTGGCCAAGAGGGCCACCAGCATCCTGGCTTGTATCAGATATCATGCAGCCAGCAGGACCAGGGAAGTGATTGTTCCCCTGTACTTGGCACTGGAGGCTGCAACTTGAATACTGTGCTCAAGAGTGTGTCTGAAGAAGAGGAATGAAGCTGGTGAATAGTTTTGTGTGTAAGCACACGACTTACACAGAGTGGCTGAGAAAACTGGAGTTGTTTAGCCTGGAGAAAAGGCTTAGGGGAGATCTTATCGCTCTCTACAACTCCCTGAAAGGAGGTTGTAGTGAGGTGGGGGTCAGTCTCTTCTCCCAAGTAACAAGTGATAGGGTGAGAGGAAATGGCCTCAAGTTGCGCCAGCGGAGGTTGAAATCATATATTAGGAAAAATGTCTTCATCAGAGAACCCTGAAAGGGTTGTAAAGCACTGAAACTGGCTTCTTGGTGAAGTGGTTGAGTCACAATCCCTGGAGGTATTTAAAAGGGTAGATGTGGTGCTTAGGGGCATGGTTTAGCGCTGGGTTAAGATATTCTATATGGGAAGGACTGCTTGAACTAGTAGGCATGGAAAATAATTTTGTCGTGTTTTGGAACTAAGGTTTGCAAACATGATCATCGTGTATCCTAAAAGGGCACTTTTTTTACTTTTGAGAAACAGCAGTCAGAATAGATGGTTTACGTAAAAAAAATACAGACTACTGGCCTCTGCTGGGGGTGGCAGGAGAAACAGAACTACAGCTAAACATCAGATTCCCAGACACTAAAGTTGATTTAACAACTTCATTTTCAAGATCCTGATTTCAGTCAGATATATCATTTTCCTATACTTGATGTTCACTTTAACTGAGTATACCTCTGCTAATTACAACCTCACCACACTCTTGCTCTCCATGGGGCTCCTACATTGCACAGGACCACATTTTAATTAAAGAGAATGTTTTCTTATGTGCCACTGATACCCATTCAGACCTCCTTGCAGAAATTTCCTCCAGTCCAGCTGTAGGCTTATATAACAAATGGGAGCAAAGGGGTAAAGCAGCTGCAGCTGTAATGTGACTGAAAATAAACCTTCAGCCTCTCTTGCTCACAGGCTGCCTCCTGTTTTTTACTTCAACTTTCAAATCATTGTGAACACTGGAATTAATAATATTTGCTGCTCTGCTTTTTTGTTTTTTTTGTTGTTTGTTTTTTTTTTTCTCTAGAATCATGCTATAACATGAAGATACCTCCAGAAGTCTCTACAAAATTCAGATGATGAGAAATACTTACATTAATTGACAAAAACGAAAGTAAGATTAGGAAAATGCCCTCTTCCTCAGACCTCAAGATTTCACTGAAAGATCTTTGCATTTAGTATTTTCCTAAACTGGATTGGACTTCTGGGCACACATCCAACAAGACAAATTAAAAGTTTGCAATATTCAAAATCTAAAGTGCCATCATGAGGAATGTGTATGTGACCTTAACTGGAATAACGATAATAAACCCTTTTCCTTGTGTTCCCAGGTAGCAGCAAAATAATACTAGAGATAATAAGAAAAATATTCTTATGTTAATATTATATTGGAAGGTTTTGTACATCCAACAAACATCTGAAAAACTTATTTTGTGTTTGCATCTTAATTCAAATAAATAACCTAATTAAATTTCTGCAAATGGTAATCTATGTTTCTGTAAACTAGAAGAGAAAACAGTTCATATGCTATAAAGTTAAAATGCTGTAAAGCAAATCTCTTCTGCAGACAAAGGTCTATTTCCCTAACTCAACAGTTTTGTATTGCAGGTCAAATATATTGGTCACAGCTGATCTTGGAGGTCTGCTACAGTATCCTCCATGTCAAAAAGCTTGGTGCTAAGCTGCTCAGTGATCACACAGAAACAGTTCAACTAACCTAGATGTCACCAGCCTAGGTGACACAGTTATCTTCCCCCTTGCAGCAGCAAATCTACGAGTGGAAAAATTACTGTCTTCTCACTTGTCCCATCTACACAATTTTGCCATTTTCCTTAGACTATGAAGGTAGTTACATATAGCCCCACTATAAAATGTGTATTTCTGTTTTAGTTAAGTTCACAGGGCAGAAGCTAAGGAACAAGCTGGCAGAACTGGGAATTTCTGGAGTAGCCACAACAGTGATCTCTGAGGCCCAGGACACCCCAGCCTTGTCAGGACAGTAGCAGGATCTAACCCTGCCCTTTCCCCATCCTGCTAGTCTATCCTAGGCTACTGTCACAGATGCTGCCAGCACATTACTATTGGGATCCTAACATTTAAGCAAAACTCCAAGTGAGAGCAAGTTATAAGTCACTGTAACTATTTTTCATCAGAATACAAGATATGGGTGATTCAGCATCCGTGCCCTTTTCAAATCCCAAGTTTGCAGCCGCGTCAGTAGCAGCACTAGCGCCGCGCCAAGATGGCACTGTGGAGTGTTTGCTGCAAGTGATCAAGTATTAAGAAGAAAGATAAAAGCACTTGAACAACTCCTGCTAAGAACACACAAAAAGTGGTTGAGATGAAAGAAAATGGCCAAAGATCAGTACAGAAAATATGGCACTAAATGTTACCAATTGAGAAAGACCTTTGGACCAATGTAGCCTCTACTCTCAAAATGAATAATAGGTCACTGTCAGCTTCACTTACCTATTTATTGGAGTAAATGTGAAGACCTCAGATGTGTGTGTGACCACTGTGAAAAAACAAATAATGTTTAGATTTTACGAGTTTCCTTGACAGACTTGAGTGCCCATGTATGAACATGGTCCACGATTATGTGTTTATATGATCACCAAGAGGTTGCGACCTTTTCTTCCAGGCACTATATTTTCTACACAGGAAGGAAAAAGGAAAAAAAAGGCTCAGAAAAATAATCTGAAAAACAAATCAACACAGTCTGTGTTAAAAGTGTACTAAGATGGTGGAACCTGTGTGTATTCTCAGATGAAGAAGCTCATCTAAAACTGCAGTTAGCAGCACCAATATCTAGCTACTGGCCCAGTAGAAACAACCTAGATACAAACAAAATACTTCTCTTTTCAATGTTAATAACCTTGTTATGTGGACCTAAATCTGGGAGACATGATGTGAGCAGAGAAAACAACTTTTGGAAATTTAGTGAGTAGTCATTGAAAAAAAAATTAACTCTTTACTTTGCAATAAATCTCTGTTGATACCTAAACACTGCAAATCTCTGCAGTGCTGGAAGCTGGAACCTCAGGCGGTACTGCTGAGAAGTAGTTCTGCCGCCCCAACAGTTGACCATTTGGTTCTTGTGGCTTTGCAGTGGCACTTGCAGCTGCACAACACGGCATTAATACAGGTTACAAGAGTGAGTTATAGTCTGCATTGGTTCTTTGCTCTCCTTCACAATGTTCTTGCACAGATGCTTCCATGAGTTTATTAGTGGGGGAGTGTAGAATCCATCAGACCAGCTGAGGATTGGCTCTTCCCTCGTCAGCATCAACGTAAATCACTCTTGGGACCACAAGGCAAGGACAGGCCACGAAACCCCTCTCCACAGTGCCCTTGTGGAGGCAGCTGCACATGTAACTATGGCAACATGAGTGCAAGTTTGTGATGCCATCACTGGTAAGTTGGTAGAAACATTAAGAAGAGTAATCAGAAGTTCCAGAAGACCTTTGGGAGCTACCACAGTACAAAGAAAAACAATATTTCAGTATCTCTCTTACTTAATTTCTCACTTTTGGATTCTAATATCACTGCAAAAGTAGGATAGTATTTCAAGCTAGAATTGGTACTATGGGAAATTAATTTATGACTGAACATGAGTAATTCAAGAGTTGTCTTGCTTTCAGCTTCCTCCCCCCAGAAAGTGGATTGCATCCCTCACTTACCCTCCCCTTGCCACACTCCCAGCACGTGTACAGAGACAGCTCAGGCTTGGCAAGGTTTGGCCCCGTTATCCAAGACGGCAGTTTCCTACTGGCTGTAGTGCCTTTGCAGCACAGCTCACAGACAATTACTGCCTCATCAGGTTTCCAAAATGTCCCCCACCCATCTTGCCCATTCTTTTCACCATCTATTGTCAGGAGCTTTACATATTTGATAGGGTAATCTTCCTTTGCTTATTATTTGTTTTTATTATTATTATACCATTATAATTTCATTATAGTCTTTTCTAGTTTCAATTATTGTATTTATTTTTTTCTGTGTCACTGTAATTGCTTTTAGTTTTTAATAATGTTTAAAATTTCCACTCTGAAGCACACATTATCATTCCCATTATAAAATTCAGTTAAGTGGTTGTCAACAATATTGGTTTGCAGTAGTCTTGGATTGATCTTTTTGCCATGCATGATACAGGAAGCCTGCCTTGCCAATGCCTCCAGCCCACAAGGGTAGATGCACTTTTCAACAGGCTCATCAGCATATAAGAATTCATAGGAGAACTGGTCTTCGTATTTGCATGGAAGAGAAATATTTTATAAAATCCTTAAAGCTCCTGCATTATGAACTTACTTTCCAATCCAGCCAACCACGGGAATTACTGGTAAATAAGATCTGAAAATTAATCCTGAAACATTTGCCTGCAAAAGAATCCTGTAACCTGTCAGGAACCCAGTCAAAATCAGTAAAGCATTACTCCATTGCATGGATTGTCTCTGAGAAATGTTTGCAGAAGCGTTGAGGCAAATTCTAATAATGTGGTTATTTAGTTAAGAGGAACCTTTGCTATCAGATCTGATTAAATTAATTTACATATTTCTGATTTACCAGGACTGATGCTTTCCTAGAAATAGAACTAAATGCAACTAAAATGCATTGGTATTGTAATATTTTTTTTTTTTTAAAAAAAAAGGAGAAAAAAGAAGCTTCATTACTCTCTTGTGTATCCATGGCACTTATGCAGTAAATTCCTTTTTAAAAATTTGGGTTTCCATTTTTAAAATAAATTTGAATCTGAATTCATCAAAAACTTGGCAACAACCTGAGCCCTTCTTTATCTAGGATAAGTAAGATGCACACAAGTCCCACTGTAACAATAACAGAATTTTCATATGCAATAGGAAAAATATTGCACTATAATGTTCAGGAAACACTTTTCAATGTTTTGAGAAACACACCTCAGCACTTATTCCTATGCCAGTTGCATTCATCATACATATCACAAGCATGTAATATTTGCTTACTTTTAAAATTTTACTTTGAATTGAGCAATTAGATGCTCTAGGACACAGGACATGCATTTATAATCTAGTTTTGAACACAACTAAAAGTTTGAGTATTTTGTGATACAGGATCACTGGAACGGGGGGAATATTGCTGTAGTGGATGGGTGTACTTTTCAGCAAGGCACAGCTTGACATCCTGTTATTCTGTATTGCACTTAACATCCGGATTCATTCAGAGGTACTGCTATGAAATTGCTCTTCAGCTTGTTCATCTGCATAACTAATGATCACTTTAGAGACAGAAAGATCCATCCATGTTAGCATCAAGACAAAAGTTAAAAGCTCTGAAGTTACAGACAGCTGGAAATGAGATCGTAATTAAAGTGTAGGTTTTGGGAGAATATGCAGGCTACATGGTACAGATACCAGAGTGTAATGAAGAAAGCATTTCAGCCTGCTCTTGAAGCCCTTAATTACCAGAAAAGCAACTCACATACAGCTTCACAAAGAGCTGGTAAGGATCATTAAATCATCTAGTTTAGTCTCAATTTCTCCACAGGCACCAACATTTAACAGAAAACTTCACTCAACTTGATTGTCTAAATCATAACCTGTATCAGAAACAGTGTGACCAGCAGGAGCAGGGAGGTGATTGTGCCCCTGTACTCGGCACTTGTGAGACCGCACCTTGAGTACTGGGTCCAGTTTTGGTCACCACAGGACAAGAAGGACACTGAGGTGCTGGAGCAGGTACAGAGAAGGGCAACGAAGCTGGTGAAAGGGCTGGAGAGCATGCTCTATGAGGAGCAGCTGAGGGAACTGGGCTTGTTTAGTCTAGAGAAGAGGAGACTGAGAGGAGACCTCATTGCCCTCTACAACTACCTAAAAGGAGGTTGTAGCGAGGCTGGTGTTGGTCTCTTCTCTCAAATGAGTAATGACAGGACGACGGGAAATGGCCTCAAGTTGTGTCAGGGGAGGTTGAGATTTATAAATATATAAATAAAATATAATATAAATATAAATATATTATATATATATAAATAAAATTGGTGTCAATGAATAAAGAGAGGGGAAATGGAATTCAGTATTTTTAAAATGTAGTGCTTACCTCACTACAGCTAATATCTATGCAATCAGTGCATACACCTAGCTATGCAGGTAAATAAGTAAAGCAGCACAGATGAAGATCTTTAGATTTACCTAAAAATGCATTAGCATGGTATCTGAATGAGAGGTACCCTGCAACTTCCCATAAACCAAGGTCAGAAAGGCTAAGGAGCCTGGTGCTCAAGAGTTATTTTTGGCTAGGTATTGTAGTGCATGTCTCATGCCTGTTTTAGAAACACACCTCTGACTTGACAGGCCTGGCCTCTCTGAGCTGAAAAGGTCAATCTAAAATTTGGTGTGTATAACGGGTATGAGACAAAACAGATCTGAGCAGGAGCTGTCCAGAGATGAAGAATCTGCAGCAGGAAATGGTCATTTCCATCACCATCCTCACCATGGAAAAAAAAAAATTGCCTTACACACACTCTATCTTGTTCTACTTTTCTCAGATAAATTGAAGAACCTTGTATTATATGATGCTTTCACTCTGGAGTGATGAACATCTGGTTCAACCAAAATACACCTCTGTTTCTGAAAAGCCAAAGATCAAGCTGTAAGTCTGACTGTGAGGCATTTTACCCAGCTCTTAAGGCTTGGGGTTTTTTCTCTTTTTCTGCATGCCCATCTGTTCTTTTGAGATCACTTTTAAAAAGGCAACAAAACTGTAATGTACTAATACCAATTTCAAGAACACCATTCAAGAAACCCTTTTCCTGTTCACTAGTCCTCTAAATATATCAGTAAATTAGCCCTCCAACTCCTAGCATGATCTTAAAACAGTATGTTGTGTCCCTTGTCCAGCACCAGAGAATAGAAAAAGTTGAAACTTCTAAGAACATACTCCTTGCTATTCTTGGTCCCAATGTGCCATTTCATTTTCCCCTAAACCAAAATAATTTTGTTGGAAAGTGCTCACCTTAACAGACACAAATGAGACTGATTTATACAACTGTCCACTCTATTCATGGTGTTCCAATTGTTCATTTCAGATACAAGTTTTAGAAGATTTTTTTTTCGTCTTTACTTCTAGTTTAGTGCTGAACCTGGTTCTACCCGTCGCACAGCCATTCTAGAAACAGCTCTGTTTCACTGCCATCACAACCTTTTGAGATCTGTCTTTCAACTACTGTTCAGCCCATAAAGTCTGTGTTCAACTATAATGGAATGATGGTTTTAAAATCATCTGCATCGAGTCAAACAGTTTACAGCACTCTATACACATTCAGCTGAAATTATCTGAAACCTTAAAGAAAATTTCTGTTGGCAAGACCTACCTATTACAGAGTCTAAGCCTGTAACTGCTTACTAACAAAAAAGATGAGACAGAACTATAGGACTCCATTTTTATATCAAAACGAAATGAATTTGTTTCTGGAGTCATCCCAATCACTAATTTGAATACTGGTACAATACTGACTTACAGAGTTTACTCAGTTATCCTTGAATTATTCTAGTATTTACAATGAATCAGAAAAACTTTCTTAAACAACTGTTTCAGACTCTTGGATGTAAATGACTTGACTCTACAGAGACTAACATTATTCCTAGATACTACTGGCACAGAAAGTCTAATACAAGGCTACATAAGGTCCTCAACCAAAAAAGTCCAATCCAGACTCAAAATATTTACTGAAACTCTAATTTCTTTTATCATCAATACTATAACTTTCTTCAACTACAATTGGTTTACTCCTCTGCTAAATTTTTTTTTATTCTTTATTTAAAATCCTCAGTCATACTTTGTTCTGACAATTATATTTTTCACTAATGCCCTTGAGGGAATGCTTTTAAAGTGCTTTGCTGTATTAGGTCATCATCACGGATGGAGTCAGGCCCACAGAACTTCTCTATCTGCGATGACAGAAAGTCATATCATTTTAATTTACACAACCATATTTGGAAATCATGTTTGTATTTATTAACCAATGCGAGATGATCCTGAGCAAAGACAAAGTCATTGAATTCTAAAATAGTACATTAACAGATTCCTCAGAAGTATTAGTAAACATGCTGCACAGAATATAAAGCTACTTTTGGATTGCAAACCAGTAGCCAGGCCTAATATTCAATAGAGAATTAAAAAATAAATAAATAATAATTAAAAATTGAAGTAAATGCTTCTGAAGACCTCAAGAAGTTAGAATTTGGCTAGATTCTTTAAGCCCCTTCATTTCAAAGAAACTAACTAGCACACAAAGGTTGAAAAAAAGTTGATTAGGCTTTAATATTAAGAAATCTGCAGGAGAAAAAAAAAAACAAGATGGAAGGCAATTATGCAGCCTTCACTATATGCATATATGCCCTTTAATTCATCATAAAATACTTAATGTGCAAAATCATCATTGCAGCAATATGCCTAACTCGATTTATTTTGTATAACATAAGAAAACAGAGTCATTAAACTCCTACAGATTTACTTCTCAGTATGTAATTTGAATATGAACATATTCAATAAAAAGCGCTTAAGTAATGAAAACAGGGATTATCACTGGGATGGTAGTTTTATAAAAATATGCCCATAGGAAATGCAGAAATAGTCAAGGGTCGCTGCAGTCAGTCAGTCGATTCTTTTTTTTACTATCAATTACTCATTGACAGATGAACCGCCAGTATTATCTTTGCATCCCAAAGTCAATAACTATAACATAAAGAAGCTTTCATGTTAAAAATTCCAAAGTTGAAATTACTGAGAATAGGCTAAATATTTTTCTTCTCCTTCTGCAAAAATCACTTCTAAATTAATTCAATGGAATTAACTAGATACTATGGATAAAGAGGTATACACAAACAAAAATACTTTTTATACAGGGCTTATTTTACCACAGATGGAGGGCTGGGGAAAGAAAAAAATGGAGAAAAAAATGGATTTGATAATTAAGAAGTTATCATGCTCTAATTCCTATTTATCTGGAAGACAGTCCATTACTGAATATATAACTTACTTCTTAAAACACAGCTTTTAAAGTAGGACTTCCTTCTTATGCTTCCAATTCACTCAGCTTAAGAAGGATTAATTTGTTGGGGCTACTGTGCTGGCCTGTCACTGGCTTCTCAATAATAACAGAAACAGAGGCATATTTTTAGTAATTAAATGTTTAAAATTAATTTAGGATTTAAAAAAAGTAACTACAGGACAAACATTCTTGTGATCTATGAACACTGATCACATTTTCTTACCTCTGAAAGAGGAAATATCAAGGCACTCACATCACGCTTAAAGAGAGGAATTTGAAAGGAAGTACAAGGTAAAATTTACCTAAACCAAGAAGTTCAGAAAAAATGTTTAAGTGCCAAGAAACTATTCCAGCAGTTTTTTCTTGGAAAAGAGAAATTTCAAAACAAGGGCACTAGTTTCCAGACATATAAAATGGTACTGAAAAGTGATAACAATAATCTATTCTGCATGTCCATGACAGACTGATCAAAAATATTAAGTTTAAAGTTGTAACTGGATACATTCAATTTGAAATATTTTGCTCAATATCTAACAATAACACTAATCAAATATAGACCTACATTGCTTCAGAAAGTTGTGGAACCTGTCATAGGCTGCACAACCATCAGGAATGACCTTCAGGCAGACACAAACAGAGCTTGCGTTGGACAAGGAGAAAAGTCTATATGATCTGTTCAAATCCTCCTCCAGACCTAGAAATCTTCTGTGATTATTTGAAGGAGTTAAAATGGCAAAGTATATTAAAAAGCTGTGGCCATTAAATCAGATACAATTACAACAAAAGATGAAGTTTTGTACTGGATTAAACAACAAGCCTTTTAGGCAGAACTCTTGCATGTATCACATTCTCCAAAATGTCAAAATTTTTGTAAAATTATTTCATTAAACTATATGCAGAATTAGTTGCCAATTCCACAAGAAATTGTGCATATTGGCAGACTGTGTTATAAGTGAACAGTTACCATCCACAAGGAAGATGCCAAATGTTAAATACACAACATGCTTGTGAAGAGACAGAGAGAGCAACTACTCAACCATACCAGAGAGCCCAGTTATGGACAAGTCCTATAATCATCTAAGAACTTAGGGAACATCAATCCAGGATACTTGGAAAGGAAGAGTATTTCTAAAAAACAAATCCCTGGCAATAAGAATCAATTGCGTTAGAGAAGATGTGCTGCTGGTGGGAGTCTGAAAACTCAGTCTGAAGAGCAACAGCACTGTGGAATGACTGCCCTGCCTTCACCCTGGCTGGCCAGTATGCAACAGAAAAGACAGTGAAGTAAAAGAACAGATATAAATTCCATCCTTAACTTTATTGCACACCCGTCCAAAAAAAAAAAAAAACCACAAATAAACCAAAAAAGCCCCCCAAACCCACAAACAAACAAAAAACCAAAACCAACCAACCAAAACAAAAACGTATATCTTTGTTTTCGTTGCAAAAAGAGCTGACTCTTGGCACTCCGATCCCATCCCATTCATATGGCTTGAAACAAAATTCCAGAATCAGTGTGCCCTGCACACATACCCTATGCCAGGAGGAAGAAGAGAGGAACAAAAACAACAAAATATTTGTACTGCCTGCTAAACCTCCCAGGTTCTCCTAGAATGCTCAAGGTTAAGCCTTGGCTAACACCAGATTCCTTGAATGAGAAAAATATTTATGGAACAGTATTTATACCTTAGTTAAAAGATCCAACAGGAAGGCAATTAAATTCAAGTTAAACAAATGACACAGTTTTGTAGGAAGCCATATGTCTTCTAAAATGCCAAGCAAAGATGTCAGTGACAGTTAAGGATGCTCTGCACTTTACTGTTTAGAGTAATTTGTCAATATCTTGCATGACGATATGCTAAAAGATTTTTTCAGATAAATCAGCTGAGCTTTACACAATGTCAAATAATTAAGAATCTGCTAGCCCAAAAGACTACATTACTCAAGTGTAAGTATAGTGAATGTCAACCTAGGAAGTGTTTCTCACACTATTAAAAAAACAGAGAGAAAGAAAACTTCAGGTAAGTTATAAAGAACAGCATTAGAAGATCAAAAAGAAAGGCAGCAAAACTAAAGAGAAAATAATAAGCACATAAAATCCTACAGGGAACTGCAAAATCTTAGACATGGAAATCAGCAAAATATCTAATAAAGTGATAAAACTGCCAAATAAAAAAAAAGGATGAAAAGAACTACCAACAAGGGAGAAGATCGGAGTTATTGACCATGCTAAATTATGAAAGGCCCTTAGGAAAAAGAAAACACAAAACATCAGAGAATAAATCTGTGATGCTCTTGAGTTACAACTCAGCAAAATAAAAACATGAATTGGCATATGATGTCTTGCACAAGGACTTAAATGGTAGAGTTTCAAAAGAAGAAAGATGACTACAGCTTCCTCACACATAAATTACTTGAGTAAACAGGTCAGAGAGAAACTCTACCAGAAAATAATGAATGCAGCCCAACAAACATTACTTGCAATGATTTCCAAAGAGTAGTATCTTCATGGCTACAAGTTTGAGATTTTGAAGATGTTCACGTTAAGGTCAAATTCTGCCTTTCACAGTGAATGTGAATCTCACACCAATTAAAAAGACAAGCAATCAAATATATCTCAGAGTTTACTCTTTCTTGAATTTTAATTCTAATGATGAAGTCCAACCAAAACCACAAAAATCACAGAATCATAAAATGTTTTGGGTTGGAACGTATCTTCAAAAATCAATTAGTCCAACCCACATGCCATGGGCAGGGACATCTTTCATTAAGGACATCTTTGATCAGGTTGCCCAAAGCCCCATCCCACCTGACTTTGAACACTTCCAATCATGGGGCATCCACAACTTCTCTTCCAATATTTCACCATTCCCATTGCAAAAAATTCCTTATTTCCAATCTAAACCTACTCTCTCTTTCAGCTTAAAACCATTGCCCTTTGCCTTGTCAGTACAGGCCTCAGTAAAAGATCTTTCTCAGTCTTTCTTATAAGCCCCTTTTGTATGTTAAATGAGGTGTGATACAATCTATTTTCTTTCAAGTTAACACAAGAAATGGAAAGACAATCATATTGAAAGCTTTTCATCTGGCCCCCATGAAAAAACAAATAAAATAAATATTATTATCTCCTTCAAAACCATCTTCTCTGACTATACAGGCAGATAGTTCACAGTGATGAAGACACTCTTCTTGGCATGGGAGGCTTCTTCACAGAGTCAGTCTCTCTGAAGTGGTAGAAAGTATCTGAAGAGTCCCTGTCAAATCCAATGGCCTACCTAAAAAAGCTGGCTCATTTGGACAATACCAAGACGCTTGTGTTTGCGCAGACAGAAGTAGATATTTTAAGCACCATGCAATAGCCTACTTCTTAACGGATATCAAAGCATACTGTGCATTTGATAAGCATCATTCATCATTGTTTCCAGAATCAAAAATGTTTCCAAACCAGATAGATTATCTCATTCCCTGTAGCAACAATACTCACAATACTGCTAAACAGTCTGAAAATAAAAACCTATGTATTGCGGTTTTAGTGTCTCCTACTACCACCACCAGAATAGAAAGGCTTCAAGGGATGACCTGTGTTTCTCCAGATCAACATATTTCCATCGTTAGCACACCCATCTGCATCAATTTTTCTAGAGCATTTTTAAATGCTACTACCATTAAGTACAGTTATCAACTGATTTTGTTAAATACTTAACACAGCAGGTCTTCAATGGAATAAGCATAATAAATTGTCCATACTATGGAAAAAGAAAATATCTTGCTTATTGTATAGCTGGTCTCTATTAAGTTGCTGAAGTATATTTGTTACTAACTGAAGTAAAGGTGACTGCCTCATTGCCATCCTGCAGCCCGGGGAAGAGTTCAGTGTAAATTCCCAGTAACCTGAGTGTGAGCAATCTCTTCACCACACCAAAACCAAACAGGCTTCCCCCACCCTAACTTGGATTATTTGAGCTTCGACTTTTTCACTCCCTAAAAACCACCCTAGGCACATCATTCACTGAGCCACTTGAACAATTTCTCCACAATTTTAATCTTTGAAAACCTGACAACCACTTTCAGTAGTAGTAAGCCGTCTTGAAACTTGTTTCACAGAAGGAAGAATCATTTCTAAAACAGAAGGCAAGATCAGTAATCATGTGGGAATTTCATTGTATCATCAGTAAGTACAAAGTTTGCCTCCTCAACTCAAGCTCCCCCGTTTGGGCAAATGTGCCTGCAAGGTACATGGTCCCCCGTGCTGCAGGTGACGTACTGCGTGTTCCTGCTTGCAACCTGCCAGTCCCACCAGGCAGAGCAGGGGTAGGTAGAGATCAGCCTCCTCACCCTCTTTGAAGCATTTGGCAGTCCAGAACATACATGGCTCTCGTTGCTGCACAAAATACTTCAAGGACCACAGTTGTGCACTGCTCCAGAAGATGACACTCTACATTGAGATATAATTTGTTCCACAAAAGGGGTATTATTTTTTCTTAAACAGCAGGCTATGTCTTCTAGCTATGTCCCTGGAATACCACGCCACATAAGCACATTCAGAAGAAACACAGGCCAAAGCAGTTTTTCTTTTCTGCATTAGCTAGCAACAAGGGTCCTTCTGCACTTCAAGATTTTCCTATTTCTGTAGCACTTCATAAACATTACTAAGCACTTACTACTCTCATCTGAGCTAAGCAAGTATTACCAGCAGCAATGTACTAACCATTGGCACATATCACCCCACCACTGGGTTAGAAAAATGATTAAAGACCAAAGTAAAAGCCCTCAAAGCTAGAGGATAAGACCTCAGTGAAAATGAAATAGATACTTTACTGTTTGGATGGTCGAATGCACAATACCTGCCATCAGACTAATTTGGACAGATACTAATAAAATTAATGTCCTGCTAAAGAGGAGGCTTATAATACAGTGCATTTGTTTACTGTGTCTTCTTACTATTACAGTTTCCATAGAAACAGGAGAGAGTTAGAACATTTCAGCACTGGGCAACAAATTCCAATGATCTTTTTTAAAGAATCACTTTATATATATTTAGTGCAAATAGAACATATCAGCAAGACTTATGCTCAGGTGTATGAAACATTGATCACTAGTCTTAATGCAGAGGTGCTCATGACTGTACACCATTTCTATGTCTTTATGGCAACACACATTAGTAAGAGTCCATGCCATGCTGGTCCTTCCTCTTCAGGCTTTTTGATTTCATATTTCTTCCTCCAGCTGCCCTCCATCTGAGCAGAGGAGTAAAAAAGTACTGCAGCATTTTCAAAATATACTTCCCTTTCCCTGAAGCTTATGTGATATCTTATCCCTTACATTTATAATCACCTACAGCTTAACCATGATGTAATTTCTTGTGCCTTGTGGGCTGATTTCTGTGACTCACAATTTCCAAATATATTTGTGAAGGTGGTTCATGAATTAAACTTCTGTCAGCTGAAGCCTCCAGCATTGTTCTGTCCATGTTCAGTATGGAGGCTCGTGGCTCGCAAGAAGTTTTAATGGTACAGTACAGAGGATCAGTCCTCGGTTTACAAAGGACATTCAAGAAGCCATTATATAAGGTAAGAATGACTGCAAATGCCCTCATGGCTTTCTGTCATGCCATCGCTATTCTTTGGTAAATTTAGGCTTCCTATATTTACCACTGAAAATCTTTGGATGATTCATCCCTGGGGTGTGCTGTCAGATGAGCACAGTTGTGAGTTAAGCTTCTCATAGTTTCTCTGATACTGTGCTCTTACTCCTCACTTCTTCCCTGATTTTAAACTGTGTCCAGATAAGACCTAGAGGACCCTGGGACAGCAGCCTTGGTCAACTACAAGTTCAGACTTCCTCACTTAAGCATTTAACTACAGTCTAGCACACCAACATATTTTACTAAAAGTAATATAATCTACAGATGACACCATGCATCTCATCTTGTAGAGTTACTTTCACAGAAGTATACTGAAACATCACCTTTCTTTATGGTGAAACATCTTTGCCTTCTTTTCCCTTTCCATTCCCCAATGATCTTTGCCCCAAGAAGGATAAGCTAATAGAACAAGTTTTGCTTTTCCTCTGCTTTTCTCTGCTTAACAGCATCACTCCTCGCAGCTAGCGGTTTGGGAGAGATTCTCTGGAGATACAGCTGGTGTCTTACCCAATGCAGAGTCATACTGAGATGACTAAACCACATGTGTGGAAGCATTTGCTACCGTTTCATCTCAAGTGAAGAGGGTGCAGCACTGTCTCTGGTAATATACTTCTACAATAACCACCACTAACAGCTGTGGGGATCTGCATTATTAGTGCAGAAGGGTTTGATACTTCCCATTGTGACAGGAACGAGACAAGTGGTTAAATTACCACCTGTTGTGCACGACTGTAGATATTAGCAGCTGTTATTTATAGTGCCTATTATGTTACAGTATCCCAAAAGACAGGAGAACCACATCATACAGCATTACTACAAATAAAATCATTCTAGCACAAAAAAAAAAATCTCACATTTTAAGCATAGAGAATATCACTGTAGTTTATCTTTAACTGGTAAGTATGAATACCTCAGATGTTTTGATAACAAAATGTATGTTTTGGTACTCCCGCCCCCCAGCTAATTCAAGAAGAAATAGGAAGGACAGGAAAAATTGTACATTAATACTAACACTGTACTAGTAAGCCTGCTGAAAGCAAAAAAGGTACGTCTGGAAGAAGTCTCCACCAGTATGTCAGTGGAAGTGGGATGTCCTTTTCTGGAAAATGCAGAGCTGGAAGGAAGGAGAGCTCTCAGGGTTTTCATTGTGGAGAGGCTTGTATGTTACATCGTTTAAAATCTGTTATTCAATCCTGGGGGGTAAAATACAAGTCCAAAACTTGTGGCAGACTCCTCCAAATTAAGCAGCATGCCTTAGAGCAGACAAACATTGTTCAGGCAACTTATGAAAATAAGTTATCTAACAGTGAGCATCTTAGATACAGAACCCAATTCCCCATACACTCCCACTCTTCTAGTAAAGAGGTGGTGGAGGAGTTGGGGGGATGGAAAAGGACGAAACAAAGCAAATGAATTTCTTGAAATGGATTTCTTTTTAGAATTTAGTAGTGTTAATTCTAGCCCTTATTTTTTATATCTTATATTCTTTTTGCAAGAAAACTTTTATGACAAAACCATTTATTCCCACATCCTCTGAAAAAAGTGCTCTGCTCATCAAAACCTTGAAGAGCTTCTGCAAAATTGCAGATTACAATACAACTGAAGTGAATCTGGGAGAAATGACTGATGGTCGCTTCAGATGCTGTTTCCATTGCTCACTCATCTCAAGATCATGAAAGGATATTTGTAGCATAACAATCTACTTAAACAGTTGAATTGCAATTTAAGGAGAAAAGGAATATAATCAACTTGTAAGAAATTGGTAGTGAATAAACCACCTCTATTACTTCTATACTTTACACAACTGTGTGTGATTAATGCATACCAGCCAAGAGATCTGTCCTTGCTTCTGAGTTACCCCAAAGTAGCCATAGAGAGGCAATACACTACTGAAACAGTGAACAAAGACACTTGTGTAAACACCCCAAGACCTTTAAAAGGTCAAGGAATAGTTTCTTTTGGCACACAATCAAATTCCTCTAGTGTTAATGAAATATCAGTGTGGTCTACTGTACCCATGTGAAACCAAGGAATCCAAGACAATTCTTTGTGCTCTTCACCATTGACTGGAAATTGTTCTAGAAAGCAGTACTGACATTTTACCTCACTTGCTGTACGAGTAGAAATGTGTATCTTTCCATTCCTCTGCTCAATTACATGCTCTTTAACTCTACCCACACACTGCACTGTGTTGGCCAAGCTGTACATTTTGGCAGTGGACTTCAAAACTATATTCCTCCACCAGAGAGTACCTGTGTATAGTACACTCACACACACACACACACCCCCTCAGTCCACATGATTTATATACTGCCGGGGCAACAGTTTCACAAATAGATGAAAGCACTAAAAAATAAAAATCCTGAACTCCAGCATGTAGAAATTAGTCATTCTACATACTGCTTTCATTTAGCAATACTTAGTCACGTTACTAACATGACCAGTTATCAGAGCTGCCTGCAGTTTCTGCTGGTGTACACTTCTCTCTTCCTTCAGTAGCTGAGCTGTACGCATTGGGAATGCTTTACAAAACATTTCAAAAATAAAGGTCAAGTAAGCTTTCTTGCAAGAGATGCTGTTTTCTGGAGAGAATTTCCTTCCTACGTACCTTCAGTGGGCAGGGCTCTTTATGACGTTAGGCAAAAAGACTGCAAACACACATACTTCCATCTCTGCTTCTAGAATTAAGCTTCACTGAGTTAGAACCCCTTCTTCAGTTCCTGCTCCCCACACACATACGGGGGTGACTGTTGTGAAAGTTCTATTTTACAGCTAACAGTTTATATCCAGGCCTGAGAGCATGGGGGCTAGTCAGCACTCATCTTTCAGGGGAGCATGTTTTAATGATCTTGGAACATTTAACATGACATTTAAACACCAGTGAAATCTCTTCCTTAGTTTTTTTCATTTTAAGAATATATAGTTTTGGGTGAAGCACAATGGTGACTTCTCATAACAACAATTAGAGGGCAAAAACACCTAGTGAAAAGCTAGTTGTAGTGGAGGATCTTGAACTCCAAGAAGGACTTTGTACTATGCCAGCAGCCAGCCAGGACACTGTGCAAAGACTGAAGCACAAGAGCACTGTGCTATGGTGATGCTTTTTACTCCATAAGCAGAATGGCACAGAGATCTACACCAGCTGGAGTCTTAAAACAGTTCTATGCTCATGCATACCCAGAGTGTCCTGGCCTGTCCAATTATTGTAAGTGGACTAATATGTGATAATTAGCTCTACACCTGGATGTCTGTATACTGAAGTCTGAGGATCTTTTGTTCTTGAGATAACAGACCTGACCCCTTTAAAGTCTGAGCCCGCCCCAGATGGCCTATACTGTTGCACCACATAGAGATCAGATTTCAGTGGATTAAGCAGGATGGTCCTAGGTAGATACAAATCCAACAAAATAAGGCAGTCTTCTGGCTGGTTTGAGACTGAAAGCGTATAGTTCCTTATTCAACCTAGACATCCAGCAGTACTAAGTCTAAAATGACCCAAAGGATGCAAACTAAGTTCAGAAGATAATTTCTTCCATAGCCTGCAGGTATCCTCTTAACATCACTGCAAACTACCTGCTTTTCTGTGCCAGTTGTGCCCTATCCAGATTCTGAATTCCTGGGAGAAGTGGAACGAACACCCTGTCTCCTTATGGCCAGGCTCCCTATGCTGCTGATCTTCTGCAGCTATAAGAAAAGCTAGAGGAAAAAAAAAAAAACCTGATGCAAAACCAAAGTTCGGGTAATAGGCTTATATCTACCTTGTAGGCTGTGGTGAGGGGAAGAGAATCAGGAAAACAAGAAGTGAAAACCCACCCACTCAGGAGTATTAAAATAAAAAAATTTGCTATCTTTACTCAAACCTCCTGGTTTTAACCATTTAAATTACATTAATTCCTCCTATCAGAGCACCCTTCCATAATTAAACTAGTACTAAATAAAAACAAGTAAGGAAAAAGCCTGTCTTTTTCAACTCTATAGCCAGTGTTAACATACTCACCCAAGTCAACCAATTCTTCTGGAAGAAAAAAGGTCACAGACTAAAGTATATGAGAGTTTCTGTAGTGTAAAAATGAGATGTTAGACATTAGTTAATCAAAGACAATGCCATGTTTAGGGACCTGTCACTGCTACATGGTTCAGTCTCTTCTAAACAAATCCAAGGGGTGAAAAAAGTCGCATATTTCAATGAGTTACAATGAAAACATGCCAGGTTTACATGTACAGTAGCGCAACATACAGAAAAGAGGAGAGAAGTGGAATTTGTGAACCTAGATGACAAAATCTAGTGAGAGGGAAGATGTGGGAAAAAAAAAAGTCTTCAGGTATATAAAAGGTATCTGCAAGGAGCTGAGAAACAGGAGGCATCCATCATCCACATAAGTTAACGAGCTTAAGCTGCAGCAAGAAGACTTGGGTTATGTATCAGGAAAAGTTTCTAGTGGTAAGGTTGGGGAAGCTGAATAAAAGGCCTGGAAAGGCCACACAAGCACGTGTCATAAAAGAAGTGGGTACAGCTGATCCTCCTCAGGACATGGCATAGCCTCCTGCTAACTTGACTGGTTGCTTCTGGCCAAAAAAGAAATCGAGGTTTGGCCTAGAGATCCCAGATCTCTCCCCAGGGATAGGCTAACACAAAGCCACTGGGGTCCAGCCATTGGGGAAAGGGCGGAAGAGGGTATATAAGAATATGCTGCTTGCAATACACCCACCTGCAGTGACTGCTCCACAGTTTGACTTTGCTGATATGGTAGTGTCAGTAATGTGGAGGAAAAAAGGAGAGCAATAATCACCAGGGAAGCATGAGAGCCTGAAATTATGTTCTGCATGCATTAGATTATATCCTTTGTTTCACTTTCAGTCCAGAGCGTTTAAACTAGATCTTCTCTGAACTGGATGTCTTCCTCCCCTAGGTTCATGTGCCACTATTTAATTACTTACTGTCAACATTTTTCACAATGCAAGCTATGTCTGACAAGAAGTTCTGTCACAGGTTATCACCTCTGTCACTGGGTATTGCCTCACACTCTTTTAGCAGTTTCTTCTTGCATAGCCCAGTTCAGTTCTCCCTTCCTCACCCTTTACTGGTGATCCACAACACCTCTCAGAGTTTCAGTAACAGGCATTGCTCACAACAGCTCTAATGACAGGTTTTACTTATTTTTTATTTTGCCAAAGTTGGCATCATATGCCTAGCCAACTGAAAGCTAAACAAACTTGATACCAAGGTAGGGGAACTTCCGGATTAACTAGAAGATTAAGAAAATCCTTACTCTTCCTTTATTTTCACCCCTCTAATTCCCATTTCCATGGAAACTGGTCTGGAAAGTACCAGCAGGCAGCCTGCAGCTGAACAACTGAATGAGAACACTCATGTTGAACTCAGCTAGCAGACAGCAGGTGAAATCTGCAGGAACTGTCTAAAAATCTATAGCTACATCTTGAAAGTAAAAGCACAATCTCAGTTTAAGCAAAGAACTCCTAAAAAGGATGATACATAACCCTTAGTGAATATTCTTGCATTGCACCAGCTGATAATCTGACCTTCTCTTTGTAAAACATAGGAGTAAAGTTTCTTTGCCTGAACAGCACAAGACAAGAATTCATCACAATTAATTAAATACTTTGAAATGTTCATATGGAAGATGATACGCTAGTGAATATGGTGAGTTATTTTTGTAACAAGACTTTGGCTTCTGAACATTGTCCTGTAATTCCTTCTGTGAAATCAAACTGGCTGCTGTACTGTTCACACACATGCATTGTGAGCCCAGTCATTTGGATGGGAATTCTTACACAGATCCATTGCATTTGCATAAATATATATATCAGTTTGTAACATATTTGCTAGTTATAAAACACATTGGTTTTGAGCACCCAATCCACACTGGTTTGATTTTAAAAGCTACTAAGGCAACAGAATTGTAGATATAGTTAAGGAAAAAAAAAGGCAATGTCAAGTTCTTTATCCAATTTAATAAAGTTTAACGTAGAAATTCTTTTTAGTACCATCTTGGACTTTTCTCCTGTTCGATATTTGCTCTTCAAGCAACAGGAAGAAAAGCAAACAGGCAAAGGATGAAACATTACTGTCTTGGGCTATACTCCACCCAACGAAGAGATTGGTTATTATTAAACACCTGCTTTTGTAGAAAAAGCAATTACCACCCTCTCAAGCAGCTAATATTCATTCTTTGTAGAGATAATAACATCGGTCATATTTTTAAATGTAATTTTAGCCAATGGAGTGGACAAAAGAGAATGACTGTAACAAAGGATTTAACGTTTTGTGCAAGTTCAGTATCAGCACACAAGAGCTGAAAACAGATGGTGAGGAAACTTGAGACAGCATAAATCTTTTTTCTTTTTTTTAATAAAGAGTGTTGTTTAAAGTTTAAAAGAGCTGTTTATCAGAATCAAGTGTGTCAGATACATGCGGATGCTTTTTATTGTACCTATGTCCTTCTTCACCATGAGAGGGGAAATTCAAGCTTAAAGCATCAAAAAAGAAATCAACCCAAAAAGCTGTTAGTAACTACTGATTCATTCCTTCCTTTGGGATCTTCAATGGAAAAAAAATGAGCCCAAGTTTGCAGTCCACAACATATTAAAAACTCACAGCTATGACGGAAAAGGATAGTACAGAAGCTATTTGTGCAATTTCCTTGCATGACAGGAAACTAATAACTGTGTATTAAGAGCACAACAGCAGCAGACACAGCACACAGCTATCAGCATCTCTGCAGTGCAAGAATGTCCATTTAACAGCGGCAGCAATGGTTAAAAAAAATCACCCTGAGAACCTTCTGCTAATGAGTTCCATTGATAACTCACATTTTACTGCACCAAGTATATTTGTGCTCACCTCGAGGATAATTTACTGTGCTAGATCACAATACAGGGAAGCTCTGGGATAACAAACAAAAAAAAAACCACACTCCAAATAATTCACTTATCTGGTCTAAGACTGCTTAAACACAGCATACAAAAAAGCATAAGCTTTCAGATATATGTCCTCTTTTTATTTGTATGAAAGTACCTACAGCTAAACAACTCACATATACTGCCTGAACAGCTCTATTTCAAGTAGGACTGGAAATAAAAATAAATTTTAAAAATACATAAATTTTAAAAGCAACCCACATTAGGGTGCATTGACTTCTCCGCTTCAAAGCTGTGTTCCTACTCCTCAATTTTTTCAGTAATGCCAAAACATGTTCTATTTAATGGCTATCATTTTGAGAGAAGAAACCAAGTGCACTGCTCATATTGTGTGAGCAGCTCTCTGAACCATTATCATAACTAAGAACCTTGCTAAGGAGGAAGGGAGGGGGAAGGACAGCCTTAGCATGTCTAAGGTTTACAGAAGTGACCGTGCAGTAACAAGAGGGACTTATGACTTGGCTGAAGAGTTCCTGTTAGCAGGGGATCGATCATTGCTGGGAAATACTTATAAAGGGAATCAGAGCTGGCTGCATGTGTACACAGGGGGTGGTGGATGTCCATCAAAAGGGGTGAGTTATTTCTCCCAGCTGGAGCTGCAGAGAGAGAGGGTTATAATTCAAGGAAATAAACAAGCTGCTCCCCACCAGGTCATTAGAACCTTCACACTGTTTCCCCTTATGATCTTCTTAGTAACACCCGTACAGAGCATGTAACTGCTTTTCTTCCAATTAACTTTATAATGGCTAATGCATCCCAGTTGTTGCTGACTGGTTAAGTTATGGAAGACGGAAAGAAACCTAGCAAGATATCAATACAGCTCTTCTAGTATGCTTATGGCATAAGAAAGAAGCGCAGAATAAAGGTGTCTGGTCTGGGATTTTTTGCTTCTCAAGGCATAGGACACATGACAAATACTGGTTGTGGATACCAGCTAACATGATAATAAATATGCATTACACCAGTGCATGCTATATGAACTTTCAATTTAGTAATGACAATACATTTATGACTCATGGAAAGCCACAAATAAATTAATACTTAAGAAATGAAACATCACTGTCTATCAGAAAAACTTATTGCAAGCAACCAACTAGCGGCATTCAGTGTTTTACTTAGAGATTGAGATTTTTGTACATATTCTTTCAAAAAATTAGTTCTTTAACCTGTGAAACACCTAATCCTGTTAAATATGCATCTTCTTCCAAAACTGCATTGCCATGGAATGGCTGAATTACTTTTTTTATCCTCCCTTTCAAAAGGCTCTACAGGTGTTTTTATAGCCAAGTTATAAGGACCAAGAATAAAAGTTCATGGTAAAGTACTAACACACCGTCACCAGGGGAAGGTGATCATTGCTCCCACGTACCTTTCTTTCCATGCACAGCTCTCTTCTCCAGTTTACAAATACAGAATATCAATACTGATAGAATAAGGGTTGCCGCTTCAAACTCTTACACAGTGTAGGAAGGGACAGTGGGACATGCAACTTTCCAGGGCACGTACAATCCAGGTCCATAATACTTTTAAGGCTAATTGCATGTGTTTCCCAGGAGTCCAGGTTAGACTAGGTCTGGAGGGCAGCCAAATAAAGGGATGACCTGGCAGCGCTGGCCCCACCATTCTCGAGGGCTCATTTCTTTCTCTGGAGTGCAGCTCCTGTGCTAATAGCATGAAAGAGACTGGTTGTGGGGCCACTCTTGAATGAGAAGCCCATGACCTTCAAGCTGGTCATGCCTGGACTGTTGAATTTATATAAACAAGTAGGGAAATTGCCCTCTCCCTTTCACCCATCTCTACTCCCTCGGTACTTGTTTTCTTCCCTAATGGTTTTGGAGGCCTCATTTTATGCTTCTTCCCCTCTTTCTTCTCCTATTCCTCCCCCTAGTCCATCTCTTTATCCTTCTCTCCCTTTCACTAGGAATAACACTTAACTCTGCACATTGCCAAATTCCTCCAAATGTCAGCAGCTGAACACAGACATAGACCCACAGCTTGCATCAGGCAACTCCTCTGGGCTCACTTTGTAAGAATGGAGCAGGGCATGATTATACACAACGTATACATTTCAATGCTAGTAACATTTTCCACAGTTAAACAAGTTCAAGCGATGTCATCTTATTAGTTTGGATTAGTTGAGTCAGACAAGAAGAGAATGGTTCATCTATGTCAATGAATCAAACTCAAAAATTGAGCTGCTCTTTTCCTCCAGAAAGGAACTGAAAAATGCCCTGTGTCCAGTCTGAACTCTTCCCCTCTCTGCTAAGTATTTAAACACTATAAACAGAGGAAAAGGGAAAAAATGGACACAGACATCGACTTTGCACTTGCTGGCAACTCCTAACTGTATAATAGGAAAGCATAAAAATACTTACTGCAGCAGGCACACAGAAGCAACAGCAGTTACTTTCATAGCTAAGTGTGCTTAAGTTTTACAGCAGTTGTTACACACCAAAACCTGACAGGTTTCCTATTCAAAGAGCTTAGTTCAAAGTTTTCAAAACCAAATTTTACATTAGCAAGTTCCTCCCTTCTCTCATGTCCAAATGAAGGTACATTTGAAGGTGACTGGGATTTTAGATAGACAGTTTTCTTCATATTCATTATAAAGGCAACTTTCACCCTCTTTAGATAAATGGTCAGTCTTACTGCCCAACGCCAGGACATCACTTCAGGTAACACTGGCTTTGATATCCACTTGATACACTTCTGTACAAGTCAAGAAGAGTTTGGTCTTCAAAGGAACCTGGATCAAATTCTTATATTAGAAAAAGAAAGGTAATTAGCACAGGAGCACACAGACTGGGCTGAGGTCATTATACTATGATTCCTTAGTCCAGTTTTCAGGAAAGTTTGAAATAAATATGAAAACCAAAGTCTGTCTGCAATCTCTTCACTAATTACAAACTTCCATATTCTTGTTATAAGAGGTACATTGTTAACTGTCTTACTATAGAACTCCTCCCGTGTTCACAGATGAAAATGGAAATGAGATTTTAAACTTCATTTGAGCCATTGCAGGTAACCACAAGCCAGACTACAGTTCAACACAGCTGTCAAGTTCTCTACACAATTACACTTAGTGCAAACTGTGACTGAAATAGAAGTAAGACAAGGAACAAACTGGTTTATTTTAATAGTAGCTATTAGGGGATAGGGGAACAGAGCCTTAAGATCTGCAAGCATTCACATATGTTGTATTAAGAAGACATTAAAAATGAGCTATATTTTTCCTCCTACTTCTCTGAAATTAGTCTGTTAAATAAAACTCACAATTGCATATGCAGTCACTTTCATCCGATTTATAAAAATATAGAAGATTTTAAAACTTATTTTTTAAAAAAGTTTTTCCTGTAATAAAAGAACATAAAATTAAATCATCAGTTTCTTCTCGTTCATGTTCTCATTCTCATCAACTGATTTGTTCTAGTCATAAATGTATTACTTTAAAGTCTGCTCCTTCAACTATAGCAAGGCATCATTAGTGACACTTCCATCTACTCCTTTAGTCTACTCCTCTAGTCTCTGAAAAACAAGCATAAAGCAAGCATTTACCTGCAGTCAGAGCTATGCAGAAGACCTACTGCATAGCACCTCTGGGAATCAACAGGACTAGACTGCAGAATCCAGTATCAAAGCCCTCTTCTTGCCAAAAGTGTAACTTTATAATTAACAGTAGCGATACTTTGGAAGTTCATACAAATACTTTTACAGCAAGACCTGGTAGCAGTCTCAACAACGGCAACAGCTCTAGAAAGTTAAGTGAACACACAAAATCTTCACATGAAAGGAGGTAATTTAAACAAAATATCCAAGTTGTCACTCTCTAGAAGGTAGACGTCTCAATGACTGTAAATAGCAAACAGCTTCACTATATTACCCAGTGTAATCATATTACAGTATTAACTCATTAAGAAAAAAGTTTACCTGTGTTCCTGTCAGGTAAAATACAGCAATGCTTCTGCAGTATGCCAGGCAGAACCTGTTGCAACAAAAAGAACCAGACATTAACATGCATATATGTTTAACACCATATTAGGAACAGCTGATGTGCGTAACTGATCAAGCTTTGTGCTCTTGTACTGCACCCAAATAAGCTATCATGCAATCCAAATGTGAACTCTGCTTATCAGGAGCTGCACACAGAGAAGACCCTTACAAAATAAGCTGCTTACTACCTGTCTGTAAAGCTAGTTTCACACTGTCCCATAGACTACAATATGAAAAGGTTGAATAAAAGAACATGAGACCATAGGTAAACACGCTCAGCTTAGAAGGACAGTACATAACCAGTCAGAACCAAATTCCAAAGCACAGCATTTCCCTCCTCACACAGTCAGCTCCAGCAGACAACACAAAACCCCAGAAACTTGAGTTCCCTCAAGGGAAGAGGGACAGAACTACTTCCACCTTGCTGAGATACTGCTGGCAGCCAGCAAGAAATACCACAGAAGCCTCCTGCCACTACTGGCCCTTTCTGAGGCAGGACCGCACCCTTCTTCATAGATTTACACATTGAAGGCACCTGTTCTGGTGCAGACAATCAGCTTTGGTGCTCCTAACAGCAACAACCTGTACTTGAAACACTCAAGTCCTTATTTTAACGTGGCTTTTAAATCTGTAATTTATACCCTCTACAATCCTATCAGCATCAGTAAAGCCGTACCTTAAAGTTTAATGGGTTTTTCCCTTTGCTATTTCTGAGAAAAGGCCAATCAAAAATCATGCTCTGAGACAACTTCTTTGAATTTTCTTTGGGAGGTCAATATGCACCCTTTAAAATCTTAAAATTAAAAAAAACCCAAACCAGCTAGTTTCTACAGACATGAGGTCAGCATAACCACTGTCTGAAAATGCTGGGCTTCTAACCTCTAAGAAGACCCCAAGCACCACCACAGCTTGCATTAAGTTTTGGAAATTCAGGAAGGCAAATACTTTAGGGAATAGAGACATTTTCATTTTTCATCAAGACTGCTACTGCTGTTTGGCCAAGGTTAATAGCTAGGGATGAGACAGCTGAGAGTCAGACATGTCCTGCCCCTGCAGCAGCACCATAGGGCCCCATCCCTC
>VZZY01005060.1:126233-148638 GCA_013400335.1 Eurystomus gularis
CTTTTAAATCTGTAATTTATACCCTCTACAATCCTATCAGCATCAGTAAAGCCGTACCTTAAAGTTTAATGGGTTTTTCCCTTTGCTATTTCTGAGAAAAGGCCAATCAAAAATCATGCTCTGAGACAACTTCTTTGAATTTTCTTTGGGAGGTCAATATGCACCCTTTAAAATCTTAAAATTAAAAAAAACCCAAACCAGCTAGTTTCTACAGACATGAGGTCAGCATAACCACTGTCTGAAAATGCTGGGCTTCTAACCTCTAAGAAGACCCCAAGCACCACCACAGCTTGCATTAAGTTTTGGAAATTCAGGAAGGCAAATACTTTAGGGAATAGAGACATTTTCATTTTTCATCAAGACTGCTACTGCTGTTTGGCCAAGGTTAATAGCTAGGGATGAGACAGCTGAGAGTCAGACATGTCCTGCCCCTGCAGCAGCACCATAGGGCCCCATCCCTCACTGCAGGACTTTTACAATACATGCTCCAGTTACCACAGGGGGATGAACACCTCAGCTTATGTGTCCTCCAGCACAACAAATTAAAGTCTTAGGAAATCTGCTGAACCGTGCTTCCTCCCGAACAGACACATGCAGAGGCAGGGCCATTGCAAAACTGTGCTTTTATTGGCATTGTAACTGGAAGAGTCAGCCTCTGGTCAGAAAGCTGCCCTGGACAAAAAGCAGTGGGTAGAAGTGACAGGTAAGAACAGTCCCCCTCACAATTCCTCTAAACTTTACTGAAGGTACAGCACTTACATGTAAGCTCTTACAAAAATAATTCACCTGTTCTGGCATAATTCTAAAGTTAAGCTTGTGGATAAAATGGAAAAACAAACTGAGTTTAAGCAATGGATGTTAGGCACAGGGTAGTCAATTCAGATCTCCAGAGAAACATCTCAGCAGATCTCCCCAACACCTTATCAGAAAACTGCTTTGTTGCAAATACAATTTATGGTCACATTTGGGGCTTCATCTTATTACTGTATGTACATCTTGTAAATGTGTCTGACTTGCTAAGTAGCTTATTTTTCTCAAATTCCTCCTAGCTCTTTCATTCACACATGGACTTTTTTCCTGAAGAGGTGTAGGTCTGTAACTGACAGTGCATCTGAAGGCTGCCAGTGCTGCCTTCCGTAGACGTGACATAGGATCTCATGGGTCACCCATGGCCACTCTTGAAAGTTCACAAAATTTGAGGGAAGAAGGAAAACATGTGTTAGGTTCACAGCCACCTACCTCCACCACGTGCATCTAACTTTTACTTCACTGTGTTGCAACCCCATTCAAGCAGCTCCTACCACACTGAAGTTAAGGTTCTTGACATTATAGCCCCCCCAGGAAGCAAACCAAGCTGAGGCACACATGTGGACATCTCATACTTCTGAATTTCTGCATACTCAGCTATACCAGCTAAATACTGTCCTTTCTCATCTCTTTTGGTCTACACAAGACCTTTCAATAAGTATATTGCTTCCTTAAGTAGAAATCCTTCTCGCCTGAAGTCGTCTGAAAACTAGACTTTCGCTTCAGGCAAGCCTGCTTGAGGGAAGAGAGTAAGACTTGAACCAAAGTTATCAGCTTGCCTTACCCTGATTCACAGGAAGAAGGCAGCTTGTATTTTAAGAAGAATCAATGGCATGAATAACAATCTTCTGAAAACCACACTTGTCATTCTACAGTGTTTCTTAAATTTTAAAAGAAAAAAATCCAATAATTCTTAAGAGTACAACGTCATACATACAAACTAAAGCATTTTCCTTATGGCTATGGATATAAATAACAGCACAGTCTTACAGGAATCGAAAGCATAAAAATTAGAAGCAGAGAACAAAGAAACACTAAAATGAACAGAGACAGTCTTTCAAAGCAGTGTAACACAAAGACTGAATTTTAAAAAAACACTGTCTTACTCAGACATAAAGTAACATTTAGTTCCTAGTGAATCTGTCACATTTTCTTCCCCACATTCACGAATGATGGAGAAGCATTATGAATTTATTATGAGCACCCAGTTAATCCAATTAAGACTGAAATTAAAAGAAGAGACAGAAAAAGCAAGTCTGGAGTAGAAAGCAATTTCAGCTGGGAAAAAAAAGCTCTAGAACATAATTTTTCCTTCCTGGTAGACTAGATACACATGAGAGGATAGTCATACTGAAAAGCACAAGCTGGAAAAACATTTGTGCGTCCCCTCCCTTTGCTCTCTTAAGTGCTAAGTAGGCAAACAGCATGGCAGAGGCTAAAACAATGCTTCCTTCTCCCCAGCCCTTTAACATGTTTACCCTGCACAAAGCTAGTTTCTGGCTGGTAGGAGTTTGATATCAACCTCCTACTTACTTATCCACAGTATACAGATTTTTACACCGTACTGATCTCCATGGTATCCAAGAGCCTCTTCACACTGCTCTCCTCCCACTTTCTCCCCACTCTGTTTCTCTCCTCCTTAGGGAAAATGACAGGAGAATTCCTCAGCAAAACAGTCACCTCTCCCTCTACATGTCTCTCCTTTCTCCCGCTGCTTTGCTTTCATTCATTTGCATGCCCTAGGCCCCAGTTTATTCCTTAAAATGCCTTATGTCTCAGAGATTTTTCTTTAATTTCACAGATAACCCCTAGACAAATTTCTGAATTATTTTTTTTTTTGTGGATTGAAACCTTACCTACGTAGTCAATTTAAGTGAGACTCTTCACCAAATCAGACCTGGAGTGATTTCTACTGTGGAAGTAAAAACATGGAAGCAAGTGCAGGGATTCACATGCAGGGAAAAAAACACAGACTATAATACGGTTTCAGAACATTCTTCTTTTTCCCCAGCAAAAGAGGAACAGGTTTCAATTATATTAACTAATGATTTAACCTTCAGTTGCTTTATGAGCTCTCAGCTGGGAGCTAAGGCATTGCAATACTAAATTAAAAATGGACACATAGGTGTAGAAGCAGAATAAATAATACAGCGGGTGGTATGTCCTTAACATCAAGATGCTTTCCAGGCAGTAGCCAAATTAAGTTTGGTCCACAGTATACAGCTAGGCAGTAACATGTAGCAGGAACATTGTCTTTGCTGATGGTGTCAAGCAGAGAGCCTTCCTCAAAGTCAGTGAAAAATTCAAATTGATCTTGGTGGACATTGATCAGGATCTACTTACATCTATTTTCACTGCAGCTTGCTGTGCTTAGAGATACATAAATATGTAGATGTCATAATTGGTGTTCAAATTTCTACTTGTAGCTATATGTAATATAGGTATGCAGAAAGCTTCTCAGAGCAGCAGAGGGTAGTTACATAGCTGTTTACAATTTAATAAATTTCATACTTTTATATGTTTCCTAGGAAACTTTCCTTTATTTCATAAAAATAAAACATCTGAGCCCTCTGAGTGTTTAGCACGCAATGCTTTTTTAGAGTGTTTTAACAAAAACTAGGATTAATTCCTAAAAAATCATTTTAAGTTTGGAAAGTACTAACCTCTAATACAATTTTTAAAAACAACTTACAGAGAAGCAGAAACATGAAGCAAAATACTTCTAATATGGAAATATGCCTCTGTGAAATGGATATCCAATAACTAAAAAGGATTTGCTGGACAAAGATGTTCAGGCCTCTCTATGGTACTGAATGATAAAAATGTTTGCCTTCTACTCCACTTTTAATTGGACTGCTCAGATGGCCAAAGAAAAGTGAGATGGGTACTATTTTCCCTTGTCCATTTACAGTTTTCTCTGCTGAAAAGTACGTCCACTGAAAATGAATGTTTCACAGGTCCAAAATTACAGAACACCAGACTCAGGAGTCCATGTGCTCTATAGCTGAAATTCAAGGCCGAAGTTACCACAGATTTGTATTATGGTTTGTAACTTGCCAGAAGGAAGGAACCTCAACTTGAATTTCAGGTCCCAAAGCTGAGGGGACCTTGTCTCTGCTTTTTACATCCTAGAAATCCAGTGATCCCACAGACTGGAAAATCAGAATACACCCTTTTGGCCTGGCCAACCACACAGGCCATGTTTGTGGCCCTTGTGCTCATGTTCAGCACTTCCAAGGACTATCTCTGAGAGAGCCCCCTATCCTCCTCACCTCTCTCCCCCAGAAAATTATTACAGTTAGCAGGTGAAGCATTTTGATTGCAAGAATATGGCAATATTCAGAAGGAAATGTGCCAAACACGAAGTGGGCAAATAAACATTGATTTATAAAATTTCAGAGAAAGCATATTCTGGAATTTGAGCTTTACTCATGCACCAATGGTTACAAAGTAATGGCCCTTGGGCAGAGTCATCTCATCAATTACGCGCCTCATCTTTGTGGAAGCAGTACAGTACTGGAAAGAAGTGAGGTTAGGTATTTTGGTGTGATCCAGTGAGTCAGTTCCTATACATTTTTTTTCAAATGTTGTGACACTTCTTCTGAAAAGGTAGGCACCTCCTAGATCTGGCTATTTGCACTGTTCTGTGCTAAGCATTGTGGCTTTCCTACCATTGACACAAATCTCGAGGAAGGAATTTTAATTATTTTCACTCTAAGGATCATATTTGTTCTATTGCTGTATTTGTTTTTCCTTATATTTGTCTCAGGGCTTTTGTTTTAGGCAAGATTTCTTTGTCAGCTTCTACAGAGATGTTTTAAGATGACGTCTGTAACAACTAGATCTTAAAAACACGAGAATTTCTGCACTCGCACTTCTCTGAATGTCTTTTGTTGCCTCCTGTAATTACAGGGGCATATCATATTTTGGGTTTCCTTTTTATTATTGTTTCCTTCTATTTTGGACTACATACCTGAGGATTTTAGATATCTCTGTCTCAGTGACACTGTTAAAAGGAAAAGGTTCTACCACTCTAGAAACAATTCCCTGCTTCTTCTTAAACCAAAAGGAAGCACTCAGGATTTTGCTGTTCACAGCAGCCAACTACCTAACAGGTCTGTAAAGGTATCTGCCTTCAGACAGACTGTGAAAAGTAGGCAAGACTTCCCATTCACAAGCTCTTAGGTGACACAAACCATCATAAAGCAAAGGTTTATCATTGTAGCATTACCATATTTCTCCTTGCAGAGCAGACAGGTGCATGCAAATAGGTGCTGAAATGCTTCAGCAAGCTATTGCCTTCAGCTTCTTAAGATTATGCAGTTGGTTCAACCTACAAGAAGCTAAATATGAACATCATTCCACTCTCACAAGCATAATTATGCTTTTTAAGGGCTACCTAGGGGATGTATCAAGAAATTATCTGCTATCATTTCAGTTCCTGTAAGAACTCAAAGCAACCTAAGATTACCAGTGGGTCTCTTCTGTGTCTCACTTGAAGCTGTTATTGATAGAACCCACACTGGCATCAGCGACAGTTCTAAGCTACTCGAAAAATCAGACCTTGAAATATCTGGCTCTGGAGGAAGAGAGCAGCAGAGCCTGAAGGGCCTGGCCTCCCAGGGCTTACCCAAACCCACGTGTACTCCCTGCCAGAGCAACACAGATCCCACTTATAATGGCAAAGCTAGCGCATATTAATATTCATATTTTTGTGTGTATCTGGTATTGCTGAAAATAGTAGAGATTTTGCAAGACCTTTCAATCATTTCCTGCTAGCTGTCAGTTCCTCTGCCCTCCCAAGGAAACAACCTTTCACCATAGCTCCTGATGAGCTGCACCTCGCTGCAGAGGCAGCCGGCACCGAAATGTCTCCCACCCACGGCGTGGCAAGAAAGAAGACTGTCTTGTCAGTTTATTTCATTGTATTCTGATGAGATGGCCCAGACTTGTCCAATTATGTTTCTGCAAGATTTTACTAGATTGCTGTTGTCCAATATCCAATTTAACACATACACCAGTGAACCTTCATGCTAATTTAATGTCAAAACAAAACTTGCTAATGATTCATCTGTTTTGTGGGGTTTTTAGTAAAAGTATTTTCTTGTCTTATCATCCTCTACCTTAGCACACCATTCTCAATTAGATATCAAGCATATAAATAAAACATGATGATTTTGTTGAAAGGACAAGTTACAATGAAAAAAAAATTGTCTTTACCTCATATCAAAGACTTTGATATTATATCCATGTATTTATCATCTCCTATGAAATCACATTTAAATATGTGTATCGTCTTCTTTTCTTTTTGAATAAAAGGAAATGCTGCGTTAAGGAAGATAAATCTCAAAATATTCTGAAAACATTACAACATCCATATTGACATGTGTTCTTTCAGATTCTGCTACATCTCAAAAACTGGAAATTTTCTAAAACTCTTTCCATGATTAAAGGAAGTATTGACACCAACAATAGAAGCAACATTTCTTTAGCAGAGTTTTCAACTAAAAGTGACAGACATTTAAGTAATGAGGAACTCACTGACTGCATAATCTGGTTTGTATATCTGAATCAAAACTAAATAAGGGCAAGCAACCCTGTAAGAAAAGGTATAGTGTTGTAATGACCCCGGACAGTGTAGCTGAGCTCCATACACTGCCTTTGGCTTCATTACTCCTTTTATCCAAGTCACCATGCCAAGTCAAGTTGAAACACAGGTTTGATAATTTTTTTGATGGCCCAGGAAAGAAAACATGATTATCACTGTGACATAATTCAGATTCATATTACCATGAATCTGCGTTAGCATGAACTAATTATAATTGTCCTATGATTAACCAGTACTTATAAACATGAATCTTTTAAAAGTTATCGTCTAAAGTATAATCGTTCCACGTGACTTTCATAAGAATATAATATGCAGACTAAATAGAGTAACTAGGCAAACCTGCAGGGAAACAACCCTATATCCTCTGGAATTAGCAGCACATCTAGCTCTGAAGTGATCTAAAATAATACCTTGACAGTCTTTTCCCTGTTTAATAGTACAGCAAGATAAGTGGTGGTACTAGCAACAGAGAAAACCTTGCTTCTTTCTGACTTCCTCCTCTTCAGTATTTAGACACTTTCAGAACAATACATCAGCAACAGTAGGAACTGCTTTATATCCTTCACTTTTCAGAAGTTTACACTCCTTACTGACAGAAAAAAGCTTTGCTATAGTGATCCATGTGTTTGTGACCTCCAGGTCCAATTACCGTAATTGGCTGCACTTACAAGAAAACCCACAAATTATTCAAGATGCCTCAGATTAAACACACAATAAATACAGCTCTATTGGGAACACTTTAGTTTGTTCAAATAATTGCCCCATTGCACCACTGTCCAAAACTAGACCTTCAAAAACCTGGAACAAGCAATGTTAAAGTTCTCTGAATCTGAGAGATGATGATGTCCTCAAAGTGCTCTGAATCTGAGAGATTATGATGTTGCCCCTCCCAGAGTAACACTGATGGGAGGAAGAGATCAAGACTTTTCAGTTGGTGCTGTAACTTCTTTTTCCAGAAGCAAATGATTAGGAGGATAAATGTCAGGACAAAACCAACTGTATTTTCAACTTTACTTCAGATGAAGTATTTCTAACCAACCCATCAGATGTACAGTCATTACATGGCACATAAAGCAACCAACATAAACAAATTCACTTGGTTCTGCAACTGGACCCAAGAAACAGGCTTTGGTGTAAGCCAGAAATCACAAATCTTTCTTCTGCCTATGACCACCACAAGCAGCAGCAGCATCTGCTACGTAACAGCAACACCTCAATGCAAGATAACCTATCTTTGGTGTAGATCATGTAGAACTTGGGACAGAAATAGTGTAACAGACCACCAGTGCTCCACAGATTGGTCACAATTCTCCAGAGAGACTCTTTAGGGGCAAGAGCCCAAGCCTCATCTTGTGCTGCGGAACAGATGGCCAAAGACCACCCTCAAAGCAGGGGCTGACAAAAACCCCCACAGTAGTGGAGGGTGGCAGCTAGTGATTTCCAGAGGCTGGAAGGTGACTGAGCCTGGACCACAGGTCCCAAAAAGAAAGTAATGGGTAATAGCAGTTGGATATTCCCTTCTGTCAGGATAGACATTCATCTGCTGACTAGACCAGCTGTCTTAAGAGTTTGCCGCTTGCCTAGGTCCTGCATGTCCTACAGCAATTGCAGAGGTTCACCCAGCTCCTGTGCCACGCCCCAGAGTTGCGCATCTAGGAGGATCAAGAAAGGGATCACTTAAGCTAACTGGATATAGCAAGTCCATGGGGCTGGGTGGAGTGCATCCAAGGGTGATAGCTGTGAGTCCTCTGTCTGTCATTTTTGGAAGGTGGTAACCTTCTCAGGGCAGGAGATAGGGGGAATGTTGAGAAAGAGAAGGCAAGGCTAAAGGATTGCACTGACAACATTATGGAAAAGACAGCCTGACTCTCCTCATAGGTGCACAGTAAAGGGGCACAAGGCAGCAGTTTCAGGTTGCAGCAAAGGAAATTCTGGACATCAAGAAAAAAAAAATTCCAGAGGGTTTTTTTTTTTCCTGGTATCTCCATCCTTGAAGATTTCCAAAACTCAAACAGACAAATCCCTGAGAAACCTGCCCTAACTTTGAAAGTAGCCCTGCACTGAGCTGAAGGTCGGACTTGATGACCTCTGGAAGTCACTTCCAACCTAAATTATTCCACGATTTTAATATATTAGATTTAATGTACTAATACAGTCAAATATCACACTAAAATACAAGATTTAAAATGCCCTACAGAACCATAGCAGCTTTAAAAGGAAGCTAAAGACAGCTATACCCTCAGAAGTTACAAAGTAGTCACCCCAGGGCTACAATTGTTTAATTAATTTAAGAGTAAGCCATGGAAAGTGATTTGGTGCAAGGAGTCGAAAAGAAATCTTTGACTGAGTTGTTATGATTTATTTATCTTTAACCTTCTGATTGTGTTTAGAGAAAAAAAAAATCTAGAGCTTGCTCTATATATTGGAGCGGAACAAGCACCTCCATTTTCATTCTCTCAAATGTCTGAATTAATTTATTTAGATACAAAATACGGATGTGCCTTGTGATGCCTAGACTGCGAGGTCTCCTAGTTGAAGATTATGGTACTACAGAGGTAGGGATGAATGATAAGGTTGCACATGTGAAAGCAGACCTCCTGCAGAAAAGGAAGCCCTGGTATTATTCTTGTTACTGTGGTACTGTGAGGGTCCACACCAAAATGGTGCAGATAAACATGAGCACAGAGCAAGGCTACAGCAAACCACTCTAAATGTTTCCAGGCCAAAGAATTTGAAGCCCTTTAGCAGATAGGTCCTGGCTACCTTCCCGCACTGGTCACTCGCTGGAGTCAGCTGACAGGCTGTCAGCATGCACATATATACACATGTGCTGCAGACACCCCTGCTGCCATCCCTGCCACAGAGATTGCTTGCTTTCTTGGTTATTTCTCCTGTGTAGAAATCATGGTCCTCCTATGACCCTCCTTGGATCCTACATGCCAGGCTTCTCTTTCCAGAGGCCTCAGGGCTGAATCCCCACCATGCAGAGCTGGCTGGGGCTACAATAGCCTGCAGCAGACCTACAAGGAGGAAAAATTCCTCCTGACTCAGGAACAGTCTCCAGTGAGCACACCAAAACCATTGCTGGAGAAGTGGAGGTACCTGGCTCCACTTGGGGGAGGGCTGGAACTAGTGGCATCAACATGCACCATGCCCCTGGTGCCTCACTGGGCAGTAATTGACCCCTCAAAGGTTTTGTTAGAGGAGAAGTGAGATGTCTCCTTGCTTCCATCTCACCCATACACGCTGAACAGAGCCAGCCATCGCTTGGTCCCTCAGGCTCTAGTCTCTAGCGTTATAGAGTATGTTATTATTGTGGCTTGTTGCAAGAAGTCTTTTTAATGCACAGCATCAATAAATTATGTGACTCAAAAGCACAGATTATTCAGATAATAATATTAAATACAAGGTAAAAGCCAGGAAAGCCCAAGTGTTATTTCTCCTTGCTGCTTTGGAATTGTATTTAAGATTTACGTGTGAAGCACACAGATCTTGAAGATTTTGATACCTGTATTTTCACTGCAGAAGCAAATCTATTAAAACAGAGTAATAGTTCTTCCTTGCATCTTTGTTAGAAAGAAACTAATTTTCATTAAAAATTAAAGTTTATGGTTTTGTACTAGGACCTAGCAACAAAACTCTCCCAATGGCCTGCTGTATTCTACTGCGTGGGAGTCACAAATGTACAAAGAAATTCAGTTCAAAAATTATAAGTAAGGTGAGAGAGGATGTTTTAAGTATAAACATTACCACAACAGAAAGAAAAAAGGAAACATCCTAACTCTTAACCTGCATTTATGGTCCTAGTATCACAGATCTTTCCCACTGTGAATCAAAAAATAACTCATGCGCCAGAAGTGGCAAATCATAAGTTGAACTAGCAAGGAAGTCACCTCATACTTTATAATTTATTAGTAGTTTAACTATGGCAGATGGTTGCTTTTAGAAGCTATTTGCTATATTCAATTTCATGTTTATTAACAGCTAAAAAATAGAAGTCACCTATATAAGTGTGGGAAACTGAAGTCTCTACTGTATTAGGACCAGAGTCTATCTGTTAAAGCTGTCTGGTATTACACTTCAAAGGTAGCTTTAATATGTTGGTCGCTTTGGAAAAGTTGAGACACTCTATCCTTGACAGGACAACTGCAGACATCATGGATGTCTACAATTTTATCTACCCATTTCCCCCAGCCAGGTGAAAGATGTCCTGAAAACTGGGAAGCAAGCACAGTTTTTCCAACAGTTGCTTTGTTGTTCCATGTAAATTAAGTCCATTTTATCATCTTTTGGCCTCACACAGATTCAAGTAGCAGCACGCATACACAGAACTGGGACATTTCACTCCTGACGGACAACTGCAAGTCACGGCAGAAAAACACAGAAGGAAGGGTTATTTTTAGGAATACTTATTTCATAGATGTAGGTTACACAAATCTTTCATACAAAGCGAACAAGCAGAGAAGGATGCCTGTGCCTTGTTCATGCCCTTGGCAATGTTTGATAGCATGGGGGGTTATAGATTTCAGAACACTAAGCGACTACCCACACTTCCTTCCCCAATGTGCAGGTATTCTTATGGAAATAATAGCTTTCTCTTTAAGAAAGAAATTTGTCTTTATTACCCATGTTTCATTCAGTATTGAACAATACAACAGCTTATTGCAAGCCCCAGTCATTTGGGGAGATTTTGCTGAGGGTGGGATAAAGCAAGGATAGGTCTCAGTAAGCAGGTTATCATTTTTTCAATTCTAGTTGAACAGTTATGCTTCTGGCGAGGATTTCTGAGGAAGGAGATTGCATCATTTGTGCAATCAGTTTTTGAGAATACAAAATATGGCAAGGCAGTTTTAATCTGTGAGCTGATAATACCACATTGTTAAAACTATGTAGCTTCAATAGGTTGCTTTAATCTTTAATCAGCTAAGGGTCTACGTACCATTAGATGACCCATAGATGCATGCACAGAAGGGGTACTTCTGATGCCTATAAAGGTCAAAAGATAGATGTAAAGCATGCACAAATGTGCCTATATCTCTGCAGCTGATGCTCCTCCAGTGCTGTGGAAGGGGCCACAGGGAGCCTGGGGAATCCCCAAGGGTGTTATACAGCCAGCAGTCATCGAAGACCTGATACACTCTTGGGAATAGTCTTAAACTGAGCACTGGAGATGACAGCACAGCGTCACCTCTCGAGAAACAGTCCACAGGAGACTCTACAGCACAGGAGATTGAGCTGCGAGTCAAATATGTGCCAAATAGAGATGCTGGATTCATCTTTTAAAAGGCTGCCACGATCAGTTATTGTAAGATAACATTCATCTTCTCTGATGAAGAATTGCTTGATTTTGCACAATTGGTGAAATGTTACTCAGATCGCAAAGAGCTCTACAATTTAGCAGTCAGAGGACTTGCTAAAAAAAAAAAAAGCAAGTTCTTGCCTCTTTGATGACAGACATTTAAGTATTTTGTACAATGAATAATTACTTTCACAGAGAGATGTCCCCAGTGTTAGAGCATCAGAGTGGGTTACAACACTCTCCCAAGAACAACGAAGATCAAAGGTAGACACCTCACTTCGAATTAATCAGACGAGTATTTGGCTCCATATCAACTACATCCCAGGACAGTGCGCTATGTACTCACCTAAAAAGAAACAATTATCATTTTCTTCAGCTCTGTAGGTTGGAGGTTTTATAAAGCTTGCAAGGGGCAGTGGGCCTGCACAGAATTAATTAGTTTTCTGACCCAGACAAATTTTTTACTGTTCCTTTGTGATGCTCCTAGGGCCTTCATTTACCACCAGAGAATTAAGCACAGAAACTGGTGGAAGGGTAGGGAAACATTTTTTTTGTTGGTAAATGTATTATGTGGAATGAGAGAGCTTTTATGTATGTGTTTTCTTAACCACAAGCTAAAATAAATGTAGTTTTAGAGGGATTTTTTTTCTTGCTATCCTGTTGAAAATAGCTTGGTTTCAGCCTCTTTATTTTTAATTCTTCCTTTCACGTTGCTTTCGAGGAAATGTCACTTCCTGAGAACAAAAGGTTAAGTCACGCAACGCTGAACTATATAATCAGCCTGCTTGACAAGACTAGTCAGCTGAAAATATTAAAGAATGAGCACCTGACAAGTAGACAAGCCATCTCCATTGACATAAGTTCCTGTTTGGGTATTTTAATTATTCTCATGGGTCATTCCATCTTCAGACACATCAGCACTGATGTTACCTCCTCACTGGTAAACATCAGCAATTTGTTTTTTCCAGGGACTGCACCTGGCCTCTTCAAACCACAATCTAGAATTAACAATGAAATTGCTTGAGCCTTGAGTCCCAAACGCACTGTCCTGATAAAAGACTGAGGGGTTCTGCCACTCACTATGCAGATCGCTTACTCTAGCCAAACTGCTTTTTTAAAGCTACTAAAAATGTTTTTACACCAGACAAGATTCCGAAGTGTAAGTGGCCTGTTTATTTACATAAATATTCTATGCAACTAGTTCAACATCCCACTGAATTTCAGACTGTCTTAGATCTGTTTTTATTATTCAAACACATAAAAAGCCATAAGATAACTGCAGTTAATTTGCTGTTTGGAGTGCTCAGAGTAAATGTTATGAATAGTTGGGTGTTTGTTGAAATCAATACACATAGTGGAAAAAATAGCATGCAATCAAATGCTAGGAGTGTTTGGATGTTTCAAAACATCACCCAAGAATCTTGCAATTTTAAAATCCTTCTTCTTTTTCCTGTGCTTATTTTATACTACCTCACGGAAGCAACTGCAATTCATTTTGTTGAACTATCTTATTACAACATCAACAGGAGATACTGTGATCTATGAGCTAGAACAGAAACATTATGGTGATGTGACATAATGTGGAAATTCATATCAATGCAAATGTGAAAAAAAAAGTGTTAAATAAAATAACTACTGCTTCAACACCTGTAAGTATTTCATTTTGACACAGCTTTAGAAAGGATGCTCCTTTAAATACCATACTGATTTTTGTGGCAGGTAAGTAAATGTTTCACATCTAAAATAATGAGACTAGGAAGAATAGCAAAATAATAGCAAAATAATGTCTATCATATAAGGCAATACTTAATTTTTTTCTGCATTGCGTTACTGATGAAAATATGTTTGAAGACTTTACTTCTATTCACTTGTACTAAAAAAAAATAATTCATGCTGTAGCCTATTCAAATTCATGGATGTGACATGATCTGTTCTTTATCACAAAGAAAATAGCATGAATGCTGGTCCACTCTGCAATGCTGGATTCCTCCCTGACATGTATTGTGTACTTGTCATCCTGCCTGACAACAAATTTGAACAACTGGAAATGGGAAACAGACACTTGGCATTCTTTGCTGGAAATCAGACATTTAAAAACATGGAAAACTAAAAGTCTGAATGTGGTTAGAGATTTAACAGGCATCAGAGGTGAAACAACGTAATAGGCCTTTGTTTTACGTATTTGCACAATAATTTCAGCACAGAAGAAGATTCAAAAAAATTGACATATAACTGGAGGAAGCATGTAACAATAGAATCATAGAATTCTAGAATGGTTTGGGTTGGAAGGGACCTTAAAGATCATCTAGTTCCAAACCCCCTGCCACGGGCAGGGACACCTCCCACTTGACCACGTTACTTGGCTGGTTATCCAACCTGGCCTTGAACACTTCAAGGGAAGGGGCATCCACAACTTCTTTGGGCAACCAGAAAATAGTATTAATTAGCCTCAGAATAATACAATAAATATTCCAGGAGTTGCATGTGTTTTCTCTTTGACTCAGCACACAGATGCTCATTACAGCTTAGTATTTTTTTGTGATTAATATCTATTAATAAGTCACTGAAGTGAGCCCTGATTCAGCAGAATGTCCACATTTAATCACATGCTTAAAGTGTAATGTATTTTGTTGGATTACAGCATAGACGTTATTACTAATAAATCTATTATTCAATGAATAAATATTTAAATTAATGAATCTAGTAACATTCACCACATACATGTTTGGGTCATAACTTGAAAACCAATGTGCACAAGCATTTCAGCAGAAAAATTTAACACACAAGTATGTAACTCAAAACCAAATGTCCCCATTTGCTGCCGTTTCATAGACATATATAGCTATGATGCTGTCATCAGTACCTATGCAGTTTATACGTTTGGCATTCCCACACTTTAGGGACCAGTCTCCTTCGTGGTGGCCCTGACCATGGTTTATTACATCTCCAACACTTTTGGAGCCTTTTGCTGAGAAAGAGAAATACCAGACTGGACACCAAAAGATTACAACTAATCGTCTACTGATTGGCTTATGGAATCCATAAACAGGGCTTTGAGTACGGCTACTTTGAATACTCATGCCTTTGCAAAAACAAATCAGGAGAATAAACTGCTAATCTCTAATTATTAGTGCCTTTTATACATACACATGTATATATACACAGCGGTATTATAAATTATGATCATCCTTTCACTTTTGTTCATATAAGTAAGTGAAAGTTCTGAAATATTTGGTCAATATTTTAATGTTGTTGTGTCTAAGAGTAATATTCATCCTTTGGGCACTGCCCTGAGAAAAGGATGAGGATAACCCTCAGTAAAGCAGAAGCAGTCCCATGAGGACGCTTTGCAACTCCAGAACTGTACACTGACAGCAACACCACTTCTGCTGACTCAGTGACACTGGAACAGGTGGTTTTGGAATCAGAGGTTAGGCTTTGCCAAGGGTATAAAGGAAAACGCGAATATATAGTGTATGGTCTCATACATATGTTTACAGTTTTAGCCCATACAAAGTTAGTAACATTTAGGCATATGCATTTTCTCTGAATGCATTAGGGGGTGGACAGGGGAGGGCAGGGAGGTTGTAACTGGCTTATTTATAATTTTTAACCTAATACTGGCTTTATTTGCTATATTTTTGGATGCCCAGTAATGCAAATGAGATGAGAATTTGGCCCTGCTCTCAACAAATCTACAACAATGCAGGAAATGCAGAACAGAAACTAAAACGTGCAGCACCATTCCTGGGATCTAGGGGATAACACTTTGCTTCTTGCTGCTCTGCCCAGCACCTCAAGTGCAAAGAAGCAAAAAACCCTTAAAGTTCCAATAATTCAAGGATCAAACTTGGCTCTACCAAGTGATGCAAAACAATCCTTACCAAAACCAGCTAGAGCATAAAAATTAATCTGGCTATGATTCAAATTAACCCAGTAGTCTTTCACAGCATCAGTACATTCCTGATGACATTTGTTACAGTAACAGCTAGGAATAATAACCTTTTGTTCTAGTTTACACAGAAAATTTCTGATTTACTATGGTAAATGATAGTACAACACCAGTGGTATTTTTTTCAAGTAGGGGTGATCAGGTAATATGAATGCACAGCCTAAAACGCAAGAATTTTTCATGCTTTCTAATACTTCAGAAAAGCATTATCAGTTTGTGTTTTTTCCAAACGTAATTAGTTTATGTACTTCCATATATACCTTTACATTCTACATGGTATCCTAGATACATTATTCAATAAGCCCTAAAAATAGTAGTGTAAATAGACAAAACAGTAACTCCTTAGTCTTGCCACATTTTTTAATTGATTAGACAGCATTATAGTTTTCACAGCAGGAAATACTATAATTAAACCTATCAGTTTCATTACAACTTCACAATTTTCACCTGCTCACTCTCCTTCTCCAAAATTATCCTTCTATAGCTGGCTTCATCCAAAATAGCATCTGGAATGCGTGATTGTCATTTGGGGCTTATTGTGAACGGTATTTTTAGAAAGTCCATCAAAAACCTCTTCAACCCTGTGAATTGGGTGTATGTGATAACAGAAAACAGAGAGGGGCTCACATGCAGCCCTGGGGATGGTCTGCCTTGGGAAGATGTTGTGGTTCCTGCCCTTCGCTACCCACACTGTCCTTGTCACAGAGGTTACATCTGCATTGGAGGGAGCTTAGCATTCAGACCATCAGGTAGTAGCTGCTGAGCTGCTCCCACTTGCAGCACAGAGTACTGGGAGGGGACTAAAAGAGATGAGATGAGCCAATGCTGCTGCTAGCAGATGTTCTGCTCTTCCCACCCACTGCCCAGACACCTTCTCTTACATTCATCTGGCTGCTTATCCAGCGTGATGCTGAGGCCATTGAGTGCACTAAACTGGCAGAAAACAAATCCAGAAATCATCAAAAAATAAATATGCTAATTTCTGCTGGCTTACTGAGCAAGATCCTGGCCTCAATAAGAGGGCAAGACCACATAGCCAGACATGAGGGGGAAGTGAGACAGAGAAGAACCACCCCATTTTATGTCAGCAGGACCACTGGCTTGAGAGAGATGAGGTCAGTGTTCTCTTCTGACCTCATCCTGAGTTAACAAGCACTGGTTTCAACAGTAAACACTTTTGTTAGCTGTTTAAAAGTTAAACTGAGCCTTTTAGAGAGGACAGCCCTAGATCTGAGGGAACAATAACCTCAGTGGAAGGGTGAAGGCAATAAGCAGGCAGAGACAGGGCAGGGCAGGGCACTCCTGCTTGGCTGAGCTAGGCATTCACAACCGTGCTTCTTCTCTTGAAAGAAAATTTAAAAGAGCTTAAACTTAGAACATCAAAACAGAAATGGTAAATAGTTACTTTGCAAGAATCAGAGAGAAGAGGAGAATCAGGAGAGTTTTCCACCGGAACCTTTTGCTTAGGTTAGCAAGAACCCGATCAGGTGGCACCAAACACTCCTGAGAGGAGCCCACACAGGAGTCCTTACACAGCCAGCCACATTTTGATGGGTACAAAGGTCATTTCTCAGAGTACTGATATAGCCAATAGCAATGTATTTTTAAAAATTCAAACTAAAAATCAAGTTGCCAATGAATTATCTTTGCCCAATACTAAGGCTGTCATTTTTCCTGAAAACATATCTGATTTTTTTCAACTCCCTAAGACAGGGAAACTACTCTGTGTGAATGATTCCTTCACATGAAAAACTCTCCTATGCTCTGTAAGTATAAAAGGAGCTCAAAAATTATGTCTGACAAAGTGGATCTCTCTTATGAGATTGCCAAAGGAATTTATGTGTATTTATGAAACATAGGTGGTGTTATAAAACTGCCATATCACTAAAAGCCTTTATGTATGTGAAACATTTTTTTCTCTCAAGCTCCTAGACCATTTATCTCCCAGGCCAGAGATAGTGAATGATTATTACACGTAGAAGATATCCACGTAGGTGAGACAGTCATGAAGCAAAATGCAGGCTACAGACCAGGCATGACTTGGTAAAGCAGCTCCCCATCTTTCTCCCTAGTGAGAACATTTGAGGCAATGAAATTTGCCTGGATGACTTCCAGATTTTGTTCAGTGACTATCTACATAAAAATACTCAAGGTCGCGCCAGAAGCAGGGATCAGAACCACACGCCTTTGCTCCCAGCGGAGAGACCCGAACAGACAGCAAAATCTTATCTTCTCCTGGCGAGTAGCTTAATTTCAAAAGAAACTCAGTGCAGTTTTTTGTCTCTAAAATGACCCATAGCAGTTACAAGACTTATGATGACTCATGTTTATACCTCTAAGGGCTGAAAATTAGACCTCCTCAGCTGCCAGGGACAGAAGCTACTCTATAATAAGCCAGGGCTTAGATACACCCTGTGAGTTCAGCTCCCAGAGACAGGCATCTGACTCAAGATCCTTTTGGGTCTGCACCCAAGAGTCTTAACTGTATTTCCGTGGATGCATTTATCTAACATTTTTCCTAAGTCAGCTGCTCCAAAGCTGGTCTTGCTCTTGTACTGCACACAAAGATCATTATTCCTTAGGCTGTTTGGTCTTGAATTTAAGGTGAGATATTGTAGTATATGGTCTCATTTGTTCTGGCAATGGAATAACATTCTGCTGTCTGTTCTTTGGCCTCAAGAAATCTTCTTGTTCACTACGTGCAAGTATTATAATGTTAAAATGAATGTAGTTGTTCTGTCGTTCTGTCATTAGAGATTATCATTATGACCTTATGCTAATGTGCTATTTTCCACATGTCCAGTGATTTACAGGACTCCCTCGTGCCTTTAAACAAGCCGTTACATATACAACAAAAGCACTATAGCTCTCCATTCTCAGTCTAATCATGTATTGCTGCATCTCTGCACTTTCCCAAGGCTTCGTTTTCCAGAAACCCAAGGCTGTAGTTACAAAAACCTAATGTGCCCAGTGCCTGTTTCTCTACAATACCCCATGTAAAATGGCAGAGGACAGAAATAATACATCATTAAAATCAGAAATACACAGACCCACTTTTTAAAATCTTTTTTTCTTTTATTAGTCAGATAGTTGTCTGGAAGAGGAAATGAGCAACAGTTCTTTAAAGCATCTTTAACAGTTCTTTGCAGTTCAGATCTAATCTGATCCAAAGCACTGCTGGCAGCTGCACTATCAATGTGCATTAGCCAGAGAGAACAACAGAGCAGACTTCTCCTTTGCTACCCCTTTTTTTCCTCTCTCTTTTTTTTTTTTCTCTCAAAAATGCTCTGAAGCTATTACAGAAGTCCTGATCCCGTGCTCCAGATGGGAGAGCAGAGGAACACACGATGGCTCACTTTCTACTTAAGTGTTTGGGTTTCTGTCCAACAAACAGTGACAGTCTGGCCTGAGTACTCAGTTGAAGGGACTGGGAAATTCTCCAAAATCCCCCAGTTCAGATGTCCCCAAAGAAGCTCTTATGGCTATATTTACTTTTAGCATCCTTTGCAGTCCCTGCTGACACACACCTCACACTGCTTTCAAAGGGAAATTCTACGAATCCATACTGGCACTTTCAACACCGACACTTTCAACACACTGACCTTATGCTTATATAAATGTAGCATCTTTAGCCCTTCCATTCCAGCATACTGGCTACAAACAAGCACTTTGGTGACTTGTTTGTGACAGTGGCTGCTGCTCAACCGAATAAGTTTCTCATGCAAGTCATGTGGAAAGGCTGCTGAGATAAAACACTTGAGAAGAAATGAATGGGGTGGATAGAAGGCTACTGTACAACAGCATTTGCAACTGTGATCAAGGATCCTGGAGGAGATACCTGGTCTAGGCAGGGTAACAGGGGAACAAATTGTGATGCGAAGTCAAAAACAAGCCGACACGTGAGAGAGAGACAGAGAAACCACTTCAGAGATGTCTATAGTGCAAGCTGCTGAATCTCATTCAGAGCTAGCTCAGGTGCCATGCTGCTTTGCTTGTGGTAGGTAGGATACAGGGCTCCAGTGGTGCTTCAGCTCTGGCTGCCACAGTGCTCCTCCAAAGCTACCCTCAGGGTGGTGGCTAGAGCTGAAGCACCACTGGAGCCCTGTATCGCACCTACCAAAAGCAACAACAAGACTAGGCATGCCAGGAAGCACTGCACTCCATCAAAGCCATCAGGAGTGCCTCAGAGGTGGGTGAAAATGCTGCATGGCTCTGTCCACACATAATAGTTAAACAGGCAGTAGTTGCTGGAGGATGAGCAGATGAAGCAACAAAGCAAGACCTGAGTATACCTAGGGTGTAGACAAGGCTGGGAAGGGAAAGTAACATCTGGAGCCTGTTAGGGGACCACAGTCCCAAAGGAGTGCTGGCTTTGCCACATAAGCACAGCCCTAAGTACTGATACTGGCTTTTGTCTTTCCTTAAAGTCTTACAAGTAAAGAGAGGAAAGGTGCTACTGGGGTGTATGTATCATCTGCTGCCCTCTAAACAACACTACCAAGAACTGAGCCACCCAGAGGGATGTCCCTGACTGTACTGCTTGAATCATCAGCCCAATGGAAAAGCAGCTTCAAAGTTGCCCAGGCTTCAGAGTATCTTGTTTATGACTGCTACCACCTTAATGAGTGCTTAACTTGTAGAGATGTTAAGCTGTGTATCTTGGTGGTGATGAGCTCTGGGATGACCACAACTCGCTCCAACAGAAATGCGAGAAACAGAAGGAACACAGAAGTCTTTCAAAAGGTTGTTATTGTCAAGTACAGATGAGTCTTGCAGTACCAAGGGTTAAATACAAGGTCTCAGGAGGTGAGTTCTAGCTAGAATTACCTACAGGGATTATTGATGTCCCTGCTAAGGAAAAATCAATGGGGTGGAGAGAAAAGATATGTTGGAGAACAGAGAAAGAGAGAATACTTAGAAGCTGCTGAGGACTCCAGTGGCTCCCATTCAGGCTAGAAAAAAGTCTTCAGAATTTTCAGTTTTGATTAAAAAAAAAAAAGATTGAAATGTGAATGACCTGTGACATAGGTATGTTGAATAGTTCAAAATATAATACTGCCATGTTTCCTTGTATCTATTACAGTATCACATAAATTGGCCTGTCTTTACTGGAACACTTTTAGATATAGGTATCATGAAGGCTTGTCCATTACTAGGATAGACTGCTTTGGGTTTCTTTGCTGGCAGGGTATACTGTACTTCAGTATCTTCAGAGCACGGAAAGAAAAAAAAGAAAAAAAGCCTTAGAGGGATGAAGCAAGAGGTCTGACTTAAAAACTAGGTTCAGTTCATTTCCTAAGTAGATTCAAGGAAGTACAGCAGTTAGGTGTTTCAAAGGTGACAATTAATCATTCTTTTAAATTCTCCAGTGGTCTATCTTCTAAAGAAAGCTGCATTGATAATAAGAAGAGAAACCCGGTTTTGAAAGCAAACACTAGCTTGGGATTAGGGGAATTTGATACGGAAGATATCCATGCTAGCCAAAGGATTTGGTGTAGGGTAGCCAGCAGCGCGGGAGATGACGTCTTCCACGAGATTTAAACTGTTCCATCTCAGGTTTTGTGCCTTTAATCAAGCTGCACCTGGTACTGTTTATAAAGCATGTAAGGTAAGTTAAACATGACATTTACTTTGCTTTCATGCAAATTTCTATTACTTTTACTTAGATTCCTTGCTATAACAGTGACTTTGCATAGACATACTCTTTCCTAGACAAAAGACCCTCGTGATTTGTAATGAGCAATGCCAAAAGGTTAAGAGTTCAGAACTGACAGCTGCCTCAAAATCCCATTTAAAGGGTTTGCTCAGAGCCGACTCTGCCCTTTTGTGCTCCTCCACTATTACCCAAGTGGGGTGCTGGTGATGGAAGTAGCATCAGCTACTTGGAGAAGTGGTGGGGAGCAAGAGAAAGGAAAAAAGTGGCTACATATTCAGAAGCCCTTTGGCTGGTGCCTTCAAAACCTGAAACCTAGTTACTGTCTGTCTGGTGCTCTCAGATCTAGCAACCCAGAAAGCCTCTGTCTGCTGCCTTCAAACTAAGCTGGGTCACAAGGCAGAGAGCTAGTTCTGGTGGCAGCAAAGGTCATTTCTGCCTTGAGGACCACAGGTGCGAGAGACATGGCTGGGAGCAAGCTGGATGTCTAGTTGAATCCCACCTCACCATCGAAGGGAGGCTGTGGGGAGAGGGATGTGAGATGTCCTGGCAGGTAATACATGGATCACAGGTTGGTCGTGCCTGATGTAGGAGAATTCTTTGGGCATATCAGAGCACAAAGATGCTTGAGTGATTTAACTGTTCAAGGATGGTAGCCCATCACTGCAAAGATTATATGTGCACATAAACAGCTGCATTCATATTAAAGGCTGATGGCTTGCTCTTTAAGAGTGGCACAGATATTTCTGTGGCTTGATTTATTGCCTGTATGAGTTAGTTAGCCTTCTATATGCACTTTTTTTTTTCAGAGACATTATTAGGAAACTGGAACCTAACGCTGTTTAGTATGATGGCTGTAAATTGTTTGAATTTAATAGGGGGACTTTAACCACCCTGACATTTGCTGGAAAAGTAGCATGGCAAGCTGTAGGCAATCCAGGAGATTCCTGGAGTGCCTGGATGACAACTTTCTTAAGCAAGTAATCGACAGCCCTACCCAAGGGGATGTGATATTAGACTTAATGGTGACCAATGCAAGTGAACTCACTGGGGACATGAAGACTGGGGGCAGCCTGGGCTGCAGTG